>JAJHZJ010000083.1:2677150-3209973 GCA_023548195.1 Bettongia penicillata ogilbyi
TGTTTGTCTCCCCTAAAGAACAGGTCTTCTTTCAAAGGCTAAGTCCAAAATTGTAGCTGGTGCATATGATTAACCAAGGAAAAATTATTTTTCATGTAGTGTTAAAAGGGTAAGAAGATAACCCACTTTATACAGGAAACATCAATAGCAGGGGAAAGAAAATAGTCTCATCCTTGTTAGATCTGTTAAAACCTTGATAAGGAATGTAACCTTGTCTTGGAGTTAAACTCATTTAAGGAGACACAAAAGACATTCACGACGCCTTGACAAGCATCCTCCTGGGCACAAGCTCTGTATATGCAGAATGAAATGTAAGGGAGTGGAGTAGAATGGAGGAGAATAGATCTAAATGTGGTGAAGTGCCCTCAAGTGGTCTGAAGATGTGAGTAGCCTGATCTGAGTGAAGTAAAGGGTTAAAGGGTTAATTGCAATGCTATAATGCTATCTTTTAGCCTCCTTCATGCCTGATGGGTTGATAATATTTGCTTTATCTCTCTTTGTACACCCTGCAGTTGCATTTCATTACTTTCCTTGACATTTCTATTAAGGTATGTATTAAACCTCCCTGTGGAGGTATTTTTTTCTTTTCTTTTTAGCTAAATAGAATTTCTTCTTATACATGTCCTTGTGAGAGAATACTATCATTCTCTTTATTGAACAGTTTGTTTTCTATGAACTAGAAGAAAAAGCAATGAAAGCAGTTATTTCCTTAAATGACTTGTCATTCTTTAAAGTGCTTAAACATTGATGGGTGCATTTGAGGCCCAGAGTAAGTAACTGTCATGCAGTGAAAGAGTCCAAAAATGGAATAATAGCAATTGACCAAAGAATTTAAAAAGTTTCTAGTCCTCTTTAACCCCCACCACAACAAGTTCCTGGCACACAGAAATAACTTATTAAATGCTTCTGGATTAGTAGATTGATTGATAAGTGTTTTATTTGGAATGTAATTCTGGCAGGAATCAATCTTCTGGAAAGGTAAACAAATATTTTGCAATAATAGAAGTCTTAACCTTTGCTACTTTTCCTCAAAAACATTATCTCAAAAGGAGAGAAATAATGAGGTGCTTGGGGAGACCTACAACATGAGTTTGGCATGCCCAGATGTTTGAGATGACAGCCCGTCCTTTGTGGAAGTCTGTGATGAGGTTCAGATGAGAAAAAAATAGAGTATTATAAACTTCATTTTGATGTATGAAATAATGTAAGAAAATAATCAATGAAGAGATTCAATCACACGAAAGTTAAGAAAAAAATTAGTGGACTAAAAGATGAAATAACAAAAAATGAGATGATAATTTAAAGTCATTTAGTAATCGATAAGAAAAAATAATAAATATCCTTCCAAAAAGACCATTTATGAAGAGTACAAGACAGAAAATCTGAGGAAAAAAAGAAAGAGGAACAAAATAAAAATTGAGAAGCAGTTAGTAAAAAAATTCTAATAAAGAAAAAGGTCCATTTCTTCTAAATATGCATCTTGAGAAAAAATGATGAACAATATTTGCGGAATGTTCTGTGGTATTTGTCCTAAAGTTTAGATAGGAAAACATAACCAGATTCAAAAAGTCATAAAAATAAACAAATAAATGAGAAAACTGATTCTGGGATGCCCATTATAAGAATAGAAACAAATAGTGTAGTGTATTTGGTAAGACAATAAAAGACCTATTCTTCACTTTGCAAGAATGTATAAGGATGAAAAATTTTCATCCTAGTCCCCCCAGACACAAGGTGTAAGTTGAAAGAAATGTACTAGATCCTCTCATCCCCTTTTCATTCTGTATTCCTTCTGATTTTTATTTCAAATCAGAACATGGGGGTAGGGAATTGAAAAAGGGTAAAAATGGTGAATGTCTAGCTAGCTCACCTATTCACAGCCCCCTCTTTTCTCCCTCCCTACTCCCTGCCATACTGCAGACTCATTGGTAACAGAGATCCAAGAATAATTCATTCCCTCTGTCTTGACAATTTCATAAGAATGAATCAATAGTTTTCTCTTTAACTTTGAGTTTCAAAGCAAAGAACCACTAAGGCAAAAAGATTGCATTTGTAAATATCTCCTTTGCTCAGTGTTGATTTATGTCCCCAATTCACCCTCTTTACATGGATTGACAATGCAAAGAAAGGTTAACTATTTTTATGGTACTGAAAAGACAAAATAAACCACAAAAGCAGATTTTTAAGAGCAAAAAAGTTTCAGGAAATAAGTACACTACAGAGAAGAGAGCTTAGAAATGAGCAGAAGAGGGAAAAAAGATGAATCACATACCTCGTGGGTATTTAATTTGAAGTTTTGGGGTGTTTAGGAGTATTCATTCCAGTACACATTTTATATAATCTGTCCACCTATCTCTGGTTCTGAGGTCCAGTGGGCAAGATCTCATAGCTGTTGCTATTTACTTTCATAGCTTTTATTGTCCTAGTCTCCAACTCAAGCTGCTTGCCCAGACGGTTCCAGGACATGTTTATGTTCCCTCTTTTGTACTTTATCCTGATACCAGAGCCATTGCTGCTCTCTTAGAGGAAGACAAACTCTTAGACTGGGAAGGTGGTTTTTACAAGTCATACCAGTCCTTCATTTAGGGAAAATTCTCTGTGACTCAAGAGGATAAATGTGATTTTTGCTTAAACCAGCAGAACCCAGGATACTGAATGTACTTATATTCCTTCAGCAGCTCAGAAACTCCTAGGATTAGCACTGAATTAGAGAAACTAATTAAAATAGGAAACATGATTCTTCCCCCTTGGCTACACAGCATTCTTGAGCATCTCTTCCAATCCCATGAAGTAGCTTTCCTATGTCCTCAGGTGTTTATCATCTTTATCTCTAATCACTCAATAGAATTTGTCTAAACAGTTGATTTCAAGGTACTTTCCATCCTTCTCATATAAGAAACTTTCCTCAGGCATTAAATGATGCTACATTAGCTTCTTTTATTACTGTACATTGCGGCTTCCATAATTCATTGTTTATTCAAACACTTTACCCTAGAGAATAACTTCACTTAATCTATTTTCTCAGAGTTCTGTTATTCTTGGTGGTTTCAAAGTCATACATAGAAACCAAACTGAAATTTAAAATTGCAGTAATGGATGAGAAATAACATGGCATAGGAGAAGGAGTAATTCATATAGTCGGAAGACCTAGATTCAAATCCTACCAATGTCAGTCAATAACTGTGGTGTCCTCAGTTATAGTGTGTTTCTGTGAGCCTTAGCTTCCTTATTTGCAAAATGATCGTGTTAGTCTAAATGGCTTTTGAATTTCCTCCTAAGTCTAATCGCAGATACATCTCAGGTGTCTATGAATTCCTTGATCCAAGGGTTGTCTTTTATCTTTGGACCCCAGTTCTTAGGATAGTGCATGGGATGTAGGAGACACACACTGTTTATTTATTAACACCTGTGAGTGTTTGTAGGGGGACTTGCTCAATCCTGTGATGGATGAACTTTAAATCAACGGTCAGAATGGCCTTTTCCACCTGCACGGCCCAGCCTTTCAGATGTATCTCACACCTTATGTCCACTGGGGACTGATCTCTGTGTTCCTGTACACTCTAAGTTTTCCCATTCAGTTAATGATAATTACCTGTCCTTTGATCTATTTTCTAAAAAAGTCTCAAGATAAACATTTATTTGACTAGAAAGCACATTGGGTCAGGATCAGAAAATCTGGGCGAGAGATGGCATTTATAGGGTGGTGCTTTTGAAATTTGCAAGGTGAATTATTTCAGTATGATTATTATTATTTCATTTAAACTTCTAAAAATCAGAGGCAAAGATGGCCGATATTATTGAACATATGAAATCACATTCAGAAAAAGGTAAATAATAACTTGTATATGGTATTGTACTTTGTATTGTGAGATCCAAACCTGTCTTTCTTCAGTCTAAATCTTACACATGGCTAGCTTAGCTGACAGAGTACTATATGTGTAGACAAGAATATCTGAGTTCAAATCCTGTCTATCAAATATTTACTAGTACTTTGAAATAAACTAATGTTTCATTCTCAGTTTCCTTATCGGTAAAATGGAGATAAATGACATTGTTTGGCTTTAATAAAATCACTTTGTCAGTTGATAGCCTCCATATTTTTGTGTAGAAAGAATTTAGCATGGGTATTCCTTCAACAAATATTCATATAACATGATTTCAAGACCCTTTGCCATTTTTGTTGCTTTTCATTGGTGGCTGCCTTTAACTTTTCGATGTCTATCATAAAATATAGCTCCAATAAAAGACTTGTTGAGAGAAATATGGAATAGAATTATTAAGTGCTATACTCTTGACTTATATTTAGCTGTAATCCCAATATAATACATGATTTTTCAGAGGAACACTTGTTTAGCTATTCATATCCCATTCAAGAGATTGCTGATCGTGCCTCATTAAAGCTTTCCCCTATTCAGTAGTTCTATAAGGACCCAGCTCCACTGCATTTAATAAACTACTTTTCAATGATGTTAGGCTTAATATGTTAATTCTGTAGAAAGCATGTAAATTCTGTTTAACAATGAAATATTTTATGGAAGAATTTCTGGATATGTGAGAGAAAACTAAAGGGCAAATTATGTATTGTATCACAGAAACATTTCTCAAATTAGTTTTCTGCCCTGCCAACATTTATAGTTAAGTCTATTTAGCCTTTTTAATTAAGATTTCTTCTGAAGTATATCACTCCATTACAACTTAGGGTAAGGCAGACATTAGCAAATAAGTCATCTAGGGAAGATGAGTTGTTTCTTTTAAGTCAAAGGACTTGAGTTTGGTCTCTTTGGCCTCTTTGGTCTGCCACTTATTATATTTGTGACTTTTGGCAAAGTAAATCATTAGCTTCTCCTATATAATTAAGGCAGTAGGAAAAAACATGGAAGAAAGGTGGGGAGGGGAATGAAGAAGGAGCCACATGCATTTGGAAGCTATTTCTGTTGGATCGTTGGATTTATTGATTGTTTGCAGATTATCATTAAGGCTAGTGACCTTTCTTTAACTCTGTAATTTTAACTTTTGAGGGTTTTAAGTTACTGAAAACCATATTTTAGTGATGGTTTTAAATTTGATCTTTAATTTAAAAATAATAAGAAAGAAATACGCTCTCAGAAGATATTAATTTGGAAGACTTAAGCAAAGAAGGTCACAGGGAAAACCCCTCAAGATGATATAAAGTTTAGAAGAAAGGAGAGTTCTGTAATATTTTTACCTTTTTCTTAACCCTTTATTCCATTGGTGTCGTGGAACAATTGCATTTTTTTTTAATTCTTTGAAAAACACATCAGGGAAATGCTAAGGAGATAGTTACCCTGTCAAGAGTTCCTCATCACTAGGACTCTCAAAATTTAGAGATGTTGCTGCCATGGGCACATACTCTTTCATCTGCTCTGGATATCAAAAATGGAAACCCCCCCATTGGTGAAGGCATTTTCAATAATCTAAAGTCTATATAAAGCAATATGATACGAGTTCTGTTTCAAAACAGGGATGGGAAGAGATAATACCTTCATTAGACAGACAATAATGGAGCAAAATTAAATTAGGTTAATTATGTAGTTTGCATGCACTCCCCTTCCCCTTTCCCCCAAGGTGCCTGACTATAAGCTTACATTTCATAAGGCATGAGCAGTAGCAGATAGACTTCTGGTAAAATTTGTGATTGTATAATTTGTAATCTGACTGCACTCCTTGCCTCCTCACTCTCTGTAAAATGAAATTGCTAAACTTTTTGTGTCACAATTGTTCCAGTTCTTTTGGTATTGTTTCACAATTCCTTCAAGTCAAATTTTCACAAATCTGTTTTCAGAAAGGTTTTTTTTTTCCCCCTTAAATTGCCATATTTATTATTGACTGCATAAGCAAAGTAACAAGGCAGGTTAAGGGAGAGATAGGACCTGGACTTGGATTCAGAATATTTGTACTCTACCACTGGCTTTACGAAGTCACTTGTTTAATAAGACTTCCAATTTATTCAGTTCCTTAAAATGAAACCACTATGGAGAAAGGATATATAAATGAGGTGTTATGATATATGATCCTACATAAAATAAGTCTATTTTATAGATCTGTTGAATTCATTATATTACAATGAAATTGGAGCTCACTGGACATGTAAAGTTTTGAAGCTAGATATCCAGAAGGATTGTGGTATCCTACTACAACTGAGTAATGGATATCATGGGAAGAGAGATAGATTTGAGGGAAAATATAATGAATTTTGTTTTAGACATCTTGAATTTGAGATGCCTTTTGGAAATTCAAATAAAGAATAAAATTCAGCAATATAAGCTACTCACAGATGTCTAATAGTTGGTGATATGAGACTTGAGCTTAGGAAGGCTAGTTACATAGATCTGGGAATCATTTAGTTAGAGTTTGTGACTGGAATCATTGGAGTTGATAATGTCACTAAGAGAAAGAGTATGGAGGAAACAAGAGCAAATGAGAGAAGCTGTGACATAAGTTATGAATTAGCAAAGGAGACTTAAAGAAGTTGAACAGGTAAGAGGAGAAACAGGAAGGAATAGCATTATGAAAACACAGGAGAGAATATCCATGAGAGGGTGCTCTACAATGTCAAATATTCCAGAGAGTTTAAATATGAGTCTTGAGAAAGGGCCATTACATTTGAGATTAGTTTCATACGTAATTATCCAATGGCAAGAGATTAAAAGCAAAATTCCAAGAATTTTGAATAGATATCTATGGTTGATTTACACAACATTATGGACAAGCATTGTGCAGTATAGGAAGTCATGAATAAGTTATGATCTGCATTCTTTTGAGAAGTAGAAATATTCATATGATCTTAGATTCTTCAACAAATTAGAGTAATGAGTTTGTGCATGCATACTACACATAGCCACACGTATATGAACATATGTGTACATACATATGCATGTACGTGTGTAGATATTAACTTGTTGATATATGTAATTTCACATGAGGTATTTATTTAAGGTTGTCTGATATTTATGGAGGTAAATTTACTTCCCTAAAATCACATGACAAAAGCAGGACTTGAATTGTGGTCTTTCTGATGCCAACCCTCTATCTGAGAAGCATGCTGTCTCTCATATATTTGAGTTTAAAGTCATAAAAAATTTTATGACTTCAAAATGACATTGCAGTCTGATAAAAATAGATTAGTTTTCAATGGCTGAATAATTGCTTAATCATTCACATAAGGAGTGATTTCCTAATTCACACCAAGCTTCCAGGTAGAACAATGGAAATAAATATTATTTAATATAAATAATGACTTCAAAATATTCAAGACAATTTATTCTGTACTTTTTCACTATCTCATTAGCATAGACACTAGGAGTTTAAAGGATACTTTAAATATCTAAATTTATTTACATGGTTACTCACTATCCTTTAAAGACACACATATTCAGAATATAATGCCTCAATGCCATCACCACCTTGCAGCTGGTAACAAGCTACAAAGATGAATGGATACATCTCAGAATTGAACCAGAAAAGCAAAAATGAAAAAGATGGTGTCTTTGAGCTCATTTGCTTTGTCATGGGAATTGAAGATGTGATTGATGACTAAAATATACATGATGTCAAATGCTAGCAAATTATATATTAAAGCAATACTTTAAATTGCTACACCATTTGACTGAATCTTATTAAACAATATAAAAGAAATAAATAGTATAGAAGTGGCAGGATTTTGAATGTCTCTATACACACAGATAGACATATAGATAGATATAGATGTAATCAGAGTATAAATATGTAGATGGATGTGCATGGTATGGAAGTAAAAATTTGTGGGAAGGTAAAGTTGGAATCCTGGAATATAGAGTATTTTTCTTCAATATTTTGAAACCATCTTAATTTAATGGTTTCCTTTTTAAATAATATATGAACACACAACATATTCTAGGCATTAGCAAGAGTGCATAAAAATCAGATTTGCAACCTCCAACATCCAGACCTCCAAGAGATTTAGCATTGCCTCAGGCAAATAGGTAACCACCAACTTTACTAGTGGCAAACCAAATAGATAGCTGCTAGTGGTGGGCCCTTGCTGGGCCCCAACATAACCCTGGAAAAATTAGGCAGCCAGCAGTCAAAATGCTTCCATGTAGGCTTGGGGAAACACAGAAACACCCTATCAGACTCAGCCCATACCAGACACCAACACTAGGTCCCATTTCATCACCAGGTAAGCTGTCAGATCCCTACTGCTTGCAGCAGTACCAACCACTCCTATCCCACCACTTTAGCACCAAACCAAACCAGATGTGAGGGTCCACTGATGGCTTCAGAGCAACATCAATAAAGCATCAGGTAAATAGCCAGGGCCTGTTGCCCTTGGCACAAGAAGCCTGAGACAGTATTTCTTTCACTTAGGAGGAGAGCTCAAATCTAAAAGAATGGAAAAAGGTCAAATAAGATAAGCCAAAAACATAAAAAAATGACTTGACCATAGAAAGTTATTAGAGTGTCAGGGAAAACCAAGACACAAACTCAGAAGAGGAAAACAAACACCAAATAAAAACACCAATGGCAAAACCCCAAAGAAAAACACTAAGAACTTATGGAAGCACTCCAAAATTACCTTAAAATCATATCCGAGAGGCAGAAGAAAAATTGGGAAAAGATATGAGAGTAATTCAAGAGAATTATGGCTAGAGGGAAGAGTCAACAGTTTGGGAAAAGAAAATAACTTTAAAAAGTAGAATTGGCCAAATAGAAAAGGAAATACAAAATCTGACTGAGGAAAACAACTCCTTAAAATTTAGAATTTGTCAAGTGGAAGCTAATGACTCTACAAACCATCAAAAATCAATCACACAAATTCAAAAGAATTAAAAAAAAACAGAAGAAATGTTAAAATCCGTCATCAGAAAAATAACTGTTATGAAATATCCAGGATAGACAATGTCAATATCATTGGACTACTTTAAATTCATAATCAAAAGGGGGATCTGGACAGTATCTTTCAAGAAATTATCAAGGAAAACTTCCCTGTTATCCTGGAAGCAGAGGAAAAAATAGGCTTTAAAGCATCTATCAATCACCTCAGAGGAAAGATATCCCAAAATAAAAACTAGAAGGAATATTATAGCCAAATCACAGAACTATCAGGTCAAGAAAAAAATGCTCCAAGTGGTCAGAAATAAACAATTCAAATATTGGGAAGCCACAGTCAGAAATATACAGGACTTATCAGAGAGATACACAGAGAGTAAAGGTAAGGGACAGGAGCAGAATCTATTATACTTCAACTAAAGTTAAAAAAAAAAAAAGCAAAATAACGAAACAGAGGCAGCAACTCTAATGTCAGACAAGCCCAAAGCAAGAATAGACCTAATCAAAAGAGATAAGGAAGGAAATAATATTTTGATAAAGGGTATCAGTGAGTGAAGTCATATTAATATTCAACATGTTTGCACCAAATGATATAGCATTCAAATTCTTAAAGAAGTTAAGTGAGTTACAGGTTCATGACCAAATAATAGATAAGAAACATTATAAAAAATAAAAATAATTTTGAATATATTAAATTAAAAACCTTTGTGCAAACAAAACCAATGCAAGTAAGATAAGAAGGAAAGTAGAATCTAGCCAGGCTACAATTTGTGCAGCTAGCTGCCATAAGAAACTAAAATATATAGTGAACTTATTCAAATTTATAGGAATACAAACCATTGCCCAATTGATAAATTGTCAAAGGCTATGAAGAGGTAGCATTCAGATGAGAAATCAAAGCTACCTATAGGCACACGAAGAAGTGCTCTAAATCCTTTTTGATTAGAAAAATGAAAATTGAAACAAATCAGAGATAGCACCTCATGTCTATGAGATTGCCTAATAGGACAAAAAAGGAAAATTATAAATGTGAGAGAGGAGGTGGGAAAATTGGGACACTAAGGGACCATTGGTGAATTAGGAACTGATTCAACTTTTCCAGAGAAGAATTTGGAACTGTACCCAAAGGGAAACCAAAATGCGCATATCCTTTGAGCCAGCAATACCACCAGGAGGTCAGCACCCCAAAGAGATCAAAGGAAAGGGAAAAGAATCCACATGTGCAAAAATACTCATAACAACCCTTTTGGTGGTGGCAAATTATTGGAAAATGAGGGGATGTCCCTCAACTGGGGAATGAATGAACATGCTGTGGTATATGAGTGTATAATAGAACACTATTGTGCTATAAGAAATGGTAAACAGGCAGATTTCAAAAACAAACAAAGAAATCTGGAAAGTCTTGTATGATACTGATAAAAAGTGAAATGAGTAGAACCCAGAAAACATTATACACAATATCAGCAAGATTGTGTGATGATCAACTATGAATAACTCAGCTCTTCTCAGCAACACATTGATTCAAGACAAGTACAAAGGATTCATGAAAAGAAAATGCTATTCATATCCAGATAAAGAACTGATGGATTCTGAATGCAGATCAAAGTATCCTTTTTTCACTTTATTCTTTTTCATATTTTTCCCTTAAAATATGTTTCTTCTTCCACAATTGTGCCTAATATGACAATGTATTTTACATGGTAGTACATCTATAACCTATATCAAATTATCTACCATTTTCAGAAGAGGGGAGGGGAAGAAGAGAGGGAAGGAGAAAAATTCGGAAATCAAAATCTTGTAAAAACAAATGTTAAAAATTTTCTTGATATGTAATTGGGAAAATACTACATAAACAAAACTAAAAACTCACAAAGAAAGAGTTTCTAAATAAAAGTCTTCAGGTTTGTTGTTTGCTATTAATCTGAATTTGAAATTGTCACCCTTGTAACTGAATCAGTTGCTCAAATTCTTGAAGCATAGGTTCTGGTTAATTACAGTGAATGAATATATGGTCGGCTTTCTGATCAGCAGCAATATTCCTATTTTTCTTCTAAAAAAAGTAGCAACATGTTGTATTAAGCCTGGGGAAATCAGGCTTTCTCATCTATCATTGCAAAAATGATTTTAATTCAAATATCATGTTGAATAGGTTATTGTTAAAGATTTTAATTTATACTACACTTGAATATGAGTATTAAGAGAATTCCAAGAACCACTGTCATGTTTGTCAAGAAATATTTCATGATTTCTACTAAAGATTTTAAAGTATTAATTAGAAATAAGGGAGAAGTTAATAAATTACAGGAAGGGCTTGAGACACTTAAGGATGAATGGTATGAAGGAGTGACCAACATTTTTGATTTTTCAAGTAAGATTTCAACATTCACTTGTGGCAAAAACATGGTTCAAATTAAAGTCAAAGAAAGAGAGACTAATGTACACATTATTTGAACTGGCAATGAAAGCAGAGTAGTAATGATTAAATATGGTATATGTAAAGAAGATCAAATTACAATGGGTGGTATTGAATCAGGTACAGTCTGTTACTTCCATTTTAACACTATAAGCCTGTGAGTCATTGAATTGATGGCTATGTTTGAGAGGTAAAACACTTTTTTGGGGGCTACTGCCACATAAAGCTTGAAAATGACTGGGAAATACAAGAATGCATTAATTGGTGCTTCAGAAATTCAGCTGGATCTGGGAAAATAGAAGAGGAGGTTCAAATCTTGCTCTCTCTTCTAATGACCTCTTCTTCAAATCATTTATAGTATAAACAATATAAGCCATTATAAAGAAGTAGGTTCTTCATAATTAGGTGCTACTTTACTTTCTCCTTTTCCCTCTCTTCTCTTCTTCTCTCCTTAAGGCTCCTCTCCACTGTATTACTATTCCTTCCTTCCCTCCTTCCATACCTCTAACTATCTATCTATCTATCTATCTATCTATCTATCTATCTATCTATCTATCTATCTATCTATCTATTTCTCTGTCTGTCTCTTTCTCTTTCTTTCTTTCTTTCTTTCTTTCTTTCTTTCTTTCTTTCTTTCTTTCTTTCTTTCTTTCTTTCTTTCTTTCTTTCTTTTCTTTCTTTCTTTCTTTCTTTCTTTCTTTCTTTCTTTTTCTTTCTTTCTTTCTTTCTTTCTTTCTTTCTTTCTTTCTTTCTTTCTTTCTTTCTTTCTTTCTTTCTTTCTTTCTTTCTTTCTTTCTTTCTTTCTTTCTTTCTTTCTTTCTTCCTTCCTTCCTTCCTTCCTTTCTTTCTTTCTTTCTTTCTATCTTCCTTCCTTCCTTTCTTCCTTTCTTTCTTTCTCTTTCTTTCTTTCTTTTCTTGGAATGAATAATAATAATCTTAGAAATATTTTTCAAGTAGTTTTAGTTTTCTTTTATTGTCCTATTGTCTTTGGCATCTCAACTTGAAAAAGTGATCATGGAGTATGACATCTGCCTGAAGCCATTGATTCAATTCCATTCTCTAGCTGTAGCTTAACTGTCAGGATATGAGTCCAAGCACTATAAAGCATTGCTCAACTGTCAAGATAGGTCGTTTATGATCCAATCTAAGTCCTCAATCAATCTGGAAATGCTGAGAAATATGTTGTAGATCTATAATCCTTTCCCTTAAATCTCAGGAGAAAACAAGAGTATCATATGATCCACAAAGGACTTAGAAGAGGTCACATTTGTGCACCTATAGGTAGAGAGGGAGAGCTCTTTAGAAAAATATTGAATAGACAGATTATGTTTGTAGGTTTTATATCTGATTGTCATTTTATAGAAATTTACAAATTATTGAAATAGAATTTTATCCGTATTTATTTCCCTTTTCTTCCTAGAAATATGCACTTAAGCTCTCAAAAATCGCATAGCATTTACTTTAAACTTCATGAATGTTCAAAATTTGAAAATAATCTCTAAGAGGTGATCCTCTGAACTTTGAAAAAAATTGGAGATTCTTATGAGGTCAATGTACATTTCTCTTCTAAGTTCTAGGGAAACAAACAAAAAGAACAGTTAGACAATTTTTTTTTAGGGTTAAAATAGGTAGGAGACAGAGTGGCATGTTCAAAGACCTATAAGGACACCTGCATGTCTTGATCACAGGAGCATGGAAAGAAAACTGGAAAGATGGGAAGGCGCTGGGGGGTGGAATTCAAAGCTCCAAATAGAAGACTTTGGTGTTGATATTTGAGGTGATGGGCAACCATGTTTGTTTTGCTGTTGTTGATCACATGCTCTCAGGGGTTGAGGTCACATGGGTAGACCTAAAGTTTAAGGAATTTACTTTGAAAGATAAATGGAAGATGGATTAAAGAGAGGAGAAAATTGAGGTAGATTAGCACAGCTGGAAAACTATTTTAAGAAGAAGTGATGAGGGTCTGCATTAGGCTGGTGGCTGTATAAATACAGACAACGGAATGTTAAGGAGAAATGTTATGACAACATGACATTTGGCAGTTGATTGGTTATGTGGTATGAGTGAGAGTGTGTAGTAAAGGATGATACTGAGGTCAAGTGTCTAATCTTGGTGACAGGGAGGATTATTCAACTATTATTCAACCATCATAGCAAATTTTCAAAGAGGGCTGGGGGTTTTAAACAGAAAGATCCCTTTTGGACATGTATTTTACATATCCATGAGCCTTCCATGTCAAGATGTTCAAAAATTAGTAGTTAATTCAGGAAGAGCTTTTGCAGGTAACAGATATGAAGCTAGATATAACATTCTAATACAAACAAAGAAAAATATATCTTTTTATATGTTTGGATTTAATTTTCTCCTTGAAAAATAAGAATATAATTGTAAAAACCTTTGGTCATCCATGAGCTTGGATCCTCTCCCTCTTTGTAGCACCAATATGAATCGAAAAATACAGCAGACTCTCTACATGGAAGACAGAGTCAGAACATTTATCCAGACACCAGAAAGCCAAACTCTATCACAGTAACAAAGAAATGTACTAACAATCAATTCAGAGGGCCCTACCATCACCAAGATTCCCCTGTGCCAGGCTTCCCACAAGCCAGATCCCTTAAACAAATCACAAAGAGGATCCCTTAAACAAAGTCACACACACACACATGCACACAGATACATGCACACACATGAGTGCATCTATCCACAATATAAAATCATGATTTGGCTAAAAGGCCCCAAGGAAAGCAATCACACCCTTCCCTATAGTCTGCTAATTCATTACAGATCACCTCCAGAGAAATTTCAGCTTGTTCTTGAATACCCAGAGGAATCTATGGTTCTACTTTCTCAAATCTGATTCCTGTTGCTCAGTGCTGGTATGCTTCAAGTGTAACCTCACCCAGATCTAATTAGAACCAGCTGCTGAAAATGTCAAACAATACTGCTGATGGTTATCAATTCACCTTCCTCATGATGAAAGTGGCCCATACCCTGTGGCAGTCAGAATAATCCATACTTGTTAATTTTAGAGAATTCCCTTTGCTACTCGTCCATATTTCTAAATTCTATCACCCCACCAGTTACATGGCACTTTCCATAGCAAGCTTTTCTTCTGAGAAACTTAAGGAAATCCTAACCTCCAGTAACTAAGAGCCTTTGACACGTGTGTGCTTCCCACCCACGTAAGCTTCTGATTCTAACCTTGATTGAACTGCCATTCATACACCAATCCCCTCCTATGCTGTGCTTGGCTATATGTAGCATTATTTTGACTCACCCCAATGATGCTATATACTATTCGAATCAATTCAACTCCATGCTTCACTATCACTTCTTCATCTAGATAAAGTAATTAATGTATCAGGGGCTCATAAGTCAGATGGTGTTTGAGCCCAGATCCAAATTTTTAACACAATGTACCTACAATTTTGCTACCTAAAAATACTGCTAATAAATACTATGTTTACACTGTACTATGTTCCACTTTCCAAATGCCTTTTTTCTTTTTTGCGCCCAACTGTAAATACTGATGACATAGACACTGTCATAGGAAACCTTGTCTCAGATTGTTAACTACTGTCCAGGATTGTGTGGAGCCTTCTCAACAGCCATAGTTACTTCTCTGTAGTTTTCTTAAAGAAAACAGCAATCAAAGGTAGAGAAAGTAAAACTTGTAACCCAACAGCAGAGATGCCTTACCTTTCTACTCAACCTCAGATCTGGGACTAAACAACTTTCCTTTAAGAGTATGCTCCTCAGACTACCTGCTAACATAAGCAACAAAGAAAAAGAATCAATAAAGATAAGCAAGAGTCCATCCATGGCAAGAAAATATGATTTTCAAGAGAAATTGGTAGACTTAGAGTCAAAAAATATGATGTTAAATGCTGCCTCAAATACTGTCTAGTAGAAAAATGTTGAACAAATCGCATAATCTCTTTCCTTCTCTATAGAACAGTAATAATAAAACCATCTCCACACCTAAAGGGTTGTTATAAGGCATATATAAAATAATGTATGTGAGTGCTTTTCAAAGTTTTACCACTATGTTACCTTTCCAGTTACTTTTTCTGAACTTATTACATATTGTTCCTCTTCACATAAGTTTAGTTGCTGTCATATCAATCTTCTTCATGCTCATCTTCCATTTCCCATCTTCTTGTCTTTACATACTCATGGCTAAAAGATACTCCTTCATGGTATCAATCTGCCTCTTAAAATTCAATTTTTCCTTTAATTTCAAATGCTACCTCTTATATAATGCCTTTCCTGATCTACAAAACTATTAGTGTTCATCATTTTCTTATGTGTATGTATGTGTTTGTAAAATATACATACACATATGTACTATTTACAAGATAAGAAAGTTATAAAGACAAAATGAAAAACATTTCTTACTGTCAAGGACTGATATAGTAGAAGAGGTTACAGTTTTATGGCAAATATAAAATATGAAAAAGTACGTGTTGAAACCAAATAAAAAATGATGAGGACCACCAATAACTGAGGATAAAGAAAGGTTCCCCTAGCATATGACCCATGAGATGAGCCCTGACATAATCTAAGGATATTTAATATGTGGCAGTTAGAAGGGAGAACACAGCCAGAATGAAGGAAAACCTATGTAAAGGAACAGAAGTGGGAGATGAACTGTGGATTTCCAGAATAATCAAGTCAGTTACTTTGGTTGGAGTGTAGAACATGTGCAAAAATTAATAAGTGATAAAAGTAGAAGGCAATCTAATAATAGCATCGACATTAATTATCATCATCATCATCATTACCATTATTAGCTAACATTTATATAACACTTTGCCAAAAACTTTGCTAAATATTTTACAGTTATTATGTCATTTGATCCTCATAAGAACCCTGAGAGGGAAGTGTTATTATTATCCACAATTTACAGATGAGAAAATGGGGAAATAGGGGTTAAGTGACTTGCCCAGAATCACACAGTATCTGAGACCAAATATGAATTCAAGTCTTTCTGATTCTGGGACCAGCATTCTATCCACTATGCAACCAAACTGCTCCCAGATGCAAAGGGCTTTAAATATCAAGCTGAAGAATTTATATTTTATTTAAGAAATATTAAGGAAACTCAAAATTATTTTGAGTTAGGGAGGATGGCAGAGTCATAATTATTACCCAGGAAAGAAATTAATTGTTGAACTAGGATGGTAGGAAATGAGTAGAGAGAACAGGTGTCTGAAAAATATGTGAAGGCAGAATGGGGAAAAATCACAATTGGTTACGATTTTAATAATGTAGAGTTAGAAAAGATCAGAAAGAAAGAATAAAATTTGAGCAGCAGAAAAGAAAAGTGGACCAGGAAGAATAATATCACAGAAGGATCAGAGAGTTCAGAATCATCTTGATAAGAAAGAAGATAGTTTTGCACCCCGTCCCCCCATTCACTCCAGTTCTCAAATTCCACAGTGGCATAGTACACCTTCATAACTTAACTTAAATTACAATATATAATGATCAGAGATAGAGTAAAAGAAAAGTTAGGAAATGTTGCTGCTGCTATTTTCTTTTTTTTTGCTGCTATTTTTTTTTCCCTAAGTGACACTAAAAGGTACTTTGAAGGCTGAGTCCCCTCTTATCACAACCATCACAGGATGCACCATTCAGAATTTGGGGAATAATTCTTTAACTTTTTTTCACCCATTCTCTTCCTACGTAGGTACTGCTTTCCAAACCATACAGCCTCCACTCTGGTGTTCAGCCATATATACTCTTCATTGGAAATTTCTAATTTTGCCACAGAATGACCATTATCTTGTCTAGATCCAGGCATTTATCTTCCTCTATGGCCCTCTACAGATCATGATATTCTTACTCCTCTTTATATTATTATTTTGAGTTATCTTCCTCCATTAGAATCAAAACACCTTGAGGTTAAGGTACTTGAATTTGCTTACTTGTATTTTTTCCCCAACATGTTGCACAGTGTCTTGAACATTGCAAGAGCTTATTAAATAAGTTCTCTATCTCTCTATCTCTGTCTCTTCTAAATCAGTGCCCCTAAGTTGTAGTTTTCTAAAATTTTTAAATAAAAAAAATCATATGGAATCATACTATAAACAAGCAATGAGAATTCATTGAGAATCTATTATGTAATAAACAACGACAACAACCATGTGGTGAAAAACTTTAAAAAAAATCAAATGAAGGCAGAGTTTTGGAAAGTGTTTCTAGAGCAATAAAAATGTGTTCTCAGTTTATTCTATTTGGTATCATGAAAATTAACCTGGTTGTCTCAAATCTCAATCCAGAATATTTTATCTCTCAGAGTCATAGGCTCATAAAACATGAAAGTTTAAAGAGTATTTGAGTTTGATTATAAGAACAGAAAGGAACTAGATGTTCAGTTTCCTTGAGAATCTCTGGTAAATGAATGGAATCAGATTCATACTACCTTTTGGGTCATTTGGTTATTTGAACTCATTAAGCATGGCATTAAGCTGAGACATTTTATATTTTACAATAACAGCAAATGATGCTAACCTTGCATCATATTTTTCTCTTTTTTCTAAACATTATTAGGATTTGGATTATTAAATTGACTAAGAACAAACAAAACACCAATGGCAAAAAGTTTCTGGAATTTTGTTTTACAAATTTATAATTGTTAATTTGACTGACCAGCATAGTCAATCTACAGTAGACAATGCAAAATATCTGGGAGTCTACCTGCCAAAACAAACCCAGAGATTATACGAACACAATTACAAAACACTTTCTGTACAAATAAAGTCAGATCTAAGTAAGTGGAAAAGCACCAGTTGCTTGTGGATAGGCAACAGAAATGGCAGCTCTACCTAAATTAATGTACTTATTCAGTGCCATACCCATCAAACCATCAGAAAATTATTTTCTAGAGTTGGAAAAATAAAACCAAAATTCATCTGGAAGAACAAAAGGTCCAGAATATCAAGAGAACTAATGAAAATAAATGCTAGGGAAGGTGACCTAGTCCTACCACATCTCTAATTGGATTACAAAGCAGCAATTATCAAAACCATTTGGTACTGGCTAAGAAACAGAGGGATTGACCAGTGGAACAGGTTAGGTAATCAAGACAGAGTAGTCAATGAATATAGCAATCTATTGTTTCATAAACCTAAAGACTCCAGTTTCTGGGTTAAGGACTCACTGGTTGACAAAAATTGCTGGGAAAACTGGACAACAATGTGGCAGAAACTGGGCATTGACCAATGCCTGACACCATACACAAGAAGAAAGACCAAATGTATGCATGATGTACATGTAATGATTGATACTACAAATTGCTGGAGCAGGGAATAATGTATTTGTCAGATATATGGAGAATGGAGAAGTTTTTGACCAAACAAGAGACAGAAAACATTATGAAGTGCAAAATGGATAATTTTGATTACACTAAATTGAAAAGTGTTTGCACAAACAAACCCAAAGCAACCAAGATTAGAAGGGAAGCAGAAAACTGGGAATTTTTGCAACTAGTTTCTATGATAAAGGTCTCATTTCTAAAACATAGAGAGAACTGAGTGAAGTATACAAGAATACAAGTCATCCCCAATTGATAAGTGGTTAAAGGACATGAAAAAGCAGTTTTCAGAGGAATAAGTTAAAACTATCTATGGTCATACGAAAAAATGCTCTAAATCACTATTGATTAGAGAGATGTAAATCAAAAGAACTCTGAGGTACCACATCACACCTATCAGATTGACTAACATGAGCGAATAGGAAGATGACAAATGTTGGAGAAGATGTGGTTGATTTGGAACACTAATTTATCGTTGGTAGAGCTGTGAGCAGATCCAACCATTCTGGAGAGCAATCTGGAACTATGCTCAAAGGGCATGCAAAAATGTGCATGCGCTTTAACTCGGCAATATCACTTCTTGAACTGTATCCCAAAGAGATCGTAAAAATGGGAAAGGGTCCCACATGTACAAAAATATTTATAGCAGCTCTCTTTGTGGTGGCCCAAACTGGAAATCAAAGGGATGTCCATCAATTGGGGAATGGCTGAATGAGAGAAACTAACAGAACCGGGAGGACTTTGTACAGAACAACAACCCCAGTGTGTCAGGAATTTTTCTGGTAGACTTAGTTATTCACAGTCATGCAAGGACCTAAACAATTCCCAATGGACTTTTGAGTCATATCCAGAGATAGAACTATCAAACTGGATTTCAGAATGAAGCAGACTATTTTTGTTTTGTTTTGTTTTGTGCTTTCTCCTATTCATTTTAATTCTTCTATTCAACATGACTATTATGAAATAGTATTTAAGAGGAATCTTTATGTAGAAACTATATAAGATTGCAAGCTGTCTTGGAGATGGAGTAGGGACAGGGGAAGAGGAGGAACAAGGGGAAAAATCTAATATATATGGAGATGATTACAGAACACTGAAAACAAATAAGATAATTACTTAAAAATTTATAATTGTAAACTTGATTGACTTGTGTATGACAAAAAATAAGAAGTAAAAAACTGATCATAGCCATTTATGCCTGTTTATTATATTCATATTATATTGTTTGTTTTGGGCAAGCAATTAATATTTTTTAACATGTGAATGTGATTGCTATAGAACTGTGCTTGCCAATTTAACTTAAGTGATTTTACTCTGGTTTCTGGCCCTACATTTCACAAAAATTCTAATGTAATTCTATCTTATAATAGTGATCATGTTATTATGTAAAATTGATTTTGGGGAGGTGGAGTCAAGATGGCGGAGTAGAAGCAGGGACCTGCCTGAACTCTTCTTCCCAAACCCTCAAAATACCTGTAAAAATTACTCTAAAATATTCTAGAGCAGCAGAAGCCACAAAATGACAGAGTGAAAGAAATTTACAGCCCAAGACAATCTGGAAGGCTGACAGGAAGGGTGACCCAACTTGGCACAGAGCAACTTCCAATGTGGGGTGCACCAGCAGATGGGACTGGAGCAGGCCCCACAGCGCTGAATCACTGGCAGCAGTAGTGGTTTGGGGACATCTCAACCCACACATACCAAAGACAGTGTCAAAGGTCAGTGGGAAAGATCTCTATCCTGGCTGAGAGAAGAGTCCCAACCCCAGGGTGGCAACAGTCAGTGCTGCAGCACCATTGCATCTGGAGCTCTCAGCCTATGTATGGTGGTAGAATTTAGTGACAAATCTGGAATGCAATCCTAGGTAGATATTCTGGTGCCGGGAGTGCACCAATGTGGCAGAGCTGGTGGCAGTTATGGAGAAGGAATCTTACTCACAGGTCCAGGGCAGAAAAGGATATTTGTGACTGCTCACAGACCAGAGTGCAGATTAGGAGAGGAGTAAACACCTCTCCTTTGATCATACCACTCTGGAGAAACTGAGAATTTACAGTTCCCTAGAGAAATCTCTGCAAAGAGCTGCACAAAAATCCTGAAACTTGGGGAAGTATATCCTACACTTAGCAAAGAGCTGAAAAGTCTGGGAAAATGACACCAAGGGGGTAAAATAAGACCATAGAAGGGTATTTTCTTGGTGAAAAGGCATTTTCTTAAGACAAGGAAGATCAATGGGAGGAAGACAGTAAGGTCAAGGCTCCTACATTCAAAGTCTCCAAGAAAAATATGACATGGTCTCAGGTAAGGGAAGAGCTCAAAAAAAGATTTTGAAAATAAAATAAGAGAAGTAGAGAAAAAAATAGGAAGAAAAATGAGAGCATTGTAAGAAAATAATGAAAAAACAGTCAATAGTTTTCTAAAGGATACTCAAAAAATGCTGAAGAAAATAACACCTTTATAAACAGATTAACTCAAAATGCAAAAGAATCCAAAAAGTGGAGGAGGAGAAGAATGTCTTAAGAAGCAGAATTGACCAAATGGAAAAGGAGATCCAAATATTCACTGAAGAAATTGATTTCTTCAAAACTGATTGGGTGAAATGGAATCTAATGACTTTATAAGAAATCAAGAAATTATACAACAAAGCAAAAAGAATGAAAAAAATAGAAGACAATGTGAAATATCTCATTGGAAAAATAACTGAGTTAGAAAATAGGTCAGGAGAGACAATTTAAAAATTATTCATCTTCCTGAAAAACATGACCAAAAATAAAAATAAATTATCAAAGAAAATGGCCCAAAATATTCTAAAATTAGAAGGTAAAATAGAAATGGAACTAATCCACTGATCACCTTCCCAAAGGTATTCCAAAAGGAAAATTCCTACCAGTATTGCAGTCAAATTAAAAGGTTCCCTGATCAAGAAGAAAATATTACAAGCAATCAGAAAGAAACAATTCATGTATTGTGTCAATCAAGATAACACAAGATTTATCAGCTTCTACACTAAGGGATCAGAGGACCTGGAATAGGATGTTCGAGAGGTCAAAGGAGCTAGAACTAAAACCAAAAATCACCTACTCAGCAAAATTGAATATAATGCTTCAGGGGAAAAAAATTGAACTTTGATTAAATAGAGACTTCCAAGAATTTTTAGTGGAAACACCAGAGCTGAATAGAAAATTTGACTTTCAAATACAAGCACAAAAATGTAACCAAGAAAAAGAAATCGTAAGAGACTCATTAAAGTTGAAATGTTTACATTCCTACATGGCAAGATGATATTTGTAACTCATGAGACCTTTCTCAATATTAGTGTAACACATACATACATATATACATACACATATATGTATATATGTATGTATGCATATATATACATATACACATACATATATTTTGCATGTTTGTGTATGCATACATTTATGTGTGTACATGTGTACACATATTTTTATGCATGTGCACATATATGCATATACATACATTTGCATACATATAAATATATACGTGTATGCATACATACATAAACACAGAGCAAAGGTCAAGATGAATATGAATGCAGAATACTTAAAAATAAAATTAATTGTTGGAAGGAATGTACTTGGAGAAAGAGAAAGACGGAAGTAGAATGTAGTAAATAATCTCACATAAAAGAGGCAAGAAAGAGCTTTCACAATGGAAGAGAAGACAGGGGAGGGAAGAGGGGATAAATGAGCCATGGTCACATTGGATTTGGCTTAAGGAGGGAATAACACACATTCAATTGAATCCGGAAACCTTATTTTATCTTGAAGGAAAGCAGGGGAGGAAGAGGATAGGAGAGGGAAGATAAGTGAAAAAATGGCAGATTGGAGGAAGAGGCAATCAGAAGCAAGCAATATTGTGCGGGGGAACAGGTCAAGGGAGGGAATGAAATAAACGGAGGGCAGGACAGGATAGAGGGAAACGTGATTAGTCTTTTGCAATGAGACTGTTGTGGATGGGTTTTACACGCCTACCCATGTATGTCCTATATCAAATTGCTTCTTTCTCAATGATGGTGGATAGGGAGGGAGAACAGGAGAGAATATGGAACTCAAAGCTTTAAATGAATATTAAATTTTTTTTGCCTGCAAATGGAAAAGAAGTTTTATAGGCAATGGGCTATGGAAATATATCTTGCCCTGTAGGAAAATAGAGCAGACAGGGATGAGAGAAGGAGGTGATAGAAGAAGGTAGGGCAGATAGGGCAAAGGGATGGTTGCAGTGTTCGTGGTGGGGAGCAGAGAGATGGGGAGAAATTTGAGAACTAAAAATCTTGTGGAAGTGAATGTTGAAAACTGAAAATAAATTATATTAAATTTTATATTATTTTTTAAAGATATTGACAAAATTGAAAGTGATTACATAAGGAAAAATATGAGCACTCCATCGATTTGGAATTAAGCTGTTTCTCTGGTCCTCTAATGGATCATAAAGTTAAGGAGAGGCTTTTGCCAGCAAGCAAGCAGTGAAAGTTTTGTATGGTTTTAAAATGTGAGAACAACTTTGAGCATTGTTCTAGCAAAAGCCTAAGCCTATTATCCAAGGACTCACATTGGTAGAAACTGACAATGAGTAATCAAAATTTTGGTCATCACAATAAACAACTACGCATTTTCGTGGATTGTGTATATGTGTGTGTGTGTACGTATTTATATACATGTGTGGTGAATGGTCTCCTGTCCTAGGTGACTTCCTTCTATTTCTTGAGTAATTTCACTGCAGTGGTGGGAAAGTCAGATAGAAAGTACTGAGAATTACTCAGTTTTAACAATGCCTACAAATATCAGCTTCATGTACTCTAAATGTAGTTTTTATTTGTTTTCTTTTGATGCTCACACATACAGTATCCATTCAACATATGCACAGTACATTGTCCAGAGCATGCCACATAGTAATCTCTTAATAATTGGATGTTGATCAATTGATTGTAAAACTAGCTAAGTGGCCTGCCACATGTTACATGTCTAGTAAGTTTTTGAGATAGGACTGAAACTCAGAGTCTTGCACACAGGCAATTCACTATTCTCCCAATTCTGGACTGTTTCTGTTCCCAACCCAGTCCACTTCATCACCTGTTTCTGAACTTTTACATTGACTGTCTCTCTAACCTGCAATGTTTTCTTTTCTCACTTTCACATCTTGTAATTGTTCATTCCCTTCAAGACTTAGTTCAAAAGCATCTTTCTCCATGAAGTCTTTCCTGATACCCCCAACTGCTTGTGCTTTCCCTCCACAAATCAGTATATTATATCACACACAAACCTGTTTGTATCATCTCCCTCACCACAATGCACGTCTTTCAAATCAAGGTCAGTCTCATGTGGTCTTTTTATTCTTAGTGTTGAGCACAATTTCTGGTATGTGATAAGCACTCACAAAATATTTTTGATTCATTAATTATTTGACTAAATGTACCACATTTGATTAAGAAATACTGTTTTAAGAACCACATTTTAAATGATATTTTCATGATTTAATAAAGCCAGTTTTCAAAGGTGAGTTGAAGTTAATTTTTCCCTCAAGAGGGAAACAAAGGGGCCAGTGGAATTTGCTGCATTATGTGCTTTGAAGTTAAAAGAGAAAAGAAAACTTCAACATGTGAAACCTGACCATGCTATCTTTCAAAGTTTGCAATCAGAATTTACAGAAAAAACTACTATAAAGATAATTACACCTCACCCAACCACATCTGTTGTAGAAAATGCCCAAGTTGACTAAGTGTGTTTAAATCTTGAGTGACTTTTCAAGGCAAATAATCAAGTACATTGACTTTAATTTGAAGATGATGTATCACCCAAGCAATATTCACAGCATTTAAGTTGACTGTGAATATACTGGAATAGATCTGAATCACAAAGTATAGAAGACTCTCCATATAGAAGGCAGAAGAAAAACTTTTATTCAGGCACCAGAATTCCTAATCCCAACACCAGAAAGCCAAATTTGTCATAGTAGCCAAGAAGTCAATACTAGCACTGCTAGTATCAAAGGCATGTCCAAGTCTTCCTCTGTTCCTGTCCCCTGCAAGGCATTCTCACAAGCAAACTGTCACAAGCCTTGCTGTGACTGCTGGCCTGTGTCCACTCTCTTCTGCCCCAACCACTCTCACTAACTTAACTCCCAGTTCTGTTCTACCCTTCCTGTTCCACCATTTCAGCAAGTTCCTCCCACCACAGGCTTCCCTGTGATTTAAGCAGGTCACATGGGCCTATTAATGAATGGAGAAAATCTACCCATTTCAATAACCATTACATTCGGCCCCAAAACATTTAATATTAATTACATAGGTCAATGGGGCAATGGATATCAAGAGAACTGCAACAAGTAAAACAAAAAATAAGCTTATAAAACTATGTCTTAGACAACTGGTGTCAACACAACTTTGCAATATAACAGGGATCAAACAAAATGAGCATGTAAAACAACATCTCAAGGTGGGCCTTAAGCATGAGAAACAACCACTTGCCCCTCAAATAAATGGGGTCTAAGATCTTGGAGTAAGGGGTGAAAGTCTTCTTCTGCCTGCTAAAATTGGATATAGAACTGTCCCTGACCTAGGATGTCCCATTTGAGAGGTCTGTATTTTTTATAATTTATTTTCAGTGTTCAACGATCATTACCACACAACTTACATTTTTTCTTTTTCTCCCTCCCTCTCCCTCTCCCCCCTTCCCCTCTCTGTCCCTGAGATAGCATACAATTTTAAATTGGTTACATAACACATTTCTTTTAAATACATTTTTGTCATAGTCATGTTGTATAGAAGAATTAAAATGAATGGGAGAAATCATGTAACAAACCAAAACATTATACAAAAGAAAATGATCTGCTATAATCTGTGATTGAATTCCATAGCCCATGGGGTATAATAGATTTAATGACCTTCATCATCCTGGTTGTTCTCCTCTAGATGCTCTCTACCTTAATAATATTTTCCCATAGCTGGCAGTATCAGAAATGAATACAATACTCCAGATGTGATCTGACTAGGACTTATACATCCTTTTGCCCAGAAACGATCTCTTTTTTAATTTGGGCCAATCCTACACAAGTTTTTATGGGTCTCATATCATACTGATGGCTCCTGCAATGACTGCTGTGATAAAATCCTCAGAATTGGAAATGTTCTGGAGATTAATTCAATGAACACAATTGTCATCTAGGAGATAAAACAGGATTAAAATAAAGATTGGACAGCTCTGCTTTTCCTATATTATAAATTATACATTTTCATTGTAATTTTTCTTTGATCCTTCTCTTTCCCCCAACACAGAGTAGAAAAGAAAGTGATCCTTAAAATAGTCCTTAGTTTTCCTTTCTAGTATCGTTTATTGTGACTGTTAACTGTGCCATTTTTTTGCGTTCATTTTCCATTATCTGCCCTTTATTGGTGAGTTCTCTAGATAGCCACATCATTCTCTTCCAAAAATTCACATCATTTTTTCTACTAAAAATGATTGTTTCCTTTTTGTCTACAGATCTCAATTCTTTATTCCTTACAGAGTACTTCTCCCTTTAGAATTGCAGTCCATAGCATCATACCCATTGTTCTGCTGAAATCATGCGACTTGTTCTCTTCTAAACCAAGGAGCATGTTATATTATTTCTGACTTTCTCCTTTTTACATGTCACAAATTCTATGAGGGGGTGAAACCTTCTTTGCAGGGTTCCTATTACTTGAACAACAAGAAGTTAGTTTTTATTATTGAGGAGATTTAGAACAGCTTGCCCCTTTTTTGTTTTCTTTACCTTTTGAAGGAAGAAATTATCATTAATATGAGTCAGAATGGAAAGCATTATAAAATTATTTTGTTTAGAATACAGGTTTTGACAGAGGACATGAGACAGAGTTATTTGGTAAGCTGAGAGGAATGTTAAATGTTTTATAAGATATTTTGTGTATTTTAGTAATGAGATGATTCTTCCCATCTTAATTGTGTTTTCTGATTCTTAAAGGAAAATTTCCTGAATGTATAAACACTTGCTAGGATGATAGCATAGTGAAAAAAATAAGGTAGGCAGTATCACATGTAGATTAGAAAAGTTCAATTTTAAAGTTAGGCTGACTTTTAACTTTTCAGTAATTTAAAGAATCCAACAAATGTATTATCTCCAGAGCAAAGCATTCTAATATGTACATTCAATAATATATTATTTTTACAATTTGGCAAATTTCTACAAAGCATTTAACAAAATTTGTTGTGCTATTGATGACAGGCTAAAAACCACATATTCAGGCTACCTGGTACTATGTTTACTTATGTGTTTTGAGAATTGGTCTGTGATTAGTAGCAAAAATAATTCTTTTGTGGACCAGTTTTAACCTGGAGGCAGATTTCTAATGTAACGTCCCAGAAATCAGTCCTTAGCCCTGCACTGTTCAAATATTTCATCTATTATTTAAATGTAGCCATTAAAAGTTTCCTTTTCTAATGTGCTAACAAAATGAAGTTTTTAGGGAGACATGCTGGAGAATAGTCAGAATCCAAAAGATCTCAATAGAGATGAATGCAAATTACACAAATGTTCTTTAAAAATCAACTGCACAAGTACTAGATCAAGAAACATGGTTACATATATATACATATATATGTGTGTGTGTGTATATATATAAGGCATGCTTGTATGTATGACTATATATGTGTATATATATATATGGTGGAATCAATCCCAGTCAATTGAGATGTGGGAGATAAAAATGGTTACTGCTATAGACTTCATTATACTATATAATTATACTATATATTATACTATCAGGGATAAAGGACGAAATATTTCCACTATACTCTATCCTATTCAGAATGTATTAAGCTTATTATGTTTAGCTCTTGTAAATTAACATTCGGAAGGATATAAATGTAATCCCAATCCTAAACATATATTCACCAAATGATACAGAAATCCAAATTCTTGAAGGAAAATATTAAATGCTCAATAGGAGGAAATAATCAGTAAAAACTATATTAGTGGGGAATTTCAACTTTTCCTTCTCACAGACAGATAAATCTGGCCACAAGTTACAAAAGAAAAAGAAATACTGATGAATAATATTTTAGAAAAAAAGAATAGATATGATAGACCTCTATAGAAAACCAAGTGGTGCTAAAAAGAAATGTAACTTTTTCTTAGTTGTGTATGGCAGCTTCACAAAAAATTTGATGATGTATTAGAGAATGAAAACCTCACAGTTAAATCCAAGCAGAAATATTAAATGAACCATATTTGGATCTAATAGAAGAAAATTCCAATTAAATAAGGGCCCATGGAAGCATAGATTAAAATTTAATTGGAAACTAAATAACTCTAAAGAATGATTCGGGTCAAAGAATAAATCATAGAAAGAATAATCTTATGAAAGAGAATGACAACAGTGAGACAACACCTTAAAGCTCTGGGATGGAGCCAAAGCAGTGTTTATGGGAAAATCTGTTTCAAAATACTTACATCAATAAAATGGAGAAAGAGTAGATCAATGAATTAGGCATGGAACTAAAAAAAAAGAAAAACTGGATAAAGAACAAAATAAAAATCTGCAATTAACTGCCAAAAAGGAAATCCTGAAAATCAAAGGGGAGATTAAGAAGGCTCAAAGTAAAAATCCATTGAAATAATAAACTACTAGGATCTGGTTTTATGTTGAAAAATAATAATTATGCATCAATTGCTTAAAAAAATTCCAAATAAAAATTACTAATTAAAAAAATGAAAAGGAGAAGTCACCACTAAGGAAGATGAAACTAAAGCTTCTATTTGAAGTTATTTTGTTCATTCCAGTGAAACTGAAAATGTAAGTCAAATGGATGGATATTTACAAAAACATAAATTGCTCCGACTAACAGTACAAGAAATAAAATATTTAAATAATGTTATCTTAGAGAAAGAGAAATTGAACAATCCATCCATGAGTTTCCTCAGAAAAGTTCCTAGAAAAGAAGGAATTACAGGTGAATTTTACCAAATATTTAAGGAAAAAATAATCCAAATACTACATAATCTATTTGAAAAAATCAGAAAAGGAGTCCTATTAAATTTCCTGTATGACCAAGTATGGTTTTGCTACCTAAACCAGGAAAAACAAAAACAGAAAGAAAACTCTAGATCAATTTAATGAATGTTGATGCCACAATTAAAAATGAAATATTAACAAGGAGATGACAGCAATATATCACAAAGGTTATATACAATGACCATGTGAAAATCATACAAGGAATGCATTTATACATTTATAAAAAAAATATCAATGACCATATAAAAAACAAATAAAATATTAATGGCCAAATCAATAATGAAAAACAACAAAACTCATATGATTATATCAATAAATGTAGGGGCAACAACCTTTTGAAAAATATGATAAATTAGAAAGAATAAAATTCAGTGAAACCTTTTTAAAAATAATATGGTGGTTGTTGTCCTTTGTTCTCAAAGAGGACATAACCATGATAAAGAGAGGTTTCAATGTGTATGACTGTGGTTGATCAGACCAATATGAGCCCAGAGTGCTCTACCACAGATTGATTACAGATAGAGCATGTAAACATTTGGGATGGATATCCCAAATTTGTGCATCTTGCATTTCCTTTGTGTTGTTTCAAATTTATTTTGCTCATAGAACCCAGCACAGTTTCTAATGTGGGCAAGCCATGTTGAGTGGTCCTGTACCAGTGTCTCCCAATCAAATCCAAAATACTTGAGAGAGACCTTGAGAGTGTCCTTGTATCACTTCTTCTGATCACCATGTGCTCACCTCCCTCATGTGAGTTCTCCACAAAATAGTCTTTTTGGCAAGAGTAAAATCTGCATTCAAACAATGTGTTCATCCTATCAGAGTTGCACTCTCTGAAGCATAGTTGAATGCCTGGCAGTTCAGTTCAGGACCTCAGTTTCTGGTACCTTATCCTGCCAGGTGATCTTCAGGATCTTCCTAAGACAGTTCAAATAAAAGCTATTCACTTTGCTGGCATGGTGCTGTTAGAATGTCCATGTTTCCCAGGCATACAAAAATGAGGTCAGGGCAATGGCTCTGTAGACCTTCAGTTTGATAGTCACTCCAATACCTTTTCTCTCTCAAACTTTTCTTCAGAGCCTCCCAAATACTGAGCTAGCTCTAGCAATATGTGTGTGTGTGTGTGTGTGTCAACCTCATTGGCAATGTATACATGCCTGGACAGTACACTATCAAACTAAGTGAACTACAGCATTCATAACTTCTCCATTTGTTGTAAGCAACGGTTCCACATATGGTTGGAGTGTTCTTGGCTGATGGAGCACTTGTGTTTTCTTGGTGTTGATTATTAAGCCAAAATTAGAACAGCCAACAGGGAATTGACCCATACTTTGTTGCATCTCAGTGTCAGAGGTTGCATTGAGTGCACAATCATCTGCAAATAGAAAATCATGCAGCCACACTCCCTCCATTTTGCTCTTGGCTTGTAGCCTTTACAAATTGAAGAACTTATCATCAATATGGTAGTTGAACTTGATGCCATATTCATCCTCTTTGAAAGTATGTGACCACATGGCTGAAAACATCATGCATAAAAGCATGGGAGCAAGCATGCAGACCTGTTTCACTCCACTGGTGACTGGGAAGGCACAATAGCATTGTCCATTATCCAGAACCTGGGCAAACATGCCATCATGAAATTGAAGTACAATACTGATGAACTTCTCTGGGCAAATACATTTTAGCATAGTATTCTATAAACCCTCACAAGTAACAGTGTCAAGGGCCTTGGTCAGATCTACAAATGCTGTGTGTGGACCTCTGTTCTGCTCCTGCCATTTCCCCTGGAGTTGTTGGACAGCAAACACCATATGTACTATTCCTTGGCCCTTTCTGAAGCCACACTGACTCTCAGGTATATGACCATCTTGCAGCTGAAGGATTATTCTATTAAGGAGGACTCTAGCAAGAATACTGCCAAAAATGACTAAGAGAGCGACTGTCCCTGTTATAATCACAAGACAATCTATTTCCTTTACCTTTATAAAGGTGATGATGCAGGCATCCTTGAACTCCTGGTGGATAACTTACTCTTTTCATGTAACCTGGAAAATTTCAGTCAACTTTTGAATGAGTAATAACTACCTTGTAAGTCTCAGCTGGAATAGAATTGACACCATGTGCTTTACCTCATGAAAGAACCAAATGGCCCTCAAAACCTTTCCTTCAGCTGGAAGTTTAGCTAAGGAGGGACTTAATTCAATCTGATGTAAATGATCAGTGGCCTCAGCATTGATGGATGATGGCCCGTTGAGAATATTATGGAAGTGTTCAGCCCATCTCTCTAAGATCATGTCCTTATCACTAATCAATGTGACTCCCTCAGCACTGAGAAGTTTGATGCAACATAGATATTTGGTCCATAAATAGCTTTCAGGGAATTATAAAGGTGCTTTGTTTTGTTACTATCAGCACAGAGCTGAATTTCATCTGCCTTCCCAGTAAGCCAGGAATCCTGCATCTCTCTAAGATTTGCTTGTACTTCATTTCTGATGGAATTAAACTCTGCCTTCTTAGAGATGGATGAACTATGCTGCTGGTAAACCTTGTGGAGCCTATGGTTTTCATTTAGCAGCTTCTGAAGTTCCCCATCATTTTCATCAAATTAGTCGATGTTTTTGTGTGTCCTGACCCAGATGAGCAAATACAGTGCTGTATACCAAATCTCTGAAAATTGCCCACTCCTTTTCTGCTCCACTGTTTCCAACTATGTGTTGGCTCAACTTTCCCTCCAAGTTAACAACGAAGTGTTCACACTCAGAGAAGAGCTCTAATTTGTTGACATTAATTCTTCTGGCAGTCATTTTGCCTTGGATTTGGTGCTTTTGATGACTGCGAATATTTATCCTAGAAAGGATAAGTCAATGATCAGTCCAGCACTCTGCACCACACGTTGACTTTGTCACTCTCACATTCTGTCTGTCTCTTCTCCTTACAATCATATAGTCTATTAGATAACAATGTTTGCTCTGAGGGTGCATCCATGAAGTTTTATTGCATTCACGTAAATGGAAAACAGTGTTAGGGATGAGAATGTTATGGGATGGACAAGTCTTCAGCAGTAAATAACCATTGTTCTTGCTGTTTCCAACTCCATTACTCCCTAGACCTCCCTGACAAGTCTGATAGTCTGAGTCTACTCTAGCATTAAAGTCACCCAGAAATATAAGCTTATCCTCTTTGGTACATTGCTCATAAGGGTCTCCAGTTCTTCATAAAATTTTTTCTGATGGAAGCATAGGCACTGATAATAGTATTTTCCTGTGAGCAGCAATCAAATTGTCATGAGCCTGTCATTCACTCTTTTTGGCAGACATACCAGCTTGCTGACTAGATTAGTTTTGATTGCAAAACCTATGCCAGCTTCATGGCACTCCCCTTTACTACAGTCACTCCAGCAAAATATATACTCATCCCCAGCTTCAGAAAACTGGCCTTCATTTGCCAGTCTTATTTCACTCAGGGCTGCTATTTGGATGTTGAGTTCTTTTGCAAGAAGAGCAGTTTGTCTTTCAGGTCTCCTGAATTTTGTGTTTTGTATAAGTGTGCATACATTTTTCGTGCCAATGGTGAGTAGAATCATATTTACAGATGTTTTTGTCCATTTTGTTCATTTTTGTGCATTTTGACCATAGAGTGCAATTCCCCATCTGCCACAGTTATCAGGTGGGAGTAGGGTAAGCAGACAATGTTTAGGGCACTTTTATAGCCCCTCTACTCACACTAGTAGGTGAGCAGTGAAATCTTTAGAAGGCTGCTCATACACCTGGCAACTGCCAGATCCTGTTGCTGCTTCCAGTGAGAACTGACCCTATAGCCTGGGCTTCCTTTGTGATGGTTTGTGACTATAGCTCCCAGTGTATCTGCACCTGCTGCTCCATCATTTGCCTGTTGCCACAGGAGTTTGAAGTATGATAGTAAAATGGTATAGGTGATGTCTTTTGATTCATGTGTAAATTAGATTTAAGTGAGACAGAGCTGCACAAAGTCATCAGTCTCACTCTCTCCTCCAGTCATTTTAGTCCAGTAGCAGGACACAATCAAGATGACTGGTGATGGTTCAGGATCCATTGGATGACCTTGGCTTCTTTAGTGTCTAACCAAGATCTCAGCAGTTGACATCGCCTGCTTCAGCTGCCTTCATGGCTTTTGAAACACAATTTTCTCATCTATCCATTTCACCAGAAAAAATCTTCACATGTTTAAAGTAGACTACCACCCCTTGAACTCACCAATGGTTTTGAGACCTCTTGGTTACCCTCAACTTGGTTTGGCCTGCCTGCCAAAATGGCTTACTGGGGTGTGACCACTGCACATGCTGCAGCTTCTTCTAGCCACAGGTCAGAGCTGGATGGAACAGCTGGACACCAAAGGTGGAAAGCAGCTCTGAAAAGGGCTCAGTAGCCATTACACCGAAGGTACTGGTCCTCCCTGAACACACCCTACACGTAGTATCTAGCTAAAACCAGGAGAAGCTAGGTGGCAAAGTAGATTGCACCTGAAATCAGGACAACTTATGTTTAGACTTACTGTGTGATTTTGGTCAGATCACTTAACCCTGCTCGTCTCAATTCCTCTTCTGTAAAATGAATTGAAGAAAAAACTGGCAAAACATTCCGCTATTTTTGCCAAGAAAACCCCACATGGGATCAGAAAGAGTTGCACATAATTGAAAATGACTGATCAAGAACAAAAAGTCTGAAACTAAGGGTGGGTAAGTATTATCTTTAATGAGGATGAACTTGGAGACTTCCCAATAAGAACAGGTTTGGAACAAAGATGTCTAGTATTACCGCTATTCAGTATTGTAACTAAAAATCTAATTTAATCAATGAGACAAAAATAAATTGAAGGAATAAAAATTGGCAATGATGAAACAAAAAAAAATACTGTAGATAACATGATGATATTCTTAGAGAATCCTAGAGAATTAAGTTAAAAAAATACTAGCTTGAACAATTAATAACTTCAGCAAAGTTATAAGATATGAAATAAACCCACATCAATCAACAATATTTCTATAACCCAAAAGCTAAAGAAAGAGAAATTCAATTTAAAATAACTACAGAAAATATAAAATACTTGAGAATCTACCTACCAAGAAAAATTGAGGTATTATATGAGCATAATTGCAAAACACTTTTGACATAAACACAAAAGACATACATAAACAAATAGAGAAATAGTAGCTGCTCATGAGTAGACCAAGACATTATAATAAAAATGACAATTCTACCTAAGTTGATTGACTTATTTAGTGTGGTTTCTATCAAACTACCAAAGAATAGCAGGGAAGGGTTGATCCAAGATGACAGAAAAAAAACCAAAACTAAAACTCACCTGGGCTCTCCAAATTCATCTTCAAACAACTTTAAATAACCCTCAAAATAAGTTCTGGAGTAGCAGAACCCACAAAATGAAAAGATGAAACAACTTTCCAGCACAGGGGAATTTAGTAAGTTGCCAGGAAAGGCCTGTCATACCCAGATGAGAATGGAGAACTGGTCAGCAGAGGTTTTGAAAGTTTAAGCCTTGTCCCAGAAAACTAGCAGCAGACTTGGGTGGTGATAGAATCAGCTGTGGTGGCAGTGGCTTCTGGAACTCTCAGGAAACAGGAGTTAAAATGCTTAAAGAACTGGTCAGAAGGATATTAGAGGGGTCCCCTTTTTGGTACTGGGGCAAGGACTCAGGGTGAGGAGGAGCACTAAAACACCAGAGCATGTGACCTCTAGCTAGCATGGACACTGGTCAGGGTTACATGGTGGGAAAGTGTATATGAGTCACTTATAGACCAATGTATAGGCCAAGAGAACAGTAAACATACCTCACCTTAAATTATATCACCATAGAAGATCTGAAAACTTAGAGATCTCCAGAACAGAAAAAAGCAGCATGAAAACAGTGAACCTCGGGACAGTGTCCCTTCCACTCCAGGAGTAGAGCCCAACTTAAAAAAAAAAAGTTAAAAGTTAAGAAATCGACTGGAGAATGAGCAAATTCAAACACAGAACCTGACCATAGAAAGTTACTATAGTGACAGGGAAGATTCAGATGCAAACTCAGAAGACAACAAACTTAAAACTGCTATATCCATAAAGAAAAATATAAATTGCTTTCAGATCCCAAAAGAATTCCTGGAAGAGCTCAAAAAAGATTTCGCAAATCAAATAACATGGGCAGAGGAAAAATGGGGGTGGAGGAAATGAGAGTGGTGCAAGAAAATGATGAAAAGAGTTAATTCCTTATTAAAAGAAGAAGAAAAATACTAAAGAATACATCTTTTGAAAAGAGAATAGGCCAAATGGTAAAACAAATCACATAAAATGTTAAGAGGACTTCTCAAAAAATAGAACTGGCCAAATGGAAAAAAAAAAGATATACAGCTATTCAGTGAAGAAAAGAAGTTCTTATGAAGTAGAATTGCCCAGATGGAAAAGGAGATACAAAAATTCACTGAAGAAAGTAATTCCTTAAAAATTAGAATTGGACAAATGGAAGCTAATGACTCTTGGGATATCAAGGAAAATTAAACAGTCACAATAATAATGAAGGAGAAGAAAATGTGAATAAGTCATTACAAAATACTAACCTAGAAAACAGACCCCTGTGAGATCATTTAAGAACCATTTGACTACCTGGAAGTCATGATAAAAACAAAACAAAACATAGATGTCATCTTTCAAGAAACCATTCAGCAAAACTGACCTGATATTCTAGAACTAGAGGGCAAAATAGAAATTGAAAGCGTCTACCATTCATCTTCTAAATGAGATACCCAAATGAAAAGTATCAGGAATATAACTGCCAAATTCCAGAGGTCCTGATTCAAGAAGAAAATACTGTGTACACTCAGAAAAAAACATCAAACATTGTTGACTCATAGTTAGTATCATACTCAATTTAGTAGCTTATACCTTAAAAGATCAGAGTTGTTGTAATATGATATACTGGAAGGAAAAGTGTATAAGATTACGACAAAAAAAAGTTTAGGCAGAATTTTCTTTTTTGTTATATCATCTCAGCATACTCAAGAACAACTGACATTTTCCCAATTATTTAGATCTGATTTAATTTGTGCAAAGAGTGTTTTGTAATTAGGTTCATCTAGTTCCTGATTTTGGACTTCCAAATATTTTATGTTGTCTACAGTAACTTTAAATGAACATTTTCTATCTCTTGCTGTTGACTTCGTTAGGAACATAGAGAAATGTTAATGACTTATGTGTATTTATTTTATATCCTGAGACTTTGCTAAAGTTGTTAATTATTTCAAGTAGTTTTGTAGTTGATTCTCTAGGATTCTCTAAATATACCATCATATTATATAACAAGAGTGATAGCTTTGTATCTTCTTTGCTTATTGTAATTCCTTTAATTTCCTTTTCTTTTCTTATTGATAAAGCTGACATTTCTATTATAATATTGAATAACTGTTAATAATGGACATACTTGCCTCAGCACTGATTTTATGGCATATATTTCTAGGTTATCTCCACTGCATATAACATTTGCTGATAGTTTTAGATAGATGGTGCTTATCATTTTAAGGGATATGCCATTTATTTTTTATGCTTTCTAGTGTTTTTTTTAATAGCAGTAGGTATTGAATTTCGTCAATTTTTTTTTTCTGCACCTATTGAGATAATCATGATTTCTATTAATTTTGTTGTTGCTATGGTGACAGTTTTCCCAGTACTGAAGCAACCTTGAACTCCTGGTATAAATCCTACCTAGTCATAGTGTATGGTCTTTGTAATAAGTTGCTGTAATTTTTTTGGACAATATTTTACTTTTTAAAAATTATTTATTTATTTTAAGTTTTCAGCATTCATTTCCACAAAGTTTTGAGTTACAAATTTGTCCCCATGTCTCCCTTCCCCACAACCCAAATTGCCAAGTATTCAGATTATCCTTTTCACCAATCTGCCCTCCCTTCTAACATTTCTCCCTTCCCTTATCCCCATCTTCTCTTATGTCCTGTAGGGCAAGATCAATTTCTATACCTCCTCACCCGTATTTCTTATTTCCCAGTTGTATGCAAGAAAAATTCTCAACCATTTGTTCCTAAAATTTTGAGTTCCAACTTTTCTCCCTTCCACCCTCCCCACCCATCCCCACTTAGAAAGGAAGTAATTCAACACAGTCTATATATGGGTAGTTTTGTAAATGACTTCCATAATAGTCATATTGTATAAGACCAATTATATTTCCCTCCATCCTACGCAGCCCCCCATTTCTTCTATTCTCCCTTTTGACCTTGTCCCTATCCAAGAATGTTTACTTCTAATTCTTCCCTCCTCCTATTTGCCCTCCTTTCCATCATCCCCCTCACCCTGCTTATCCCCTTCACCCCTACTTTCCTGTAGTGTAAGATAGATTTTCATACCAAATTGATTGTTCATGCTATTCCTTCCTTGAGCCAAATGTGATGAGAGTAAGTTTTCCTTTATCCCTCTCACCTACCTGCTTTTCTCCTCCATTGAAAAATATTTTTTTTTCTCTTTTTGAGAAATAATTTGCCATATTCCATTTCTCCCTTTCTCCTCCCAATATATTCCTCTCTCACACCTTAATTTAATTTTTTAAATATCATTCCTTCCTATTCAACTTAACTCACCCTGTAGTCTCTGTCTGTCTCTCCATATATGTATATATATATATGTATATATATATACATATATATATGTATATATATATGCATGTGTGTGAGTGTGTGTGTGTATGTGTGTGTGTGTGTGTAATCCTACCAACTACTCAGAAACTGAGAAAAGTTTCAAGAGTTATAAATATTATCTTTTCATGTAGGAATGTAAACAGCTTAACTTTAGTAAGTCCCTTATGATTTGTCTTTCCTGTTTACCTTTTCATGCTACTCTTGATTCTTGTGTTTGAAAGTCAGATTTTATTTTCAGTTCTGGTGTTTTCATCAAGAATACTTGAAAGTCCTCTGTTTCACTGAATGACCATTTTTCCCCATAAAGTTTTATATTCAGTTTTTCTGGGTAGGTGATTCTTGGTTTCTATCTTAGTTCCTTTGACTTCTGGAATATCGCATTCCATGCCCTTTGATCCCTTACTGTAGAAGATGTTAGAGCTTGTGTTATCCTGATTGCATTTCCACAATACTCAATTTCTTTCTTTCTATCTACTTGCAATATTCTCTCCTTGACCAGGTTACTCTGGAATTTGTTTACAATGTTCCTAGAAATTTCTCATTTTGGGCCTCTTTAAGGAGGTGATTGGTGGATTCTTTCAATATTTATTTTTTCCTAGATCCTAGAATCCTATTGATCCTAGAATCCTATTGATTCTAGAATATCAGGGCAGTTTTCCTTGATATATTTCATTAAAGATGATATCTAGAATCTTTTTTATAATCTTAGCTTTCAGATAGTCCCATTAATTTTAAATTGTCTCTTCTGGCCCTATTTTTCAGGTCAGTTGTTTTCCCAATGAGATATTTCACATTATCTTCTATTTTTTCATTCTTTTCTGGTTTTTTTTTTTGTAATTTCTTGGTTTTCCATAAAGGCATTAGCTTCCATCTGCTCCTCTATCATTTTTAAAGAACTATTTTCTTCAGTGACCTTTTGAACCCCCTTTTCCATTTGGCTAATTCTGCTTGTTAAAGCATTCTTCTCCTCATTAGCTTTTTGAAACTCTTTTGCCAATTAAGTTAGACTATTTTTAAAGGTGTTAATTCTTTAGCAGTTTTTTGGGTCTCCTTTAGGAAGTTGTTGTCTTGTTTTTCATGAATTTCTTGCATCTATCTCATTTCTCTCTTCTCAAATTTTCCTCCACTTTTCTTACTAGATTTTAAAAATCCTTTTTCAAGCTCTTCCATAGTCTGAGACCATTGAATATTTATTTTGGATGTTTGACATGTAGAAGCCTTTATTTTTATGTCTTTCCCTGATGGCAAGCATTGTTCTTTCTCATCCAAAGGGATAGGAGTAAATACATGTTCACCAGCAAGCAACCTTCTATAGTCTTATATTTTTTTCCCTTTTTTATACATTTTCCCAACAAGTTACTTGGCTTTTGAGTCTTCTGTCAAGAACTGTGTATGCTCTGGGGACTGCAAGATCTCACTTCCTCCAAGGTGGCACAATCAAGTCAGCCCACTGGTCTGGGAACAACCAGAAACTATTCTTTCCCGAATCCGTAGGTAGTAGAACTGCTCTCCACAAATTTCTGCAGTTGGGCCATACCTGCAGTCGCAGCTGAAGTTGAGATCAGCTGCTCAATTTCCCCAGGGGCTTTAGGGGGGGGCAGGGCCACTACTCAGTGCTGAGTTTCAGATCAACTGCTTAATTACCTCAGGAGTTTTAAGCTGAAGGCTCCAAAAATGGAAGCTGGCTACCACCTGCCACAGCCTCTGCCTCAACTGCCTTATGCTGGACCTATGAGAGGACCCTGTTCCCTTCTAAGCCACCTGAAAAAGTTCTCTAACTGACCTTTGGTGCCTGTGGGTTGAAGGATCTGTGAAACTCTGCTGCTGCTGGGGATTGTGCCCTCAAGGCCTGCTCCAGACCTGTTCCACCTGGTGCCACATGGCTAAGCCTGGGCTCTGTTTATATTTCCTTTCTTCTTCTGAAAATGGCCTATTCATATCCTTTGACCATCTATCAATTGGAGAATGACTTGTATTCTTGTAAATTTCACTCAGTTCTCTATATATTTTAGAAATGAGGCCTTTCCTTTGCAATACTAGTCACAAAAAATTCTTTCCCAGTTTTCTCCTTCCCTCCTAATCTTGGTTGCACTGGATTTGGTTGTGCAAAGAATTTGCACCTTAAGGTGATCAGAATTATCCATTTTGCACTTCATGATGTTTTCTATCTCTTGTTTAGCCAACAATTCTTCCCCTCTCCATAAATCTATTACTTGTTCCACTAATTTGTTTGTAGTACCACTCTTTATACCTAGATCGTGCACCCATTTGGACTTCATTTTTGTGTGTAGTGTCAGGCATTGGTGTATGCCTAGTGTCTGCTACACTGTTATCCAACTTTCTGAGAAATGTTCTTATCCCAGAAGCTGGAGTGCTTAGGTTTTTCAAACAGTTAGACTGCTATATTCGTTGAATACTGTGTCTTGAGTACCTAGCCTATTTCACTAGTCTCTGGGATTCTCTAAATATATCATTATATCGTCTGCAAAGAGTGATAACTTAGTTTCTTCTTTGCCTTTTCTAACTGCTTCAATTTCTTTTTCTTCTCTTATTCCTACAGCTCCCATATGAAACACCATTTTGAATAATAGTGGTGATAATGGACAGCCTTGTTTCACCCCTGATCTTATTGGAAATTAACCTAGCTTATCTCTATTGAATGTAATGCTTGCTGAAAGTTTTAGGTACATACTGCTTATTATTATCTGCAAAGCTTAATTTATCCCTATGGTCTCCAGTTTTTCCAACAGGAATGCATGTTGTACTTTGTCAAAAGCTTTTTCTGCATCTAATGTGATAATCATGTGGTTTCTGTTAGGTTTGTTGTTGATATGATAAATATCTAATAGTTTTCCTGATATTGAACTAGCCCTGCATTCCTGGTATGAATTCTACCTGATCATAATGTATTATTCTCATGATAAGTTACTGTATTCTTTTGTTAAAATCTTATTTAAAATTTTAGCATCTATAATTATTAGTGAAATTGGTCTATAATTTTCTTTCTCTGTTTTCACTTTTCCTGGTTTAGGCATCAAGACCATATTTGTATCATGGAAAGAATTTGAAATGACCCCTGCTTCCCCTATTTTCCCAAATGGTGTATATAGTATTGGAATTAACTCTTCTTTAAATGTTTGATAAAATTCACTTGTGAATCCATCTGGCCCTGAAGATTTTTTCCTAGAGAGGTCACTGATGACTTGTTCAATTTATTTTTCTGAGATGGGGTTATTTAAGTATTCAACTTCTTCTGTTTATCTGGGCAATTTATTTTTTTTATAATAATCAACCATCTCATTTAGATTGTCGAATTTATGGATATAAATTTGGGCAAAGAATTTCCAACTATTGTTTTAATTTCTGCCTCATTGGAGGTATGTTCACCCTTTTCATTTTTGATGTTGGTAATTTGTTTTTTTTTCTTTCTTGTTTTAATCAAATTGACCAAAGGTTTATCAATTTTATTGGACTTTTCATTAAAGCAACTCTCAGTTATATTTGTAAGTGCAATCATTTTCTTAATTTAAATTTTATTAATCTCTCCTTTGGTTGTCAATATTTCTAATTTGGTATTTACTTGGGGATTTTCAATTTGTTCTTTTTCTAGCTTTTTCAGCTGTATGCCCAATTTGTTGATCTCCTTTTTCTCTATTTTATTCAGGTAGATGTTCAAAGATATGAAGTTTCCCCTAAGACCTATATCCCATAACTTATGGGCAGTATCCCATAAGATTTGTTAGATTGTTTCATTATTTTCATTCTCTTGAAAGAATTTGTTGATTGTTTCTGTGATTTGTGGTTTAACCCACTTTTTCTTTAGATAATTTAATAACCAATTAATTTTTGGTCTATCTTTCCATGGCTTTTTATTACATATAATTTTTATTGCATTAAGACCTGAGAACGATGCATTTAGTATCTCTGCCTTTCTGCACTGGACTGTGAGGCTTTTATGACCTTGTACATGCTCAATTTGTGTATATATGCCATATACCGCTGAGAAAAAGGTATATTCTTTTCTATCCCCATTGAATTTTCTCTAGAGATCTATCATATCTACCTTATCCAGAGTTCTATTCACCTCCTTATCTTCTTTCTTGTTTATTTTGAGATTAGATTTGTCAAGTTCAGAGAGGTGGAGGTTGAGGTCACCCAGTAGTATTGTTTTGTTGTCTATTTTTTCCTGTAACTCCCTTAACTTCTCCTCTAAGAAACTGGAGGGTATACCATTTGGAGCATATATGTTTAGTAATGATATTGCTTCATTGTCTATGTTGCCTTTCAACAGGATGTAGTTTCCTTCCTTGTCTCTTTAGATTAGATCTATTTCTGTTTTTGCTTTGTCTGAGATTAGTATTGCTTCCGTTGCTTTTCTTACATCAACTGAAGCACAATATGTTCTGTTCCAACTTTTTAATTTTACCCTTGGTGTATCCTCCATTTGAAATGTATTTCTTGTCAAAATCATATTATTGGATTATGGTTTTTTTTGTCCATTCTACCATCTCCTTTTTTTGAGAGAGTTCATCCCACTGACATTCAGTTATGTTTACTATCTGTGTCTTTCCCTCCTTAGTCTTTCTCACTATTTTTGATGTTAGTTCTCCCTTCTCCTCCACAATAGCATTTTAATTTTTGACCATCACCACCCTCAGTCTTCCCTTTCTTCTTTCAGCATCCCTCCCTTTTACTCCCCTTTACTACTTCTCTCACTTTTAGCCTCCCCTCTCCTTTCTTTCTACTTCCTCTCCTACTCCCTGTAGAGCTAGTTAGATTTATATACTTAATTAAATTTTTTGTTCCCTCCTTGAACCCAATCAAATGAGAGTACCTGGCAAACAATGCTCATCTCCCTCCCCTCTTTCCTTGTACTGTAAAATAATTTTGTACTTCTTCCTTTGATGTAATTTACCATTTTCTGATTTCTCCTTTTCACATCTCCTGTAGCAATCCCTTCACATTTTTAAGTCAAATTTTTATCATCACATCATTTACTTTTTACCTGCTCTCTCTCTCTCTCTCTTTTGTATTTCATAATAGAGATACAATTCTCAAGATTAAGAAGTATCATCCTCTCTTATACGGAAGTAAACAGTTTGCCCAAATTGAGTAACAAGTTTTTCTTTTCCCCTGTTTACTTTTTCATGCATCCCTTGAGTGCGTTTTGAAGATCATATTTTGTATTGAGTTCTGGACCTTGTAGGAGGAAGGTCTGCAAATTTCTTATTTCACTGAATGTCCCTCTCCTTGCCTGAAATATTATACTGGACTTTGCTTGGTAATTGATCTTTGGTTGTAGTCCCAGCTCTGTTGACTAACAAAGTATCATACTCCAGTTCTTTTGATCTTTTAATGTAAAAGTTGCAAGTTCCTATGTGACCCTGACTGTAGCTCCTTGATATTTGAATGGTTTCTTTCTGACTGTCTGTAGTATTTTCTCCTTCACTTGGTTGTTCTGGAATTTGACAACACCATTTCTTGGTGTTTTTAGTTTGGGATCCTTTTAGGGAGGTAAATGGTAGATTATTTCGATGACTATTTTTCCCTCTGGATCTAGGATCTCTGGCCAGTTTTACCTGATGATTTCTTGAAAGATATTGTCCAGGACACTTTTTTTTACCATGGCTTTCTGGTAGGCCAATAATTCTTAAATTTTCTCTCCTGGATCTGTTTTCCAGGTCAGTTGTTTTTCCAATTAGAAATTTTACATTTTCTTCTATCTTTTCATTCTTTAGATTTTGTTTTCCTGATTGTTGATGTCTATGAGACATTAGTTCATTAGCTCATTAGCTTCTACTTCCCAAATTCTAATTTTCATTGCATTGCTTTCTTCAGTTAACTTTTGCATCTCCTTTTCCATCTGTCCAATTATTCCTTTTAAGGAATTTTTTCTCCAGTTAGTTTTTGTACTTCCTTTTCCATTTCTTCAGTGTTTCTTTTTGAAAAAGCTGTCTTCTTCAGTCAATTCTTTTTTCATACTTTTAAAATATTCATTGGTCAGTTTTACTTCCATTTCCATCTTCTCTTCTTCCAAGAGTACTTTTTGTGCATGCAAGCAGTTCATAGTCCTTTCTGAAGTTTCAGATGGGAGTACAGTCTCAGTACTGTCGTCTTTGGTAATCGTGTTTTGGTCCTTGTCCACAGAGAAAATTTCTATGATCTTTTCCTTCCTGGTTTGTTTCTTACTCATGATGATGATTTTTCTATTGTAGCCTCTGGTTCTTTCAGCTATGAGCTAAAGAACCTGGTGGTGAGCTGGTTGGTGTGACAAAGGAGAGGCTAGGTGAATTCTTTCTTTTTATGTTTCCCCAGATTAGCCCTGAAGCTAGTTTGTTAAGTGTCAGGGAAGTGTGATCTGATCAGGGGAGATCTCCGAAGCTCAGCTTGAGCGAAGGCAAGCTCAAGGGTTGGTGATTTCAGCATCTTCTAATTTTCCCTGGAGTGCTGAGGCATTCCTGGAGGCCTGGTGTTGGTAGTTGCGAGGCTCCACCCCCCCCCCCCCCCCCCCGGATCTCTGAATCTCCTCCTAGTTCACTGAGGTGGGGCTTTCTGGGGCAGCTATAGTCCTCCATCTCAGTAAGTGGAATACTCTCTAGCACTTTTCCTAGTCTCACGGGCTATGAGACTGTTTGCCCCTTCTGGTGAACCCACTGATATAGAATTTTTCTGGGGAAATATTTTATGGTTCTTTCAAAGTCAACAAGGGGAGGGGAAGACAACATTTACCAAGCACTCCCCTATTTTGGCTCTCGAAATTTCAAGTAGGTGACTTACAGACATTTAATCTGTGGACTGGAAACCTCAGGAGCAGTTCCTGCTGATCCCTGGGGCACCAAAGTTCTCACTGACTTGGCTCCTCTGGACTACCACCCTGGGCTGCTATTTCCCCATGCTGCTGCTGCCTCACACAACCACAGGTCTTTCCTGCTTGGTCCTGCCATGGAGTGGACATGCTGCACTGTGCATGTCCTCCATCACCCCCATGGAACAGATCCTTTCCATCCATCTTCCATTCTGTCCTGTTCTGTGAATCTTCCACAGTCTATCTCCTATTGGATGAGGCACCTCCAAAATTTGGTCAGATTCTCTTTTTAGAGGTATCTGAAGGAGTTTGTCTAAGAGTTCAAGTGATCAGTTGCTCTCACTATACCATCTTGGTTGCCCCCCCCCCCCCCATAAAGTTTCGGCCAGCTCCATGCCATGATGAAGACTCAGAGCAGAAATTTAGTAGATAATTTTCAGGTCCTGTGATACAGAAATAAAATTTGAGTTTCATAATGCTCCTTTTCTTTCTGTACTTACCACAACCTCTTTTTATTCCATGTTAACTTCCATGTCTACATGCACAAGCATGTTATAATTTCTATAATTACTTCTCATTGATGTAATTCCTTTCATGATGTTTTCTCATTAGTTAACTTTGAGATCTTCCTGTTCCCCAATCAAATTTGCTTTTCTTAATGTTTATACTCCTGTTTTTTTTTTTTCCCTTCCGTATTTGGTTCTATCAATAACTATCACTTTCTTATTACAACTCTTTTTTTTAATTTGGTTTTCATTAAATTTTTCTTTCCTTATTCCCCTTCTTAGACCATTCTGTTGTTCTTTCTTTTTGGCTGCTCTTCTTCTAACTTTGACTTGTTGAATAACTAACATAGAACCAAAAATGTGATTAAATTTCAAAATCAACTTCTGATTAAGAAGTTGTCTCCAATGTAGCATACACTACTTAGGTGAGAACTTCAACTAACCATTGATTATAACACACACACACACACACACACACACACACACACACACACACACCCTCAAAAGTCTTTGAGCCTTTTTAAAGTCTCATTTTTACTTTCCTTTACTGACCAAAATAAGTATTAAATCCAAATACCATGTTGACGATTAAATACAAATATAATATCATTAAAAACCATTATGTTTGGGTTCAAAGTTCTATGAAAGCTGGTATCTACTCCTGTATTTATGTGTATAATAGAAAATATAACAGAACATAAAACTGGACGTTGCACACAAGAAAGATTTCACTTAAATTACAGCAGAAAATAAATTAGATTTCTTATTTGATTTTATTTTTATGCTTTCCATTTCTTTGCCAAGTTAAATAGTTTTTAAATGAAAAAATAAAGATTAAGAGGATTTAAATATTTAATATTTCTTTATTTTCTGAATCAGGAAATTGTAAAATATGTCTCTTTTCTTGGGAACTGATATTGTAATCCCCAATGGAAAAATCTGACTGCATGCATTTTAACTGTTGCATTGCTTAGATGGAATAAGAGAGAGTAAGAATCGAACTTGAAAATTCATCTAAGATTGGACAAAGAGTAAAATGGCAACATTATCTTGTTGGCATTGTCCTTTGGCTATGATATTTAGTTCATTTTCCTGATTGAATGCAATCTGGAACTCTCTTCAAATTTAAACTTCACTTTTATTTTTCTTCTGTAACCCTTTATTCTTTACCTCGTCGAAGACCTCCGCTGTCTTGGGAGCAGAATAAGACATTCTTTGTCATGTTCATAAACACATCTATTTGGCAATTCTCTTGAGATTTCTAGAGACAAACATATCTTCCTCATTCCCCTTGAAGCATTTACTCTTTTTAATGCTTTGAGCTTACTTGAAGCACAGTCTGGATTTAGAGTTGTACCACATGTTACAAAATAGTTCATGAAACTTAAAGGTAGAATGGACCTTACAGAGTCTCCAGTCCAATCCATCAGCTTATTAATGGGAAAACTGAATTATTCATTTATAGATATAAGTATATGATAGGTAAATAGTAAAAAACACAGCTTAAAAAGTATTATGTAGTTATATCTATAAACTAATTATCTAACTCTTGAATTTTCATTTTGAAATTTATCTATTTGTATTTTTTAATTTCTTAAACTCTTTGCATTCATTTTCACAAAATTTTGGGCTCCAAATTTTCTCCCCATTTGTCCCCTCCCCCCATCCCAATACACTGAGCATCATAATTTCCCCTATCACCAATCAGCCTTCTCTTCTATCATCCCTCCCTTCCCTTGACCCCATCTTCTCGTTTGTCATGTAGGGCCAGATAACTTTCTATTCCCCATTACCTCTATTCCTTATTTCCTAGTAGCAAGAACCATACTCAACAGTTGTTCCTAAAACTTTGAGTTCCAAATTCTCCCAATCCCTCCATCCCCACCCATTCCCTTTGGGAAGGCAGGCAGTTCAGTATGGGCCATATCTGTGTAGTTTTGCAAATGACTTCGATAATAGTCGTGTTGTGTAAGACTAACTATATTTCCCTCTATCTTATCCTGCCCCCCATTGTTTCTATTCTGTCTTTTGATCCTGTCCCTCCCCAAGAGTATTGACTTCAAATTGCTCCCTCCTCCCATTGCCCTCCCTTCCATATTCCCCCTCACCCTGCTTATCTCCTTCTCCTCGACTTTCCTGTATTGTACGATAGGTTTTCATATCAAAATGAGTGTGCATTTTATTCCCTCCTTTAGTCGAATGTGATGAGAGTAAACTTCACGTTTTTCTCTTAGCTCCCTTCCTTTTCCCTCCACTAAAAATTCTCCTACCTGCCTCTTTTATGAGAGATAATTTGCCCCATTCCATTTCACCCTCTCTCCTCCCAATATATTTCTCTCTCCCCATTTACCTTAATTTTTTAAAGTTATGATCCCATCCTATTCAATTCACTCTGTGCTCTCTGTCTCTGTGTGTACATGCATGTGGTGTGTGTGTGTGTGTGTGTGTGTGTGTGTTTGTGTAATCCTACCAACTACCCAGATACTGAAAAGTTTCAAGAGTTACAAATATTGCCTTTCCATGTAGGAGTGTAAACAGTTCAACTTTGGATAGTCCCTTATGACTTCTCTTTGCTGTTTACTTTTTCATGCTTCTTCTCATTCTTGTGTTTGAAAGTCAAATTTTCTTTTCAGCTCTGGTCTTTTCATCAAGAATGCTTGAAAGTCCTCAATTTCATTGAAAGACCATTTTTTTCTCCTGAAGTATTATACTCAGTTTCACTGTTAGGTGATTCTTGGTTTGAGTCCTAGTTCCTTTGACTTCTTGAATATCATATTCCACTCCCTTTGATCCCTTAATGTAGAAGCTGTTAGATCTTGTGTTATCCTGATTGTATTTCCACAATACTGGAATTGTTTCTTTCTAGCTGCTTGCAATATTTTCTCCTTGACCTGGGAATTCTGGAATTTGGCCACAATATTTCTAGGAATTTCTCTTTTTGGATCTCTTTTAGTCAGTGATTGGTGGATTCCTTGAATACTTATTTTGCCCTCTGGTTCTAGAATATCAGGGCAGTTTTCCTTTATAATTTCATGAAAGATGATGTCTAGACTCTTTTTTTGATCATGGCTTTCAGGAAGTCCCATAATTTTTAAATTGTCTCTCCTGTAACTATTTTCCAGGTCAGTTGTTTTTCCAATGAGATATTTCACATTTTCTTGCATTTTTTTCATTCTTTTGGTTGCTCATAAAGTCATTAGCCTCCATCAGTTCCATTCTAATTTTGACAGAACTATTTTCTTCAGTGATTTTTGAACCTCTTTTTCCATCTGGCTAATTCTGCTTTTGAAAGCATTCTTCTCCTCATTGGGTTTTGAACCTCTTTTGCCAGTTGAGTTAGCCTATTTTTCAAGGTGTTATTTTCTTCAGCATTTTTTTGGGTCTCCTCTATTAAGGTATTCACCCGTTTTTCATTCTTTTCTTGCATCTCTCTCATTTCTCTTCCCAGTTTTTCTTCCACCTGTCTAACTTGATTTTCAAAATCCTTTTTGACCTCTTCCATGGCCTGAACCCTTTGAATATCTATTTTGGATGTTTGGGATACAGAGTCCTTGACTTCTATGTCTTTCCCTGATGGTAAGCATTGTTCTTCCCCAACAGAAAGGACAGGAGGAATTATCTGTTCACCAAGAAAATAATCTATCGTCTTCTTTTTTTTCCCCTTTCTGGACATTTTCCCAGGCAGTTACTTGACTTCTGAGATTCCTCTCCACCCCTACCTCACTAGTGCTTGGGGTCTGAGATTCAAATGCTGCTTCCCAGCCTCAGGGCTTTCAGCGGGGGGAGGTGCTGCTATTCAGTGAGAGATTAAGTTCAGATTCTCAGGTGGGGGCAGGGCCATTGCCCAGGCTCAGTTCCCTCAGGGGTTTATGTGGAGATCTTCAACAATGGATCTGAGCTCCTGTCTGCTTTGGGAGCTCCAGGCTGCTGCTTCCCCAGCTTCTTCCTCCCACAGGTGCCTGAGTTATAGAGACACCCTGCTCCCCTCTCAGCCAGCCAGACAGGGTCTCTCACTGACCTGTAGCATCTGTAGGTTGAGGGACCTTTGCAGCTGCCAAAGATTCCATCCCTGAAGCCTGCTCAGATTTGCACCTCTTGGTACTGTGCAGCCAAGGCATGGCTGGGCTCTGCTCTGGGTCCAGCATGTGACAGACCTTGGGTGTTGGTATTTCAGGGCTCTCTGGAACAGAAATCTCCTCCACTCTGTTGTTGTTCAGCTTCCACTGCTCCAGAATTTGTTGGGAGTTCTTTTTACAGGTAATTTATGGGCTGTGGGTTTGGAGCTAGCATATGTGAATCTTTCTACTCCACCATCTTGGATCCTTGACTCCCATTTTGAAATTTATGATGAACATTTTAGCCTTTTGAAAATTACACTGTCTGTTTGTGTTTTTGTTTTGGTACAATAGTTAGCAACGAAGTTTGGGGTGAATATTTTCAAAACCTGAAGACTCCTTTCAGATTTCTATAAGGTGAATAAAAACTTTTCCCAGTGTTTGAGAAGTATTTGCTTTCTTAGTTTGATTTTGTCTTTACACTTGCAAAAGGGAGAGAGGGAGAGCACAATTAAGAAGCAAGCCTATTATATTTATGTCCCTGGTGGTTTCCCATCCACAGCCCTGCCAGTGTTTCAACCCCTTTACTCAATTTTTTTGAGGAAAATTTGGACAGTTTGTCAAATTAGGAGGATTGTGATTTCAACCAGTGGGAACTAGAATAATCAGCTGTGACAGACAACTAAACTTACAGCTGTAATATCTCTTAATCAGTGAATGGATAGGATATAGAGAGGTATTTGATTAGGATAAAGCAAGATTGAAGTAGGAAAGTCTTTTATGCTTGTTAGGTGATTATTGATTTTAATGAATTTCAGACATCTTTAAAGAAAATGATTCTTCAAAAAGTCTATCTGTATTCTTCTACGTGTGTAGATACACACACACATACAAATATAGTCATTTTTCTTTGTATTTAAGTCTTGGTGATACCTTTGGGGATTTTCGGGGTCAAGATAATAGAATACTTTGTCATTTTCTTCTCCAATTCTTTTTTCTAGATGAGGAAACTGAGCAAAGCAGTATTGTGATTTGCCCAGGGTCATATGGCTAATAAGTGTCTGAATATCAGATTCAAACTCAGGAAGTGATGTTCTCCTTTCTCCAGGAATGGCACTTTATCTTCTGTGGGATATAGAGAGATAGATAGATAGATGATAGATGCCAGATTGATGGATAGATAGACAGACATATGTAGAACAATAAAAATTTAGTTGCATATAGATAAATATCACATTTTGTTGTTTGGGTTTTTTTTTAAACATAGACAAAAACAGTTCATTAAAGGGAAAATGTGACAGCATAGCCAAAATTTTGTATGAATTGCAGTAGAAATTTTAGATTCAAAATCCTTCTGATCTATTTTTTCAATAATAAATTATGGTCCTTGAAAGATTAAAAAAAATCGGCACATTGTGTTACCTGAGGATTTTAGATTTAGAACTTGTGAGGACCTTATAAATCTGTTGAACACAGCTCTAGTTTTGAATTATCCATGGCCTCATTTTCGAAGGTTATTGGTCTTCAGGTGTTGATTACTCATCTGTTTGTGCTTCATCTGTCTTAAAGAACATGAAAATTTTCTTATGTGATCTTACTTAACTATTCCCTCATTTGCATTAAGTATATTTCACTACAGGATATATCCAGGTTATAACCACTGCTATAGAAATTTATTTTAATTTGGAAATTAAAAGCTAGTGAACATGATTAAAATTTAATGCAATTTGGGAGGGTCATATTATCTTTCAGGGGTAAATTTTGTACAGTTGCAAGAAAATGACCACATTCCAAAAATTTTTAATGGGAAAATATGCATCTTATTAAAATGTATTAGTTACATGAATTGTTATCTAATCACTGAGTGACAAAAAGAAATCTTATTTGAAATGCTTTTTTTTCTTTCTTTCTCACCAACTCTTATAACTTCCCTTGATACATGGAGGAACCAAAATATCACAACTAACAATGTAGTTTAACATAAGCCAATTTGTGGTTTCTTACTATGAACACATTCTGGATTGTCTCTTGAATTAAAATGTGACTTGGGAGCCATGCCAACTCTCAGAACACATTAAGTCTCTTAAAGTTGGCTAGATTTTTTCTTGATGAACAAGGAAAAATTTTCATCAGGTTACATTACTCAGTCTCCTTGCTTTTCAATGGGTTGCAGGCAAAATTTATACCATACATATGTATGTATGTGTATATGTATACACACACACACACACACACACACACACACACACTTAGAATGACCTGAGACAATTAAAAAGGACTCATGATGCAACTGTACTAACAACCTTCAGAGACAGAACTGATGAATCTGAAGGCAAATTGAGGTATAATTTTCTCAGTTCCTTTTTTTTTCTTTTTTTGTGACTTGGTTAATATGAAAAAAAGTTTTGCATAATTCCAAATGTATCATTGATATAATTTTCTCTGCTTTCTCAGCATATTTGGGAGATACAGAGAGGAATAGGAGGGAGGGAGAAAATGTGGAGCTGAATTTAAAAAGAAAATAATGTTAAAATAAATAAATAATAAAACTTTTAAAACAGATGCTCAGGCTATATATTTGGTATACGTGCTTTTATTAGGTTAACAAATTATTAGGAGAAGAATGACCACAATGACATGAGAGAAAATGGTGGAAAATATAATTTATGGAGAATAATAACTGTAAGAATTTATGTGTCTTATATGTACAAGATTTTGCTAGGCATTAGAAAGAAAAAGGTCAAAATGGGTCCTACTATTGAGGAACTTACATTCTTCTAAAAGGTATGACATTGGAAAAATAATGTTGTTGTTTTTTTTTATTTTATTTTTTAATTGTAGAGCCTTTTGCTCATGAATAATGAAAACTGGTAGAGACAGAGCATGTTTAATTACTTATACTGATATTTCACTATTTAGGATTTTTAAATTTTCTTATACAAAATATTTATTTATTTATTTTTGGTTTTCAACATTTATTTACACAAGATTTTGAGTTCCAAATTTTCTCCCCATCTCTTCTCTCCTCCTCCCCAAGACACCATATATTTTGATTATCCTATCCCCCATCTGTCCTCCTTTCTATCACACCCTTCCCTTTCCTTATCCCCATCGCCTCTACTTTCTTGTAGGGCAAGATAGATCTCTATACCTCAATACCTGCATTTCTTATTTCTCAGTTGCATGTAAAAACAAATTTTAACATTTGTTTTCAAAACTGTGAGTTCCAACTTCTCTCCTTTCCTCCCTCCCCACCCATCCTCACTGAAAAGGAAAGCAATTCAATATAGGTTATACATGGGTAGTTAAGCAAACACCTTACATAAAAGTCATATTGTGAAAGATATTTCCCTCCATTCTCTCCTGCCTCCCATTTATTCTGTTTTCTTTTGACCTTGTCCTTCCCCAAACATGCTTGCTTCTAATTATGCTCACCTCCTATTTGCCCTGCCTCCTATCATCTCCTCTCACTCCACTTATCCACTTCTCCCTACTTACCTGTAGTGTAAGATAGATTTTCAGGACAAATAGGGTGTGCATGTTATTCTCTCATTAAGCCAAATGTGATGAGACTAAGATTCATTTTGTCTCTCTCACCTTCCCCCTTCTCCCCTCCATTGAAAAGGCTTTTTCTTGCCTCTTTTATGACAGATTATTTGCCCCATTTCATTTCTCCCTTTCTCATCCCAATATATTCCTCTCTCATTACTTGATTTTATTTTTTTTAGATATCTTCCCTTGCTATTGCCAAATTCCAGAACTATTAAGTGAAGGGGACAATAATACAGGCAGCCAGAAAGAAATCATTCAAATATTGAAGAGCTAAAGCCAGTATCATAGAGGACCTGGCAGCTTCTAAATTAAAAGATTGAAGGAACTGAAATATGGTATTCCATAATTCCAAGGCTCTGGAACTACAATCAAGGATCCAGCAAAGTTCAGCATAACATTTCAGGCAAGAATATGGATATTCAATGAAATGAGAGTATTCCAGACCTTCCTGATGAAAAGATCAGAACTCAATAGTAAATTAAATCTTCAAACACAGGTATCAAGAGAGGCATCAAAAGGTAAACGGGGAAAAAAAAAAACTTGTTGCTTAATTTTAAACGGTTTGCCTCCTTATAAGGGAAGATGATACTTGTTAATCTTGAGAATTGTTTCTCTATTATGAAATGTAAAAGGGATACACATGGATAGAAGAAGCTGGAGAAACAGTGATTCATGTGATGATAAAAATGTGATTTAAGCATGTGAAGGGATTTTAACAGCAGATGTGAAAAGGAGAAAGCAGAGAATGGTAAATTACATCACAGAAAGAAGTACAAAATTACATTACCATAGAGGGAAAGAGGGAAGGGAGATGAGCACTGTTTGAAAGGTACTCTCATCTGATTGGGTTCAAGGATGAAACAACAAACTCAGTTGAGTATAGAATTCTAACTACCTGTATAGAAAGCAGGAGGAGAAGGAGAAAAGAAAGTAGAGGGAAGGCTAAAAGGGAGGGGAAAAGTAGCAAAGGTAAAGAGAAGTAAAAAGGAGGGAGGCAGAAAGAAGGAAGGGCAGACTGAGGGAAGTGGCCATCAAAAATAAAAACTATTCTGGAGGGGAAGAGAGAAGGAGGAAATGAAAGCACATACAATGGGAAAGGGGATGGAGGGAAAGACACAGATAGTAATCGTAACTATGTATGGGAATGGGATTAATTCTTCCATCAAATGGAGACAATAGTAGAATGGATTAAAAACTATAATCCAACAATACGTTGTTTACAAGAAACACATTTGAAATGGGGGGGGGTATATACAGGGTAAAGGTAAAAGGTTGGAATAGAATATATTGTGCTTCAGCTGATGTAAGGAAATAAGGGGGGGGGGGGAAGATGAGCCAAGATGGCGGAGTGAGAGCAACAATTCACCTAAGCTCTTGGACAAACTCCTTCGGGTACCTCTGAAAGGAGAATCTGACCAAATTTTGGAGGTGAGGAATCCAGTGGGAGACAGACTGTGACGGATTTGGAACTCAGGTTGGACTGGAAGGTCCATGGGAAGGATCTGTTCTGGGGGGTGAGCCCACAGCCCAAAGAGCAGTGTGGCCAGCACAGTGGAGCAGAAGGGACCCGAGAAACTTGAGCAGCGGGCGGAACCAGAAGAGCGGCTCCAAGGGTGGGAGAGAGGCTGAACCGAGTCAGTGAGAGCTGCTGAGCACCAGATATTAGCGCAGCAGCTCCTGAGACCTTCAGCCCAAAGATCAAACTTGGGTAAGTCACCTATTGAACTTCTGGGAGCCAGGATGGCAGAATGATCAGTAAATGCTCTCTCCTCCCCCCTTGACGACCATGAAAGAACAATAAAACATTTCCCCAGAAAATTCCTAGATCAGCAGGATTCGCTGAAGGAGGCCAATAGTCTCATAACACCTGAGCCGAGGAAAATAGCTAAGGAGGATTCCTCCTACAGTGGCAGAGGCGAACCGGAAGGACAAAGGAGCAAACGCAGAGAAAACTTGCACTATGACCTAGGCAAGCCTCACTGGCAGGAGAGGAGCCCCAGGAGGGGTGGGAACATGCATTAGCATCTAGGCATACCTCAGCTGTCCAGGGAAATCAGAAAGACAATAGGTCAGCTGGGATTACCAGCCCCTGAGCTTGCCTTTGCCTTTGTTCAGCTGAGTAGATCTCCTGTGACCAGACCACCCCTCCCCCACACGTAACAAGCTAAACCCAGGGCTGATCAGGGAAACACCAAACAAAAACCTGCTTTTACCTTTTTCACACATCAGCTCAGCAAAAAGTTCTCTAACTTCTGACTGAAAGAACCAGAAGCCACAGCACTCAGTCAACATCATGAACAGGAAAAAGCAGAGGACAGAAAGAACCATAGAATCTTTCTATGGGGATAAGGACCAAAACACGAACACCAAAGAGGTCACAGCTGAGAATGTACTTCCATCTGAAACTTCAGAAGGGACTATGAACTGCTTGCAAGCAAAAGCAGCTCTCCTGGAACAGCTGAAGAAGGAAATAGAAGATAAACCGGCCAATGAGTTTAAAATTTTTAAGAAAGAATTCACTGATGAGAACATCTCTTTGAAAAGGAAAATGGAACAAATGGAAAAGGAAGTTCAAAAATTAGCTGGAGAAAATACCTCCTTAAAAGGAAAAATTGGGCAGATGGAAAAGGAGATGCAAAAGTTAACAGAAGAAAACAATTTGATAAAGATTAGAATTGGGCAAGTAGAAACTAATGACTCAATGAGACAGTAAGAATCAGTCAAACAAAATGTAAAGAATGAAAAGATAGAAGAAAATGTAAAATATCTAATAGGAAAAACAACTGACCTGGAAAATAGATCCAGAAGAGAAAGCTTAAGAATTATTGGCATTCCAGAAACCCATGATGGGGAAAAGAGCCTGGACAATATCTTCCAGGAAATCATTAAGGAAAACTGGCCAGAAGTACTAGATTCAGAGGGCAAAATAATCATTGAAAGAATCCACCATTCCCCTCCTGAAAGGGATCCCAAACTCAAAACCCCAAGAAATATGGTTGCCAAATTCCAGAGCTATCAATTGAAGGAGAAAATATTACAAGCATCCAGAAAGAAACAACTTAAATATCAAGGAGATACAGTAAGGATTACACAGGATCTTGCAGCTTCTACATTAGAAGATCTAAAGAATTGAAACCCAATATTCCATAAGGCAAAGGAATTGGGACTACAACCAAGCATCAACTACCCAGCAAAGTTCAGCATAACATTCCAGGCAAGGAGAAAGTCATTCAACGAAGTAAAGGATTTCCAGTGCTTCCTGACTAAAACGCCACAAATTAATAGACAATTTCATCTTCAAATGCTGGTCTCAAGAGAATCATAAAAAGGTAAATGGGGGGAGGAAAAAAACAACAACTTGTTACTCAATTAGGGCAAACTGTTTACCTCCCTATAATGGCAAATTATCCCTGTTAATCTTGAGAATTGTGCAGTATTATGAAATATAAAAGGGATATGCATAGGGGGAATGGGTATAAAGTAAATGATATCATGATAAAAAATTTGATTTAATATGAGAAGGGATTGTAATAGGAGGTGTGAAAAGGAGGAAGCAGAAAATGGGAAATTACATCAAAAAAAGAAGCAAAAAATCATAGTAGAGGGAAAGAGGGCAAGGAGATGAGCATTGTGTGAGAGGTACTCTCATATGATTTGTTTAAAGGATGGAAAAATAAACTTAAGCAGATAATCCTAACTAGCTCTATAGGCAGTAGGAGAGGCAGGGGGAAGAAAGGGGAGGGAGGCTAAAAGGGAGGGAAGAAGCAATAAGAGTAAAGGGGAGTAAAAGAGAGGTGGGCTAAAAGAAGGAGGCAGAGGCAGTAGGAGGATGTGGTGAAAAGTGAATACTATTGATGAGGGGAAGGGAGACAGGAGAGCTAAAAGCACAAATGGTGGGAAAGAAGATGGAGGGAAATACATAGATTGTAATCATAACTGTGAATGTGAATGGAATGAATTCTCCCATAAAATGGAGACAGATAGCAGAATAGATTAAAAGCCATAATCCAATAATATGCTGCTCACAAGAAACACATTTGAAATGGGGGGATACACATAGGATAAAGGTCAAAGGATGGAGCAGAATATATTGTGCTTCAGCTGATGTAAGAAAGGCAGGAGTAGCAATCCTAATCTCAGACAAAGCAAAAGTAGAAATAGATCTAATCAAAAGGCATAAGGATGGAAACTATATCCTGTTAAAAGGCACCATAGACAATGAAGCAATATCATTACTAAACATGTACGCTCCAAGTGGTATAGCATCCAGATTCTTAGAGGACAGATTGGGGGAGTTGAAGGAAGAAATTGACAGCAAAACTATACTAGTGGGGGACCTCAATTTCCCTCTTTCTGAACTTGAACTTGATAAATCTAACCTCAAAATGAACAAGAAAGAGGTTAAGGAGGTAAATAAAACTCTAGATAAGGTAGATATGATAGATCTTTGGAGAAAATTGAATGGGAATAGAAAAGAATATACCTTTTTCTCAGCAGCACATGGAACATTTACAAAAATTAACCATGTACAAGGACATAAAAATCTCACAATCCAGTGCAGAAAGTCAGAGATAATCAATGCATCCTTCTCAGATAATAATACAATAAAAATTATATGTAATAAAGGCTATGGAAAGATAAAGCAAAAATCAATTTGAAACTAAATAATCTAATCCTAAAGAAAGAATGGGTTAAAGAAGAAATCATAGAAACAACCAACAACTTCATTCAAGAGAATGACAATAATGAGACCACCTACCAAATCTTATGGGATACTGCAAAAGCAGTTCTTAGGGGTAGTTTTATATCTTTGAATGCTTACATAAATAAAATAGAGAAAGAGGAGATCAATGACTTGGACATGCAGCTGAAAAAGCTAGAAAAAGAACAAATTGAAAATCCCCAAGAAAATAGAAAATTAGAAATACTGAAAACCAAAGGAGAGATTAATAAAAATTGAAATTAAGAAACTATTGAATTAATAAATAAAACCAATAGTTGGTTTTGTGAAAATACTAATAAAATTGATAAACCTTTGGTCAATTTGATTAAAAAAAGAAAGAAGAAAATCAAATGACTAATATTAAAAATGAAAGGGGTGAACTCACCTCCAATGAGGAGGAAATTAAAATGATAATTAGAAAATACTTTGCCCAAATTTATGCCCACAAATTCAATAATCTAAATGAAATGGATGAATATTTTAAAAAATACAAATTGCCCAGATTAACAGAAGAGGAAGTTGAATACTTAAACAACCCCATCTCAGAAAAAGAAATTGGACAAGCCATCAATGAACTCCCTAGGAAAAATTCTCCAGGAGCAGATGAATTCACAAATGAATTCTATCAAACCTTTAAAGTTAATTCCAATATTATATAAACTATTTTTGAAAATTGGGGAAGAAGGAGTCCTCCCAAATTCTTTCTATGATACAAGTATGGTTTTGATACCCAAACCGGGAAGAGACAAAACAGAGAAAGAAAATTACAGACCAATTTCTATAATGAATATAACGCAAAAGATTTTAGCAAAACGAATACATGATCTTATCAGGAAAATAAAACATTATGATCAGGTATGATTCATACCAGGAATGCAGGGCTGGTTCAATATTAGAACAACTATTAGCATTATTGAACATATCAACAACAAAACTAACAAAAACCACATGATTATCTCAATCGATACAGAAAAAATCTTTTGACAAAACAGAACACCCATTCCTATTAAAGACACTGTAGAACATAGGAATAAAGGGAACTTTCCATAAAATAATAAGCAGTATCTCCCTAAAACCTTCAGCAAGCATTATATGCAATGGGGATAAGCTAGATGCATTTCCAGTAAGGTCAGGGGTGAAACAAGGATGCCCATTATCACCACTATTATTCAATACAGTACTAGAAATGTTAGTTGTAGCAATTAGACAAGATAAAGAAGTTGAAGGAATAAAAATAGCCAACGAAGAAAATAAGTTATCACTCTTTGCAGATGATATGATGATATACCTAGAGAATCGCAGAGATTCAAGTAAAAAACTACTTGAAATAATAAACAACTTTGGCAAAGTTGCAGGTTACAAAATAAACCCACACAAATCTTCTGCATTCGTATATATTAGCAACAAAGTCCAACAGCAAGAGATAGAAAGGGAAATCCCATTTAAAGCTAGAGTAAACACTATAAAATATTTAGGAGTTTACCTGCCAAAACAAACCCAGGGATTATATGAACCCAATTACAAGACACTTTTTGCACAAATAAAGTCAGTCTTAAATAAGTGAAAAAAACATCAGTTGTTCATGGGTAGGCTGACATAATATAATAAAAATGACAATTCTACCTAAAATAATTTACTTATTTAGTGCCATACCAATTAAACTATCAGATAATTATTTTCTAGAGCTGGATAAAATAATATCAAAATTCATTTGGAAGAACAAAAGGTCCGGAATATCAAAGGGACTAATGAAAAGAAATGCCTGGGAAGGTGTCCTAGAGCTACCAGACCTCAAATTGTATTATAAAGCAGCAATTATCAAAACCACTTGGTACTGGCTAAGAAATGGAGGGGTACACAAATGGAATAGACTTGGCACTCAAGACACAGTACGCAAGGAATATAGCAACCTCCTGTTTGATAAACCCAAAGACCCTAGCTCCTAGGATAAGAACTCACTGTTCGACAAAAACTGCTGGGAAAACTGGTTAACAGTGTGGTGGAAATTAGGGATAGACTCATGCCTGACACCGTACACAAGAATAAATTTCAAATAGGTATATGATTTAGGTATAAAGATTGATACCATGAATAAACTGGAGAAGCAAGGAGTAGTGTATTTATCAGATTTATGGAGAGGGGAACACTTTTTCACTAAAGAAGTGGTAGAAAACATTATGAAATGCAAGATGGATAATTTTGGTTACATTAAATTGAAAAGTTTTTCCACAACCAAACCCAATGCAACCAAAATTCGGAGGGATGTAGTAAATTGGGAAAAAAAAAATTACAGCTAAGCTTGGGGATAAAGGCCTCATTTCTAGAATATATAGAGAACTGACTCAAATGTACAGCCATACAAGTCATTCCCCAATTGATAAATGGTCAAAGGATATGAACAGGTATTTTCAGCGGAAGAAATGAAAGATATCTATAATCATATGGAAAAGTTCTCTAAATAACTACTGATTAGAGAGATGAAAATCAAAACAACTCTGAAGTACAACATCACACCTATAAGATTGGAAAGCATGACAGAACAAGAAAATGATAAATGCTGGAGATGATGTGGGAGTGTTGGAACACTAATTCAATGTTGGTGAGGCTGTGACCTCATCCAACCATTCTGGAGAATGGTTTGGATCTATGCCCAAAGGCCTACAAAAATGTGCATACCCTTTGACCCAGTAATATCACTATTAGGACTGTATCCCCAAGAAATCATAAAAATTGGAAAGGGTCCCACATGTGCAAAAATATTTATAGCAGCACTCTTTGTGGTTGCCAAGAACTGGAAATCAAGGGGATGCCCATCAATTGGGGAATGGCTGAATAAATTATGGTATATGAATATAATGGAGTACTATTGTGCCATAAGAAATGATGAACAAGAAGACTTCAGGGAGGCCTGTAAGGACTTGCATGATCTGATGCTGAGTGAAAGGAGCAGAACCAGGAGAACCTTGTGCACAGCAATGACCACAGTGTGTAAGAGTTTTCTCAGGTAGACTTGGAACTTCTTTATAACGCAGGAACTTACTAAAAAAAAAAAAAAAAATCCCAACGGTAGTATTCTAACACAAAATGTCTTCCACACTCAGAGAAAGATATATGGAAGTCATTCACAAAATGTAGCAGATCATGTTTGTGTGTGTGTGTGTGTGTGTGTTTTAGTGTATTATGTTTTGATTTCTTATATGGTTTCTTCCATTTATTTTAGTTCGGCTACATAACATGACTACTGTGAAGATATACTAAATAGGAAAGTATATGTAGAAGCTATACAGAATTGTATGCTGTCGCAGGGAGGGAAGGGGGTAGTGGGGGAAACGTGGGAGGGTGGGAGGGATAAAATCTTAACTTTAAGCAAGTGATTGTAAAACACCAAAAAAAAAAAAATAAACAAAAATAAAATTAAAAAAAATAAAATTTTAAAAGAAAGGGAAAAAAATGAAAGAAAATCAGGGATAGCAATCCTAATCTCACATAAAAAAAGGCAGAAATAAATTTAATCAAAAGAGATAAGGAAGGAAATTATATCCTGCTGAAAGTCACCATATTCAATGAGACAATAACGTTACTAAACAGATATGCTCCAAGTGGTATAGTTTCCAGTTTCTTAGAGGAGAATTAAAGGATTTGCAGGAAGAAATAGACAGCAAAACTATACAAAACTATGCTATACCTCAACTACCCCCTCTCTGAATTTGATAAACTAAACCTTAAAATAAAGAAGAAAGAAGTTAAGGAGCTTAATAAAATTCTGGATGAGCTAGATACGATAGATCTTTGGAGAAAATTGCATGGGGATAGAAGGGAATGTACCTTTTTTCTGAGTGGTGCATGGCATATTTACAAAAATACACCATGTGCTAGGACACACAAACCTACAACCTAGTGCAGAAAGGCAGAGATAGTCAATGCATCTTTCTCAGATCATAATTCAATAAAAAATTTTATGTAATGAAATGTCACGGAAAAATTGTCCAAAAATTAATTAGTAACTAAATAAGCTAGATCTAAAGAAGTGGATTAAACAACAAATCGTAGAAAGAATAAAAAACTTCATTCAAGAGGATGAAAATAATGAGACAAACTACCAAATGTTATGGGATGCTGCAAAAGCACTTCTTAAGGGAAACTTTATATCTTTGAATGCCTACATGAATAAAATAGAGAAAGAGGAGATCAATGACTTGGGCATGCAGCTGAAAAAGCTCAAAAAAGAACAAATTGAAAATCCCAAAGTAAATACCAAATTAGAAATACTTAAAACCAAAGGAGAGATTAATAAAATTAAAATTAAGAAACATATTGAACTAATGAATAACACTAAGAGTTGGTTTTATGAAAGCACCAATAAAATTGGTAAATCTTTGGTCAATTTGTTTAAAAAAAAAGAAGAAAACTAAATTATCGTTATCAAAAATGAAAGGGGTGCACTCACCTCCAATGAAGAGGGAATGAAAACAATAACTAGAAATTACTTTAACCAACTCTATGCCCATAAATTGGACTACCTAAATGAGATGGAATATTATTTTAAAAAAATGCCCAGATTAACACAAGAGGAAGTGGAATACTTAAATAATCCCTTCTCAGAAAAAGAAATTGAACAAGCCAACCCCAAGGAAAACAATTCCAGGGTCAGAAGGATTTACAAGAGAATTCTAACAAACATTTAAAGAACAGTTAATTCCAATACCATATAGACTATTTGGGGAAATTGGGGAAGGAGGAGTTCTCCCAAATTCTTTTTAAGATTCAAATATGATTTTCATACTTACATCAGGAAGAGCCAAAATAGAGAAAGAAAATTATAGACCAATTTCTCTAATGTATATACGTGTAAAAATTTTAAATAAGATTTTATCCTTACCATCAGGGAAAGATGTGGAGGTCGGGGACTCTATATCCCAGACATCAAAGGTGGATGTCTGGTGGGCTCAGGCCATGGAAGAGCTCAAAAAGGATTTTGAAAATCAAGTTAGACAGGTGGAGGAAAAACTGGGAAGAGAAATGAGAGAGATGCAAGAAAAGCATGAAAAACAGGTCAATACCTTGGTAAAACAGACCCAAAAAAATGCTGAAGAAAATAACACCTTGAAAAATAGGCTCACTCAATTGGCAAAAGAGGTTCAAAAAGCCAATGAGGAGAAGAATGCTTTCAAAAGCAGAATTAGCCAAATAGAAAAAGAGGTTCAAAAGCTCACTGAAGGTAATAGTTCTGTCAAAATTAGAATGGAACAGATGGAGGCCAATGACTTTCTGAGAAACCAAGAAATCACAAAACAAAACCAAAAGAATGAAACAATGGAAGATGATGTTAAATATCTCATTGGAAAAACAACTGACCTGGAAAATAGATACAGGAGATACAATGTAAAAAATACCGGACTACCTGAAAGCCATGATCAAACAAAGAGCCTAGACATCATCTTTCCTGAAATTACCAAGGAAAACTGCCCTGAGATTCTAGAACCAGAGGACAAAATAAGTATTGAAGGAATCCATTGATCACTGCCTGAAAGATATCCAAAAAGAGAATCTCCTGGGAACATTGTGGCCAAATTCCAGAATTCCCAGGTCAAGGAGAAAATATTGCAAGCAGTTAGAAAGAAACAATTCCAGTATTGTGGAAATACAATGAGGATAACACAAGATCTAGCAGCTTCTACATTAAGGGATCGAAGGGTGTGGAATAGGATATTCCAGAAGTCAAAAGAACTTGGACTCAAACCAAGAATCACCTACTCAGCAAAACTGAGTATAATACTTCAGGGGAAAATATGGTCTTTCAATGAAACAGAGAACTTTCAAGAATTCTTGATGAAAAGACCAGTGCTGAAAAGAAAATTTGACTTTCAAACACAAGAATGAGAAGAAGCAAGAAAAAGTAAACAGCAAAGAGAAGTCATAAGGGACTTACCAAAGGTGCACTGTTTACATTCCTCCATGGAAAGACAATATTTCTAACTCTTAAAATTTTTCAGTATCTGGGTATTTGGTGATACCACACGCACACACACACACACACACGTACACGTATGCACACATACAAACATGCACGCACATAGAGAGGACAGAGAGCACAGAGTGAATGGAATAGAAAGGGACCATATCTTAAAAGAAATTAAGGTAAACGGTGAGAGAAAAATGTAGTGGGAGGAGAGAGGATGCAATGGAATGGGGTAAAATTATCTCTCATTCAAGAGGGAAGCAGGAGACTTTGTAGTGGAGGGAAAAAGAGGACAGCTGAGAAAAAAACATGAAATTTACTCTCATTACATTTGACTAAAGGAAGGAATAAAATGCACACTCATTTTGCTATGAAAACTATCTTACAATACAGGAAAGTGGGGGGAGAAGGAGATAAGCAGGGTGGGGAGATGATGGAAGGGAGGGCAATTGGAGGAGGGAGCAATTTGAAGTCAACACTCGGGGAGGGACAGGATCAAAAGACAGAATAGAAACAATGGGGGGGCAGGATAGGATGGAGGGAAATACAGTTAGTCTTACACAACACGACTATTATTGAAGTCATTTGCAAAACTACACAGATATGGCCTATATTGAATTGCCTGCCTTCTCAAAGGGAATGGGTGGGGAGGGAGGGATTGGGAGAATTTGGAACTCAAAGTTTTAGGAACAACTGTTTAGTATTGTACTTGCTACTAGGAAATAAGAAATACAGTTAATGGGGAATAGAAAGTCATCTGGCCCTACAGGACAAAAGAGACGATGGGGACAAGAGAAGAGAGGGATGATAGAAGAGAGGGCAGATTGGTGATAGGGAAAATTAGAAAGTTTAGGGTATTGGGGTGCGGGGAGGGGACAAGTGGGGAGAAAATTTGGAACCCCAAATTTTGTGAAAATGAATATAAAAAGTTAAATAAATAAATTTATACATTAAAAGAATATTTTATCACGAAGAATACAGCAAATTATCACATGAATAATACATTACGATGAGGTAGGATTTGTACCAGGTATGCATGGCTGGTTCAATATTAGGATAACTATTAGCATTGTTCATCATATCAACAACCAATGTAACAGAAACCACATGATTATCTCAATAGATGAAGAAAAAGCATTTCACAAAATACAATACCCATTCCTATTGAGAAACCTGGAGACCATAGGAGTAAATTAAACTTTCCAGATAATAATAAGTAGTATGTACCTAAAACTTTCAGCAAGCATTACATTCAATAGAGATAAGCTAGTTACATTTCCAGTAAGATAAGGGGTGAAACAAGGATGTCCATTATCACCAGTATTATTCAATAAGATACTAGAAATGTGAGCTGTAGCAATGAGAAGAAAAAGTAATTGAAGCAATTAGAATAGGCAAAGAAGAAACTAAGTTATCACTCTTTGTAGATGATATGATGATATACTTAGAGAATCACAGCGATTCAAGTAAGAAAACTATTTGAAATAATAAACAAGTTTGACAAAATTGCAGGTTACCAAATAAACCCACAGAAATCTGCATTTCTATATCTTACTAACAAAGCCCAACAGAAAGAGATAGAAAGAGAAATCCCATTTAAAGCTAGGGTAGACACTATAAAATATTTGGGAATCTACCTGCCAAAACTAATCCAAGGACTATATGAATACAATTACAAGGTAATTTTCACACAAATAAAGTCAGATCTAATAAGTGGAAAAAAATCAGTTGCTCTTGGATAAGTTGAGACAATATAACAAAAATGACAATTCTAGCTAAATTAATTTATTTATTCATTGCCACACCAATGAAACTATCAGATAATTATTTTCTAGAGCTAGAAAAATAAATCATATCAATATTCATCTGGCAGAACATAAGGTCTGCAGTATCAAGGGGACTAATGAAAAGAAATGCTAGGGAAGGTGGCCTAGCTCTTCCAGATCTCAGATTGTATTATAAAGCAGCAATTATCAAAACCACTTGGTACTGGCTGAGAAACAGAAGGGTAGACAAGTGGAACTCACAAGGTACTCAAGACACAGTAGTCAATGATTATAGCAATCTAATGTTTGTTAACCCAAGGACCCCAGCTTCTGGGATAAAAACTCACTGTTCTATAAAAATTGCTGGGAAAACTGGATAACAGTGTGGTGAAAACTAGGCATAGACCAATGTCTGACACCATACACAAGAATAAAGTTCAGATGGGTACATGATCTAGGTATAAAGATTGATAATGTAAACAATTTAGTGGAGCAAGGAATAGTGTATTTATAAGATTTATGAGAAGGGAAGAATTTTAGGCTGAACAAGAGATAGAAAGCATTATGAAGTATAAAATTATTATTTTTATTACATTAAACTGGAAAGTTTTTGCACAACCAAATCCAATGCAACCAAGATCAGGAGGGAAGCAGAAAACTGGGAAAGAATTTTTGCAACTAGTTTCTGTGCTAAAGATCTCATTTCTAAAATATATGGAGAACTTAGTCAAATTTACAAGAATGCAAGTCTTTCCCCAATTGACAAATGGTCAAAATGAATGAACAGGCAGTTTTCAGAGGAAGAAATTAAAGATATCTATAGTCATATGAAAAAATACTCTAAATCACTATTGACTAGAGGGATGCAATTCAAAACAACTCTGAGATACCACATCACACCTATGAGATTGATTAACACTTCTAAACAGGAAGATGAGAAATACTGGAGAAGATGTGGGAGAAATGGAACACTAATTCATTGTTGGTGGAGCTATGAGCTGATATAACCCTTCTGGAGAGCAATTTGGAACTATGCCCAAAGTCCTACAAAATTATGCATACTCAGCAATATTGCTTCTATGACTGTATCCTTAGCAGCACTCTTTGTGGTGGCCAAAAACTGGAAATCAAGGGGATGCTTATCAATTGGGGAATGCCTGAATATATTATGGCATATCAATATAATGGAATACTATTGTGCTATAAGAAATGATGAACAAGAAGTTTTCAGTGAGGCCTGGAAAGACTTATATGATGTGATACTGAGTGAAAGGAGCAGAAACAGGAGAACTTTATACACAGTAACAACCACAGTATATGAGGATTTTTTCTGGTTGTCTTAGAACTTCTTTGAAATGCAAGGACTTAAAAAATTCTCAGAGATCTCATTAGGTTAAATGCCTTCCCCATCCAGAGACAAAACTATGGAATTCAATCTCAGAATATAGCAGATCATTTTCTTTTGTATTACGTTTTGTTTTGTTGTATGATTTCTCCCATTCATTTTAATTCTTCTATGCAACATGACTGCCGTGAAAATGTATTTAAGGGGGCAGAGCCAAGATGGTGGAGTAGCAAGAGGTACATTTATAAGCTCCGAAACCACAGCCCAAATATTTAATGTAAGAAGAGTTCCCCAGAAGTTCTGGATCACTGAAAGGTGTGCAGAAACAGAGTGGAAGAGATTTCTGTTCCAGAGAGCCCTGGAGAGCGGTCCCCAGGGTCCATCATGCCCCAGAAAGCAGACCCCACCCCAACGCTGCCCTGGCCACGGGCCCAGAGAAGCTGATCCGAGCAGGCTTCAGGGACGGAAGCTCTGGCGGCCGGGAAAGTCCCTCCGCCCACAGAAGCTACAGGTCAGTGAGAGAGATGGCTGGCTGGCCAAGGGGAGCGCAGGGTCTCTGTGACACAGGCCCCCTTGGGAGGAAGCCACGGAGGCAGCGGCGGGGGAAGTGGCGGAGGCAGCAGCTGCAGCGGCGGCCCGGGACTCCCCCAGCAGCAGGCAGGATCTTCATTCCTGAAAGTCTCTGCATAAAGCCCCTGAGGGAGCTGAGCCTGGGAGAGGCCCTGCCCCACCCACTCCATGTCTGAAGGTCTCTGCATAAAGCCCCTGAGGGAGGTGAGACTGGGAGGCAGCCCTGCCCCAACCCCAGCACCAGAACTAAAGCTCACATTGAATAGCAGCAGCACAGCGAGGAAAGCCCATTTGAATCTCAGACCCCAAGCACTAGCTGGGTGGATCTAGGTGGGGGTGGACAGGAATCTCAGAAGACAAGTAACTGGCTGGGAAAATGCCTAGAAAAGGGAAGAAAAATAAGACTATAGAGAGTTTTTTTGAACAGATGCAAATGATCCCGACTTTCGGATCTGATGACGACAAGAGCATATTCTTGCCATCACGGAAAGACGTGGAGCGCGGGGCCTCTGTACCCCAGACATCCCAGGGGGATGTCGGTTGGGCTCAGGCCTTGGAAGAGCTCAAAAAGGATTTTGAAAAGCAAGTTAGACAGGTGGAGGAAAAACTGGGAAGAGAAATGAGAGAGATGCAAGAAAAGTATGAAAAACGGGTCAATAACACCCTGAAAAATAGGCTCACTCAATTGGAAAAAGAGGTTCAAAAAGCCAATGAGGAGAAGAATGCTTTCAAAAGAAGAATGAGCCAAATGGAAATAGAGGTTCAAAAGCTCACTGAAGATAATAGTTCTCTCAAAATTAGAATGGAACAGATGGAGTCTAATGACTTTACAAGAAATCACCAAACAAAACCAAAAGAATGAAAAAATGGAAGAGAATGTGAAATATCTCATGGGAAAAACAATTGACCTGGAAAACAGATCCAGGAGAGACAATTTAAAAATTATGGGACTACCTGAAAGTCATGATCAAAAAAAGATCCTTGATATCATCTTCCATGAAATTATTGAGGAAAACTGCCCTGACATTCTACAACCAGAGGGCAAAATAAGTATTTAAAGAATCCATCGATCACCACCTGAAAGGGATGCAAAAAGAGAAACTCCTAGGAACATTGTGGCCAAATTCCAGAACTCCCAGGTCAAGGAGAAAATCTTACAAGCATCTTGAAAGAAACAATTCCAGTATTGTGGAAATACAATCAGGATAACTCAAGATCTAGCAGCTTCTACATTAAGGGATTGAAGGGAGTGGAATAGGCTATTCCAGAAGTCAAAGGAACTAGGACTCAACCAAGAATCACCTACCCAGCTAAACTGAGTATAATACTTCAGGGGAAAATATGGTCTTTCAATGAAACAGAGGACTTTCAATCATTCTTGATGAAAAGACCAGAGCTGAAAAGAAAATTTGACTTTCAAACACAAGAATGAGAAGAAGCATGAAAAAGTAAACAGCAAAGAGAAGTCTTAAGGGATTGACCAGAAGTGAACTGCTTACATTCCTACATGGAAAGACAATATTTGTAACTCTTAAAACTTTTCAGTATCTGGGTAGTTGGTGGATCCATACACACACATGTACATGCATACACACACACACACACATACACACATGAACACATACAGAGACAGAGAGCACATATTGAATTGAATAGGATGGGACCATATCTTAAAAGAAATTAAGGTAAATGGTGAGAGAGAAATGTAGTGGGAGGAAAGGGGATGAAATGGAATGGGGTAATTATATGTAATTTAAGGGCAAGTAGGAGACTTTTTAGTGGAGGGAAAAAGAGGAGAGCTGGGGAAAAAAAAAACAAAAAAAAACAAAAAAAAAAACAAGAACTTTACCCTCATCACAATTGACTAAAGGAAGGAATAAAATGCACACTCATTTTGGTATGAAAATCTATCTTACAGTATAGGAAAGTGGAGGAGAATTAGATAAGCAAGGGGGGGGGGATGATGGAAGGGAGGGCAAAGGGAGGAGGGAGCAATTTGAAGTCAACACTTGGGGATGGACACGATCAAAGGACAGAAGAGAAACAATGAGGGGAAGGATAGGGTGGAGGGTAATTCAGTAAGTCTTACACAACACGAGTATCAGGGAAGTCATTTGCAAGACTACACAGAAATGACCTATATTGAATTGCCTGCCTTCCCAAAGGGAATGGGTGGGGAGGGAGGGATGGGGAGAATTTGGAACTCAAAGTTTTAGGAACAACTGTTGAGTATTGTTGTTGCTACTAGGAAGGAAGACATACAGTTAATGAGGAATAGAAAGTCATCTGGCCCTACAGGAGAAAAGAGAAAATGGAGACAAGAGAAGGGAGGCATGACAGAAGAGAGGGAAGATTGGAGATAGAGAAAATTAGATTGTTTGGGGTTGGGGTGAGGGGATAAAAGGGGAGAAAATTTGGAACCTAAAATTTTGTGAAAATGAATGTAAAAAGTTAAATAAATAAATAAATAAAGATAAAATACAAAAAAAAAAAAAAGAAAAGAAAATGTATTTAATAGGAACGTATGTGTGGAACCTATATAAAACATTAAGTCATCTTGGGGAAGCCAGAGGGAAGTAGAGGGGGAGGAGGGAGAGGGGCAGAAAAAAATCTAACTTATATGGTAGTGACTGTAGAACACTGCAAATAAATAAAATTAAGTAAACAGAAACTTTACATCCTCAGAATGTAGCTCTATGTGTTTGTTTGTCTTGCAATGATGGGAGTGACCTAGGGTGAGACAGGGGCTGTCCTGGTTTATCCAAATGATCTTTCTAAGGTCTCTTCTAACTCTAAATCTAACTATTGGAAGACATTACATGTTTTTGTATTCAGGCTCAATTCTCACCCCAAGCAAAATCACTACAACCCACAGAGTAATGAAAAACAATAAACTGTAAAGGTCCTTGTCCATGTTAATACACAACAGCTCCCCTGTTTCAGACTCCTGATTCCAGAAGCTGTCTTCATCTGCCATTACTGTACCATGCATTTGATTATATAGGTGATTTTCACATTTTTCTTTGTATATTACTGCTGATCCAGTACCTTCACCTCTGTACTTAGCAGTCTTGACTGTGGATTTTGATTTCTGTTATCAGGCAGGTTATCTTAAATGGAGGTTAATGGACCCTTGTGGTCCATTAATAGATTTTAGAGCTCCCATGAACTTTCACACAAGCTTAGATGGGAATATGTGTTGTCAAACAATATGAGTTGACTAAAACTGGCTGAAGCTGATATTGTCCCAGTTGCAGACCCATGAATTGCGTGAGGCTATTTTATAAATATTTAACTTTTCCCATGGCAGCTAGGTGACACAGGATGTAGAGGCAAGTCTGGAATCAGGAAGGCTTACCTTGGTGAATTCAAACCCAGCCTCAGATAATTGCTAGCTGTGTGACCCTGAGCAAGTCACTTAACCCTGTTTGCCTCAGTTTCTTCATCTGGAAAATGAGCTAAAGAAGGAAATGGCAAACCACTCCTCCATCTTTGTCAAGAATACCCCAAATGCAATGAATAGAACATTATTTAACATCAACAACAACAATTACAGTTCTTCCCTCTTGGGGTTCTCAAAATTTTTATGGACTTTTAGTTTCACAAAATAACTCATCTTGTCAAATCCTAAAATGTTCCAAGTTCCTTGCACTTGCTGCCTGCCCATTCCGAAAATTGTAATGCCCTGGTACTTTACAATACCACTATGCCCAGCCCTCTGCTTAAGGCTCCCTAGCACTTGCTACTACAATTTCAACTCCCTTCTATCAGTAAATACCATATTTGTTTTTTTGCTATAATGATTGCTTTCTCTTTAATTCAGGTTAAGAAAATCTTTATTTCAATAGAATTGAAATACAACACGTGGCCCTGTGTGTTGTGTTCTATGTCTTTAGAAATATTATGCTGAGTAATGGTCCTTGACACATACACAAAAAATTAAGAACTTCTGGGTTAAGACATCAGCCACCTGGGCCTGTCAGTTCTAAGCATTTAATCACTTCAAAATTGGCTATAATTGCACATTGTAATTCTATCCACACCTTCATTTCATAGTTAGACAAGACAAAGAAGGTTCTCACCTGAAACCTCTCCTAGTACCTACAAGATAAGAAATTAATTCTTGTTAACCAGTATCCTCTTTTAAGACACAAATACTCTCAAGAGAGTTGTTGATCATGAACTGCCTAGAATGAATAATTTTGATGACATAGCTTTTCTAAAATGTATTTAATTTTCACTTTTGGAACTATTGTGAAACAAAATGAAGTAGTTTCTGAGCTCTTTCACTAGGGAATACACTATAAATATATATACACTATATATATATAAGCCTTTTTACAAAAAATTGTCCCCAGTGAAAACATAGTTCTGGTCTCTTACTTTCCCATATTTGGTGAATAAATAAGGCTTTTCCAATACCTTTAAAAATAAATTAGAGATTGGGATAGTTTTAGATTATATTTTTATTCAGAGAGAGGATATTACATATTCATATCCAGGCTAATGTGGATAGTTGTACCTGAAAATTATGGCAACTTTTCACAGAAGAGAGAACATCTGAGAGAAGTATTACTAGTTCTTTAGCGAATCGGGTAGCTGCCATGTTTTTTTTTAAATGGTTTCGTTATAAGGATTTGCCTTTGCTGAAAATAATAATGTATTTTGAGTTCCAAAAAGCATGAGGGTCTGGGGGAGGTTTCTTTCACTGAGTTCTAATACAATTTCTCTTCTTGTATAGTTGCTGGTATATGCCAGTAATAATAGGTGTTACAAGTCAGTTTGACCGTCAATTCTGAAGAAATTCTTACACTTGAAGGACTATGTGGTGACCAGGAATAAATTATATCATTTCAAGTCAAATAATGTAAGTATTTTCCCTTAAATTCAATGCCATACTAAATGCCTACTCTGGACAAAGCAACATTCTAGGCACCTAGGAATACCACAATAATAATGAAATGTGACCTTTCCTCATATATGATGCAATTTTCTGGTGGTATATGACATAATGTAAAGAAGCAACAGAAACCTAAGCAACTATAGAAGGATTGCTTCACACAATTCACTAAAATAAAGGTGAGGTAAACAGCTTTAAAGTTTACTAATATGCATAAGAAATTGACAAATATTGCAAAACAAGAGAATTAGTCAATGTAAGTCAACATTTATTAAGTGCTTGCTATAGGACAGCTAGATAGTGCAGAGGATAGAGCACTGGGCTTGGAATCAGGAATACTCATCTTTCTGATTTCAAATGTAGCTTCAGATGCTTTCTAACTGTGTGATTCTGGGAAGTCCCTTCACCCTATTTGCCTCACTTTGCACATCTGTAAAGTGAGTTGAAGAAGGAAGTGGCAAACCACCCTGGTACCTTTGTCAACAAAACAACAAAATTGAGTCAGACAGTTGGACATGACTGAAGTGACTGTACAGCAGCAATGTGGCAGACAGAATCCTAAATTTTTTGGATAAAAATGTGGGCAAAAAGCTTACTTCCAAATGGGGGAAGACAACATATGAAAGGGATGTTAAAAAAGGAGATCATGGAGGAGGGTCCCAAACCGGTGCATGATGGAAAGTGTAGGATGCTTTCTATGATGGAAAGATTGCTATCTCTTGGGATAATGGAGATTACAGGAAGAACTCAGCAACTGGAGAAAAAGAGCAAAGTCAAGAAGGAGCTGATTCATGATTGCTAAGTCTGGAGAAAAATTTCTAGAAGATAGAAATATTTTTGGTGGAGATGTGAATTGTAACCACCATCCTTTAAAAAAATAAAAAAAAATAAAATCATGTGAAAGGTCTTTGGTTGAGAGTGTCCACTGTTGAGTGTATACCATAAGGCAGTCAGAAACAATAATAAAGTTCTTGTATCTACTAAAATATTCACAACAACACTTTCTAAGTTAGGAAAAAAGCTGGAGTTGGATGTGGGAGTATTTGTTCATCATATTATAACTAGACAAGTCATTTTATATAAATGTAATATAAGATGCTTTAAGGAAAGACAAAATAATTCAAGCTGTGTCAGTGATAACACTGCTATGATCTGATGCACAGTAGAATTCAGGCAAGAGAACAGCGAAGTAATACATGCACATATTTATGACAACAATATTGTCAAAGTAAAACAATGAAATGATGCTAAATGGTGTCTATTTACAATGATTATCATTCTTGTCCACAAGAAGCAATGAAGAAATGTACCTCTCTCCTTTCACTGGAGAGGGGAGGGACTCTGGATTTGAGCTATTGTATATCTTGTGAGATACACAGTCAATATATTTATTTTTGTTTGCCCCCACCCCCTTTTTTGAAGGTGGTGGTGCTGGTGTCTGTGTGTGTGTACAGGTTTTTAACAGTGGAAGTGTTATAAAGGCACACAGTGCAACCGGAAAAAGACAGGAATAGAAAAATTGAGAAAAAAGTAATGCTAAATCTATGTATGTGTGTTTATGGGTTTTCAGAGGCAAGAGAACCAAGAATTTGAGCCCTCAAGGCCTCTGATGACAGAAATTGTGCCTTATTTGTACTAGGAAGGATATAAGTTTATACAAAATACAGGTGAGCAGGAATTCAATTCCCTATGTGGTGGGCCACTTGTACAAAGGCATAGGGGGCTGGAGATGGAATGCCATAGAAAGGAAACAGCTAGCAGGTCAGTTTAAGTAGAGTGGAGAATGCATGAAGGAGGATATGTGAAATAAGACTGGGAATATAGGTAAGTGAAAAATTTGTACAGGGCCTGTAATGTCTGAATAAGGATTTTCTTCTTTATCCCAGAGGTGGCAGGGAATAACTAAACATTTTTGAAAAGGACAATGACACAGTCATATCTGTATTTTAAGATTATAAATTTGGCAACTGTACATGAAGGATGGATTGTGAAGGATGTGATTTTAAGAATACAGTAGAAAAAACAGCCATTGGAAAGCAAAAAAATCTCCAAAGAAGGTACTTATATAACTACATTACTGCCACCACCACTACCACCACCACTGCTACTACTACTACCACTGCTAATACCACTACATTTATGATTATATGTTAATTGAGGTTTCATTAAACTCTTCACATTATATATGTATACACACATTATATATATAATATACATGTATATATTTGCATATATATGATATATAATATATACCTATATTTTTATATCTACATGTCTCACATTTATATAGCTCTGTAAGGATTTTGATATTAATCTCAGCAATCCATCTGTCAAGGAATATTATCAATATTTTACAGCTGACAAAGAAGTTAAAGACTTACTCCTGGTCTTATTAACAACAAGTGTTAAAAACTGGATCCAAAATCAAGGTTTACTGCGTGAAATTCTGTTAGTGCCTCAATCCATTAAACCATTCTATTACTATGATTGAGTCTCTTACAGTTTTTGAAAATTGAGTCTTCTATTGTAAATATTTTTCAAACTCCGACCATCGTGTTGTTGAAAAATAATAAAAGCAGCCTAAAGTCTGGCAGGGAGGAAGAGAGGTAGGAAGGAAGGAAGGAAGGAAGGAAGGAAGGAAGGAAGGAAGGAAGGAAGGAAGGAAGGAAGGAAGGAAGGAAGGAAGGGAGGTAGAGAAGGATGAATGGAATAGCGGAAGGGATAGAAACAACAAGGGCTTTGAAAAGAAGAATATGGAAACCACAGGATCCAAGAAACCAAAGGGAGATAGTTAAGGAGGGGGCTATCAAAACTGTACCAAAAGACATCCAAAGAGAACAATAGTAAACCAATGCAATTTGTTTCAAAAGAAGTCGTACAACAGTAACTAATGAGAAAAAAAAAAGGAAAGAGAATACAAGATTCAATAAAAAATAGCAACTTTTATTTTTAGAGAAGGTCATTGCTTACTTCAGTTAATACAGGTTCATAGTGGGTAACAAAGTCACTTTCAGACATTCCAAATTATTGAAACAAGCAGACAATTAAAGGAATAAATTTAAAAGACAGGTTGTTAGTACTATAGCTGAACAATTGCTTATATCCAAATCCTCCTGCTTGCTTAAATCCTTGCATAGAAACCAAACAAAACAAAAAAACAAAACAAAACAAAAAAAGCAGCATGATATAGTGGAAAGCAATAATTTTTGAGCAGAAAGACATAATTTAAATTTCCACCATTGGGACTCTTGTGTGAGACTGGTCAAATCATTAATTTCTTACCTATCCTTAGTCACTGAATGGGTGTTTCCTCAGTCAAACTGAGGTCTGGGAAAGACCTTAGCTTATAAAGGCTATAAGGTCTCTCATTTCATAGGGGGCCGATCTACATTTTAACATTGGACTCAGATGATACTGGAGGAAAAAAGTGAGTTTGGTCACTTTGCAAAGTCCTTCTCCATTTGTATACAATTTACTTGCAAGTCAAGAAATCAATCCCATCATATCATAGTCCTCTTCAAGAGTAAAGGGCAATAACCAAGATTAGAAGAACAGCAAAAACCTGGGTAACAATTTTTACAGCTAATGTCTCTGATTAAAGTCTTATTTCTCAAATACATAGGGAACCAAGTTGAATTCTTATAAATTCTCCAATTGCTAAGTGGTCAAAAGATATGAACAGGCAGTTTTCAGAGGAAGAAATGAAATCTATCAAAAGTTCTATGAAAAAAATGCAGATCCTGGGCAGATAGGAGTGCTTGTGGTTCCTCACAGACTAGAATGCAGATCAGGATAAGACTAAACCCCTCTCCCTAGATTGTGCCACTTTGGAGGAACTGAGAACATACAGGTCCCTAGAGTATACCCTCCTCTTGACAAAGGGCTCAAAAGTCAAGTAACTGGCTGGGAAAATGTCCAAAAAGGGAAAAAAATAAGACTATAGAAGGTTATTTTCTTGTTGAAAAGGTATTTTCTTACATCCTTTGAATGAGGAAGAACAAAGCATACTATCAGAGGAAAACATCAAAGTAGGCTTCTACATCCAAAACCTCCAAAAAAATAATGTAATGATCTCAGACCATGGAAGAGCTCAAAACGGATTGTAGAAATAAAGAAAGAGAGGTGGAGGAAAACTTGGGCAGAGAAATGAGAATGATGCAAGGAAATCATGAAAAGTGGGTCAACAGTATGTTAAATCCAAATAATGCTGAAGAAAATGACATCGAAAAAAGTAGACTAACTAGAAAACAGATCCGCAAGAGATAATTTAAAAATTATGAGTCTACCTGAAAACCATGATAAAAAGAAAAAACAGCCTAGACACCATCTTCCAAGAAATTATCAAGCAAAACTGCCCTTATATTCTAGAAATGGAAAGATTTCACTGATCACCTTCTGAAAGATCCCAAAAGGAAAACTCCTAGGAATATTGTAACCAGATTCCAGATTTCCCAGGTCCAGGAGAAAATATTACAAACAGCCAGAAAGGAACAATTCAGGTATTGTGGAACTACAATGAGGGTAACACAGGGTTTAGCACCTTCTACACTAAGGAATTCAAGGGCATGGAATATGATATTCCAAAGGTCACAGGAAAAGGGATTAAAACCAAGAATTACTTATCCAGCAAAACTGAGCTTAATATTTTAGGGGGAAAATTGAATTTCAATGAAATAGAGGACTTCCAAGCATTCTTGTTGAAAAGACCACAGATGCACAGGAAATTTGACTTTCAAATACTTGAATCAGAGCCAATGAAAGGTAAACAGAAAAGAGAAGCCTTAAGGAACTCATTAAAGTTTAACTCTTTACATTCCTATATGGAAAGATGTTATTTGTGAGATCTTTTACAATATTAGGGTAGTAGGATACACACACACATACATATATATGTATATATACACATACACACATCTACACATATATGTATACATACATGTGTTTGTGTATGTATACATATATGTATGTATATATTATATATTCATGCATACATGCATGCATACATACATAGGTAGAGGGCACAGGATGAATATCTATAAAATTCACTGTTGAGTGGAATGTAGTAGGAATGAGGGAAATGGAGAGGTAGAATGTAGCAAATCAACTCACAGGAAAGTAGCATGAACGAGCTATTACAATGAAGGGGAAGAGGATGGAGATGAAAGGAAATAAGTTAGCCTTACTCTCATGGGATTTGGCTTAAGGAGGAAGGCAGGGGGGAAGGGGATTGGAGAGGGAAGATAATAGAAGGAACAATTTCAGAAGCAAACATTATTATGGGATGACAGGTTAAGGGAGAGAATGGAATAAATGAAGGACAGGATAAGATAGAGGGGAAATGTGATTAGGTAATCACAACACAATTATCATGGAAGTGTTTTGCAAGGCTACCCATGTATGACCTTTATTGAATTGCTTGCTTTCTCAATGAGGGTGGAGGAGGGAGGAATGAAGAGAATATGGAACTCAAATCTTTAAATAGGAATGTTAAATATTGTTTTGTCTTGCAACTGGAATTTAAGATGTGCAGGCAATAGGGTAAGGAAATCTATTTTGGCCTACAGGAAAATGGAAAGGAGGGGGACAAAAGATCTGGGGTAGTAGAAGGGAGGACAGACTGGCATTTCAGGTTCATGCTGTCTTGGGGTGGGGAGTGGGGAGAGATGGGGAGAAAATTTTGAATTCAAATTCTCATAGAAGAGAATTTTAGGAACTGAAAAACAAATAAATAATATATTTTAAAAAAGAATGATTTTTTACACACACACATATACATATTTCAATCTTATGGCAGCCATCTCTAAGGTGGGGGAGGGAAGAAAAAAGAAGTTTATATAATAATTTTATTATATATTTTAAAAGGAATAGTTTCATGTGCAATCATCTTTTTTATTATGCTGTTAGAAATTACTGTTTTATTCCATATATATGTATGTGTATATATACATATACCTACACACATTGTATTGTATTGTATATACATACATATTTATATCTATATCTATCGAGAGAGAGAATAGAGACATCTATCTTTGCACTTAACTTCCTAGTATCTGGGATTGGATTCTTTTGTACATCCTATTATTTGAAGGTAGGAATTCCATAAATCTCCTAATATGAACTTCCTAGTAGCTGCTGGTATAACTGCAAAACATCTTGGAGGCTTGGTTATGAGGATTTTCTTCCCCAGTTTTTTTTTTCAATACCAACTTTCTTCTGTCCTCCATGAAGATGAGTAGCGAGGGAAGAAAAGGCTGATAGGCAAAAGATATTAGGGAGTAAGACCATTGTCTCTTCTAATAGCCTAGACACACTTCATGCCATATATATATTTATATGGCATGAATACACACACACATATATGTATACACACATATATGTATATATGCATATGTGTATACATATATGCACATATATAACCAAGAAAATCTTCATATATACATATATGTATGCGTACACATATTTGTATGTATACATACATACACATGCGTATATGTTTGTATGTGCATGTGTATGTATGGAGTGAATAGAATATTTTGCCTGGCACCCAGTCTTCATACTTTGTGTTTTCTCTTCTTGTATTTGTCTTTGTTTATTTGTTTGTGTGCATGCTCATTGGCCAGTTAGGAATAATATTAATGAAATCACCAACCTCAATATCAAAGGAATATTTTTTCCCTCCAAGTCTATTTACTCATTTGTTTTCAGTTTTCAGCGATCACTTCTATAAATTTTAAAATTCTCCTCCTCCCTCCCCAAGATGGCATGCCCCATATATGGCCTCTACACATACATTCTTATTAAACACATTTTTCACATTAATCATGTTGCACAGAATAATTAAAACAAATGAGAGTAATAATGAGTAAAACTAAACAAAAGCAAACAAAACAAAAGAGAAAAATAGTCTGCTTCATTCTTTGTTCCAACTGCATAGTTCTGGATGTGGATTGCATTTTGCATCATGAGTTCTTTGGAAGTATTTTAGGTACTTGCATTGCTGTGAAGGATTAAGCCCAACAAAAACAGTCCCCACATACTGTGATTGTTACTGTGTGTAATGTTCTCCTGGCTCTACTCACTTCACTCAGAATCAGTTCATATAAGTCTATCCAGGTATTTCTGAAGTCTGTCTGTTCCTCATTTCTTACAGCACAGTAAATATTCCATCACATTCATATATCACAACTTGCTCAGCCATTTTCCAAGAATGTGAGTTATATTATAAACAAAGTAGATAGGTTTATATTCATGCTTTGCAAACATTTTTAAGGATCAAGAAGACTTTTTTTCACGCATACTTTCTAAAGAAGATTTTGGTGCTTCCAATGAGAGATCGTATATTGACAAATAAAGAGAAGGAAAAAAGAGTATTTTGGCTTTTCTTTCCATAAGATTAGGTTTGGAGAATGTGTATGAAACCAAAGTAATGAGATACTTTTGTTTTGAGACTTATTTCTTAACTATTTTATTGGAGTACAAAAACATACTATGCTCCAAGAATTGTGGGTGTGATGGATCATTCTGAAGATAGTTACGACACACACGAGTATTATATAAATATACATGTATATATACATATAGTGTGTATGTATATGTATTTATACACGTGTGTACACATATACATATATGTATATGTGTGTTTTCCTGTTATTGAGATTTAAGTCATAGAGCCCAACAGTATCTGAGAGAGGGGCTCATAGGCAGTTATTGTACATTTGGATAAACTTACTGAAATCAGTGCACCTAAGTGGCTCAGTGGATAAGGTGATGGGTACAGAATTAGGAAGACCCATTTTTCTGAATTTAAATCTAGATTCAGATACTTATTACTTGGGTGGCCCTGAGATTCCTCAGCTATGAAATGAGCTTGAGGAGAAAATAGTAAGCTGCTCTAGTATCTTTGACAAGAAAATCCAAGATGGTATCAAGTGATCATCAAGAGTTGAACACTACTGAAACTACTGAAACAAAGCAAAGCAACAAACTGGGACCAGTGCTCTATAGACTCAGTGCTAATCCCCAGTGACTAAAGTGATTTAGGGAACTATGGGCCTTTATGCTGTCCATGCACAGTGATTGATAGCTGTCAGGTAAAAGTGGATGGGAATGAGAATTCAAGACAATGGCAGCAGAGAAGAGACATCCTATTTCCTCATGGATACCCCTAGAGCCCTGAGGAGAAATGTAGCCAGCCTGAGAAATGATCACAGAGAGATAATTGCTACATGTGTTCTCCTGACCTTTCAAAACTGACAAGTTTTTAGTCTTCAATATTCCCATCTAAAATGAAAGAGCAAATACAAAGGCAGAGAAAGAATTAAGGCCCATATTCAAGGAGTCATATTGGTTGCATATTGGGAAAAGACTAAAATTCTTTTCCTTTTACCAAATGAACTCTTACTGGATGTCATCAACCCAGGAAGCAGTCAGCCAAAAAGAAATCAAAGCAAGAGTGGAAGTCCAAAGAAGAAGGAAGTCTTACCCAGAAAGAGGCAAAGACTGAACCAGGCCTTTTGGAGGCACCCCCTTCCCCATTTCAGTTCCACTACTTAAACCAGAGGGTACTACCCACCATGTCATTAGCACACTAGTCCTACTTATAAAATCTCTACCAATGTTCCAATATCTTTCCAAGGTACTTCCATTTCATGGCACCACTCTTTGTGAAACAAGTTCTCCAGACTTTCCAACAGTCAACATTTTTATGCACTTTGCTGGTAGGAGATGAACTCCTTGGCCAGTTCTTTGTTAAATTAATATATAAAGCTACTTTGCCCTCCCAACCTTTCTTGTATTTTGGAATGAGTTATGCTATTGTCTCAACAAGATCCACAAAGTCAAAATTTTCTTCATGCTTTAGAAATTTTAGTTTATCTTGTTACCTACATTTGTATATTTCTTTTAGACACCCAACAGCACTGTGGCTCTCAGATAGCATTTTTCTGCAAATTGTCTTTTTAAAAAGTAATTTTTAAGGACAAGGACTTTCTCCCCATAGGTTCCTTTAAGATCATTATATAAGAATAAAAATAACTCTTTAAAATACTTTCTCTGTTAGAACACAGTTTCATGTGAATACAACAGTTCCTTTGAAGAAGCAAGGTATCCAATTCACAAGGAAAGATTTGTGAATCTGTTCACATGTCTTATATTTACACTTCAAATTCAGACTGTTAAACACATGCATTAAATATTGCCAAGCCTAAGGCTTTCACAGACATGCCTGCCACAATTTAATCTTGTTGCCGGAGTATAGCATTAAATGAAATAGATTACAAGTTCTAGACACTTATTGTTAACTGTAGAGGAAAAGAAAGGACATACATAATGAAGGGAACTGAATGTATAGAGGGGAACGAAATTCACAAATATAATCTAATAAATGTCAAAAAGTAGTCAATTGGAAATATAACAACAAAAACAATGAAAAGGGAAAGATAGGGACAGAGGTAGACAGAGATATGATTTTAAATTGAGACTATTTACCTAATATAGTAAACTATTATTAAGTCATCACATTTTGCCTCACAAAGCCAGAAATTGAATTGGGTATCAGTATTAGATTTTGCCATTGAATAACAGTTGAATCTGAATGTGTGAGTGAGTGTGTGTGTGTGTGAGAGAGAGAGAAAGAGAGAGAGAGAGAGAGAGAGAGAGAGAGAGAGAGAATTGAATCTATTTTGAAATATTTCATTATATAGATACATTTTATACATTATAGATACATTATATAGATACAATTTTGAAGAAAAAGTAAGAATAAGTTTCAAAAATATTATCAAAAGGGAAATATATATACATATATATACACGTATGTTTCTGTGTGTGATTGAAACACAGAGAGGTGGTATATTCAGATGCCCATTCGATATTTACACAGCCTGTAAAATATTTATGTAAAATAAATATGTAAAATACACAGACATATATATGTATGTATATGTTTGTGTGTGTAGATGTAGTTGTTTTCTACTCTAATGCTTTGTTGAAGAGGACCTTGAATTTTCTGTGGTCATGCCAACAGAGAAAAAAATTTGATATGTTCTTCCTATCTGGAAAAGTTAAACAAAAAAAAGCAAAGATAACATTTTTAATGTGGGTTTCACAACATCAGTCATTGGTCCTAGTTTCCTTGGTAAAGTTGAAAGAGGCTAATGACTAAAAATGAAGAAAAATGTATGACTGATTCAAAGTTGCAAAGAGGTAAGTCATATATGTATATATATATATATATATATACATATATATGTGTGCGTGTGTGTGTGTATATATATACACACATATGCACATATACCCGTATCTATTTATTTATATATATATACACACACACATTATATACATATATGTATATATCCATATACATGTATATGTATATGTGTATATATATATATATATATATTTATATATATACCATTTCTTAATAAGAACTATCCTAAAGAGAAATGAACTGCTTTAGGAAGAACTAGGTTTCCCATCCTTGAAGATCTTCAAACAGAGGGTGAATGATCACTTGTTTGGTATATTAGAGTGGAAAATCCTTTTTGTATAATGCTTGAGCTAGATGGCTTCTGTGGCCTTTTCTAACCTTCAGATTTGGGGCTTCTGTGATTCAATGATGAGAAAGTTAGCCACCACGTGATGAGACTTCTTTGTCCATTGCTGTGCAGGTAAGTATTCTAGTCTAGGAGGACTAGGATGTATATTCATAGAGGGCTTCACAACACCAAAAATTAATAGGTCTTTGCAAATTTATTGAGTAAAAGTAGAGGGATGTTAGAGGTCATTTAGTCTAATTGGTAATAAATACTCCTTAATTGACTGACTAATAGATTACTTTATTTTGTTATAAGACAACTATATGTCCAAGGAACTATACATCCTTTATTATTGTGGGATCGTAAACATAAGTATTAGAGTATGAAAAACTTCCTGACTATTCAGACTGTACAGATATGAAATAGATTTTCTCAGGAGATAATGATTCCCTTCCATTCTCTATCTTCAAGCAAAGAATAAATGATAGCTTCTTGGAGATGTTGTTAATGGAAGTACTATTTATGCATTCATTCACTGCATTCAATTGAATTTCATAAATGTTAAAAGGAACTAAAAATCCCATTCAACTCTGAGATTCTGTCATTCTTTGGCTATAGTGAAAGTGTGTAGAGAGTTAATAAAATTCATCTTCCTGAGTTAAAATCTGGCCTCAGACACTTAGCTAGCCAGGTGGCCCTGGGCAAGCTACTTAACCCTGTTTGCCTCAGTTTCTTTATCTATAAAATGAGTGAGAGAAGGAAATGGGAAACCACTCCACTGTTGTTGCCAATAAAACCCACATGGAGTCATAGAGTCATATGTGACTGAAATAATTGAATAAGTATTATTTTATTCTTTATTTTTCCATTCAGGCAGCTAAGTACTTCTTGTATACTTCCTGTATTCTCAGAACTGTGTTAGGGGCAGTGTGGGATGCCAATAAAATATAAATGCTATCCTCACTCTCAAATGATTTATGATATAATTGGGAGCCCCTAGTCTAAATCATATGAAGAAATGACAAAAACAAACAGGAAAAAGTGCGAATCAATACTTAAGTACTCAGTAGTGTGAAAAGCTCCATTTACCAAATTATATTTAACTGCCAATATGGAAGTTAATAGAACATAGAGCTTAAGGAACAATGTATCTGGGCACTCTTAAAGTCTGATATAACTTAAGGAATAAAGAGACATTCCCAACATATTTGAAAAAGAAACACATCTATTTTCCACCCTTCATCCATGCCATTATTATACAATGGCCTTTAACAAATAATGACATTTTTCAGAATAATAACATTTTAAAATCTATTATACAAATAATGAGGGCATTGATTACCATTGGCCGGAAGACATTTCCACAAGTAATATTTTGATTACCGATAAAAAAAGGACTGAATGTTTTCTGGTAACATTCCAAAATGTTATCATGGATATGATCACTTATGAAAAGCATAAATGTATATAATGACAGGCTCCTTAGTCTTAAGATTTTTTTATGACAGCTAATATAATTAAAAGTTCTCTTGTCATCTTACTTTCCTATTCTACCTACTTCTTTATCTTTTTCATTTCCTTATCATTCTGTGTTCTTTCTTACTTCTTTTTTCACCTTTCTGTTTTTCTTTCCCCTCTCTTAAAGGAGGCAGTGTTTATACATAAGAACCTAAAATGGCCTAATCACTCAAAAAGAAGCACTAAATCTGATACACAAATTCAGTAAGATACCATGAGGCAAGCAGGACAAAGCATCAAATTTGGCAACAGAGAACCTGGATTCCAATTATGGTTCTGCTAGCTATAAGACAATCATTTGTTTAACCTGTTTTGATCTCACTTTCCCTATCTGAAAACTGCAGATTAGATAATATCACACTAAAGTACTTTCAATCTGTAAAGCTGTGACTGATTTTATTTGTACTTCTTATGTCACACACTCTCCATTTTAAGTTTTAGAAATGAAAGGACTGTAGAGATCATCTGATATAAGGATTTTTCTTTTTTACAGAAGGGGAAACTGAAAGCACATAGAAGTTAAGTAATTTACCAAAGTCACATAGCCAGTAAGTTGAAGAACCAAAACTAGAACTCAGGACTCCTGATTGTAATAGCAATGTTTATGCCTGAGCAAAACACTAAGAAAGGCACATTTATGCTAAATTTTTAAAACAAATTTTGTCAAACAAGGAGAAAGGAAGCCCTAGAATATTGTAAGGTATCTACTAGTAAGACTATTACCTAAGATAGTGAGATAGTGAGAGAGGAAATATTCAGTAGCTTCCTTCCTTAACTGATTGTTTTTGCTAAATGGCTGTTAAGTTCAGTTTATATATTCATAGAACATTTCAAGTACTATCAACTCCTTTTCAGTTGTAACCTGAAGAAAAGTCTCACTGGCATTACCCTAGTTTTAGTTCTGAAGATTGCAGTGCTAGCCATAAGGCAAGTTTGAGATGTGAACACAATTTAGCATGACAATGTTTCCTCATAGTGAAAGTAAAGATTACCAAGCATACCTAAGGACAAAGCAATAAGCAATAATGGACAAATGACTTTGTGCATGCAAGATAGCTGTAACTTTCACTCAATTACTGTCCCTTTGGTTGTTTATTTTTTCCTTTTCTGCTATTTCCCACAAAATCATTTCACTTGCTTGGCTAGCTTTTTTGCTATATTCGTTGGACTTATATTCACTTCTGTTCTCATGATGTGCCTGAGTATATTCTTTTTTTCTAACCAAGGCACACATTCAGGCAAAGAGTTTCTTCTTGTTCCACTTAAAATGTTAGTTCCTCTAAAATTCACTTCCAGACAAGTGGAATGCCTCCTTCTTCTTTCAGTAAGAATGATGATTGTGCTTGATTGATGTGAAATTTTGCAGAAGTATTTAGGGGATAGATTTTCAAGTGGAAGGTACTTTATACTGGAAGTAATGAGATGGAGTGCAACTAACACACTGCTAAAACATTTCTTAGTTAACACCACATCCCTAAACCAAAACCAAAACTAAAAAAGCAAACAAAAAGAAAACTATTTACCTAACCCTTTCAAATGAACAACTATAAGAAATTTTAAACACACGAACATATAAATTAATTAATATCGCACCTGAAGTTCAATATGTATTTCTCCAGAAATTGTTGGATATAACCAAAAGCTACATTCTTTTTCAAAGATACTTTAGTTTAATTTTGTGAGCACTCTGTTTCCAATACTGATGCTTGTAGTAGACAGCCAGGATGACAAAGATAGCATTTGGGACAAAAATGTTTACCTTGAGCCTGTTTGTCTGACTTTGGCGGACAGGAAAGGCACTTATTAGATCAAAGAGATGATTTAATGTGGTTATGTGGGCAACTAATGTACTTCAATGGAACTCTCATATGATTATGGCGAATTATAGATTCCAGGGATAGAGTGCTACTGAAGGACTTTTAAGCTGCCATTAATGATGCCAAGTCAGCACTTCTAAAGGTCTTTGGTGGAGCTTTTCACAGGCCTACAAACATCCTTCCTACTTCATTTGCGTATTTTTCTCGTTTCTATAGAAAATTATTTTTCAATTATCTTATACACAGAATTTGAGTGTGGGGGAAATGGGAGCCCTCAAACATGAAAACAGCAATTGAAAATCACATCTTCTTCAGAGAGGGGAACTGAACCCCAAAGGGAGACTTCACAGGGTATAAGAACCAGACCTTTGATTTAATAAAATAAACTACTCATGAGAGAATTCTTTTATCAATATAGGTTAGTGTTACACCTCTGATCATAGAAATGAAATGAAAAAAAATTCCTGAGACAGTTTCTGGATAATTAATGATCAATTTATTAATTAGGTTAGCTGACAATCAATACATTGATGGACAGTGGTTTTTCTCAGTAAGTGAAGATACTCAGTGGAGACCTGTAAGCCTTAAATAACCCTTCTGAAAGGAAATTCCCTTGATGAAAGAAAATCAACCTGGATCAGGGGACACTTAAGAGGGAAGGGAGTTAAAAGTCTTTATCTTCTGCTGGGAACATGACTTAATCATGAGATTTAGTCACATTTAGTCACTGGCATTACCAGGGAAATCATCTTCACCCGGACCAAGCCATGAGCTGGGTTACCCTAAATTCTCATAGAAGGGTACAAGGAGAGGGGCTCCTTTCCCCAGCATAAGGACTTGTCCAGACTAGATTCTTATTTATATGCTAAACGGAAGGAAGGAAGGAAGGAAGGAGGGAGGAAGGGAGGGAGGGGGGAGGGAGGAAGGAAGGAAGGAAGGGAGGGAGGGAGGGAGGGAGGGAGGAAGGAAGGAAGGAAGGAAGGAAGGAAGGAAGGAAGGAAGGAAGGAAGGAAGGAAGGAAGCAGGGCTTATTATGTATTTGCCTACTTTATGCCAGGCACTGTGACAAGCCCTGGAGAAGTACAAATACATGCAGAAAGATAGGCTATATCCTCAGGGCACTGACATTGTAATCCAGGAATTCAGTATACAAAAGACAGCTGAAAAGGAGGAAGAGGACAAAGATTCTACTTGCCTAGTACATGCTTCCTCTTCTCTTTCCTTCTGTATATCTTGTTGCTTCAGTTAGGAAAATTTGCCTGCCTTATCAGTGGTAGCTGGCTGACAGGTGTTGATGATGTCTGACTTCTACACAGGAATTGTCTCCCTGAATGGTCATTGTGAAGGCTGACTCTAGGAGTAGGATGGTGACCTAGGGGATGGCTCCAGATGATGGAGATTACAGAGTATATTTTGAATAGGTGTAATTGCTTTGCCAACTGAGGAAATATATGTTTATATGTATGTGTGTTTGTGTGTATACAAGTTGGCAAAGAATTATCACAAAGAAGATGCAACAATCTTTTCTGATATCACATCTGGGACAGCTATATGAACCAAGTCTATCTAATTTTTTTTTGCCACTGATTCCAAGGATGGGCTGAAACTTATTATAATACATAATATCAGAAACCCCCTGTTATATAAGTCAGGACACTAGGTTTTGGTCTAGATAGTAATACATACAGCCTGTATGACCAAAGGATCCTTCTCTGAACCTCTGAATAAATGTAGACTCTCATTTTAATGGAGACAGTCAAAAACCTCTTGCAACTGTAATCAACCAATTATGTTTCACATCCTAAATATGATATTTTTATGACTAAGGACAAGTCCCTTTTGACATTGTAATTTTCATTTGAATTATTTATTTCTTTATTGCACAAATATTTATTAAGGCCCTACTATGTCCTATGCAGAGCACTAAGTGCTGCTCTTACAAAGGGAAGTGTAGGAGAGTATGTACCCTTTAGGAAATTGGTCTATTACAATAAACATCATTCATCTTTGTATTTTGAATTTGTATAGTGCTTCAAGGTATTTTCAAGGTCTTTTAAAGCATACTTTTTTGACTTTCTTCATATTTCTTGAGTGTTCTGTCTATGTTTTCTTTCACAACATGACTAATATGGAAATATTTTTTGCGTGATTAATATAATCTTTGTTGAATTGTTTGCCTTCTCAACAAAGGTTGTGGGGAAGCAGGGAAGGAGAGAATTTGGAATGCAAAGTTCTATCAATTAATGTTAAAAACAGTTTTTTTTACATATGATTGAGGTAAAGTAGAATACTAAATAAAATATCACTAAAATAAATATCACTGAAGTTCAGTACTTGCTAAAGACAAATTCAGTACTGTGTTAAATATCTGAAAATAAAGACTTTAAAATCATTTTATGCAGCCTTACATTTCATTTTTTTCTTTAAAAGAAGTGGGTTGTGTAAAGGGTGATTACACACTGTATAAAAAAATTATGTGGAACCAGTTCAGACAATGACATAATCGTCTTCTCCATTCTTCTTATTTTTTCTTCCTTCTGTTCTCATTCTATCTTTTTCTTGCTCTTCTCAGCTTTGACTATTCTCTTTTTCCCCACATCAATTTTCCTTTAACACAGTATTCAGTGATAACTTTTTCATATTTTTCCTTCATTTTAACTACTTTCTTTTCCTATGATTACTTGTCATCTGTAGGAGAGATTATTTCACACCTCTCCCATTTTTCGTCACATCTCTAAGGGAAAGGCCAGAATATTGCCTTTTGATTTTTGGGTGATATTCAGTACAAATTAAGAAAAATGCCAAAGGAAGCTTCTTCAGTGCATTGAGATGCTTAAACATCATTTATGTTTCTCCTTTACATAGTATGTAGCTTTTCCTTGTCCTCAAATTTTCTTTTTCTTTAGCAAGCAATGTCTTCTACCATTGAGTATTTTTTTTTTGAAAATCTGAGAAGTTTACAGAAGCATATGAATTCTTCTTCTTGTGTTCCTCTCAGTAGGTGTGATTAAAGAAGGCATATGAAGACATGTTCTCTCTCAGCTTCACAGGATCACCTTTGCTTATATTTTATAACTTTCTCTCAGCACCATACAGAGTAGCCCAGTGCCTCACTGGCTCTTATTTTCTCTGGTGCCATCTCTATGAAACTCAGTGTATGGTAAAGTGTGTGAGAGCTCAAGTCAAATGAGGTTTCCTCCCTCTCTCTGTTCTGTGTACTAAAATTTTAGTAGTAGCTAGGCCAACCTTTTTTCAGCTTTATAAATGACTAATTTTTATATAGTTTTTTGACATCATAAACTGACATCCTCAGAGATAACAGTATCACTTAAATATTGTTTATTTCTTGTAAGCTTATTCATCATTCCCCACTTTAATCTTGTCCCTTATTTTTGTTTATTATTTTAAATAATTTACCTTTCCTACTGTTTTGAAAACCATGGTTTAAAAATATTAATCCTCTTGGTCATTCATATCTAACACATTCTCCCTTTTATTTGTCTTGAGTAACTTTTTTTTGCCATAAATATATTTAAGTTAAATTCTATATTTTAGGTAAAAATATTGTAACTGAAGTGATCATGTTAGCAGGAAGATGTTAAATAGACTTAAATTTTAGCAGAATAATGGAAAACTTGTTAGTTTCTTTTGAAATAACTCTTGAGTTGATTACTCCAAGGATTCATTGATTTTACTGAATACCTACTTTGCATCCAGTGCTATAGCTGGCACACAAACACACACACATGCACACACACATGCATACACACACATACACACACAAACACACACACACACACAAGTTCATGGTCCTAAACTTAAGATATAGGATTAGGGATATAAAATGAACTTTCAGAAAATAATTAGAAAATAGTTCAATGGAAAACTGGGAGGTACTCAGCAATTTTGTCGCTAGAGAACATATGGTTAGATATGTTTTCCTCCTAACCATAAAAAGTCAGGGCACTATGGATATCAAATGTTACATTCACTCATTGATGCAATCACTTTCTTAATTTATTTATTTGTTAAAGTGGAAGTTTCAGTGCAATGGATGGATAAATTATGGTGATTTTTTTAAGCCAGCATGAACATTTAATTTTATTTCATGATATAAATTATATAACAGTACTCTGACATCTATTAACATAAGGAGGAAGATGCATTAATGTATTTCTGCAATAACATGGTTTGTGAAATGACCAGAGTTAGACATTGTTAAAAATAATGACGATTTAAATCTCAAGAAAAAAATTTCTTCCTATACCACCGTTCTGATACTTGCAGTTCTGTCGTGAAGCCACAAGATGATAATAAGGAATAATATAATCCATGATACTTCAATACTTGGGTTAATAAGAATAATCATTTTCCTTTCAATTCATCTTTCTTGGGCTATAAGCATGATTTTGAGTTTTCTTCCTTAGATCTATGATGCCCTTTTCCTTAATAAACATGATTACCCTTTAGCACAAATCTTAACTAAAACTTCTTTAAACTTTTAAAAATTAAATTATGTTGTAAGTTTTCAACAATCACTTCCATAAGTTTAAAATTTTTCCTCCTCCCTTACTCCCCCTTCTTGAGACAGCAAGCAATCTTATATGGTTTCTACATATACATTTTTATTAAACACATCTTCACATTAGTCATGTTGCATAGAAGAATTAAAACCAATGGGAAAAACTTTAACTACAACTTTTGAAAACCACATATACAATCCACTAAACACACACACACACACACACACACAAGTATTCCTGTCAGATACTATGCCACTCACATATAAGAAATATAATTCCTAGTCTTCAGGCTCCTCATACTAAGCATAGACACTAACATAGGTCCTTCCTAAATTCAAATTAGGGAACAGATCTCTTGTCTCTTTATCTCAGGGGCACCTAGATGCCTCAGTGGATAGAGCAGTGAACCTGGATTCAGGAAGATCTGAGTTCAAATCCAACCTCAGACACTTACTAGCCATATGACTCTGGGCAAATAACTTAACTTCTGTTTGCCTTAATCCATTGGAGAAAGAAATGGCAAATTGCTCCAGTATCTTTGCCAAGAAAACCTACACACATTGCAGTCTACGAGGTCATGAAGAATCAGACATGACTGAATAACTCTTTATCCGAATCTTTTCCTACTTCATTATCCATCTTCCTTGCTATCCTCTTCCACTTCAGTATCATCATCATCATCATCATCATCATCATCATCATCATCATCATCATCATCATCATCATCATCATCATCATCTTATTATTATTATTTTCATGTATCTCTGTACTTTCCTGATGCAAGATGTTTCCATTAGGCAGCAGCCCCAGAAGCTCCCTCTGCTTTTTCATATTCAGTTTGTTGGGCAAATTCAGGGACCATGCTGAGATGCTCAGATCTTAGTCTCTTGAGTTCATGTCCATATTAAGGACAGGAAGGGTCTTTTCCTTTCTCTTGCTTAAACACTTTGCTCCTTGTCTGATCGTCATACAGCTTATACATTACTGCATATATAGCAGATAAATGAGTGCTCTCCCACCCAATTAGAGGAAAAACATTAAAACATTTCTGTCTCCAAATTTGGCAGTTGGTTCATTGTTCAAATTGATCATCTTCACACAAGAAGTTGTGACAAAAAGAGCAGCTGGATATTCTGGTCCCATATACCAATTTCACATTCAACAAATTCTGTATCAATCAGAGGGAAGATACAATCATATGTACTCAGGCATTTACTACCATTGAAAACCCAAGCTTTCATCAACCATGGATTGTACCAGGCATTGCATGCCTTATGACACAATCTGAAGACTTCATCATGAATTTTGTTTCTCCTCATTCTATGCATATTGGTAACTTCTTTATGGAATTACAAAAGTAATAAAATGCTCCATTCTTCTGGCCTCTTTGGCACATCACAGTCCATTGAAGTGTTACATGGATGTTCAGCTGTATTTGTAATGCTTCTTTCTGCTTTGAGCTATTTTTCATATCCTTGATGGTTTTCGGTCTCTTCCTTACACCATTTTTTGTGTTTTGTTTACTTTGCTCATTAAGTGCTTTGATTTTCTTCTCATTCCTATCTTTTGACCTTCTTTGGCATGTAGGTGTAGATGCATGCATAGTAGACTTCTGAAACAGTGCCTGGCTACATGTATTAAGGGAGCTGTAAATTGAGGGAGACAAAAGAGTTTTCCCCTTGCCACCCTGAAAGACACTTGTGGATCTTCCAGGAGTCATGCTCAGACACAGGGCAGGCATTTTACGGCTGAGCAGAAGAAGAAGCAGAGTAGCTATGGAAGAGAATATTAATTGCTGACATCTTCACCTGGGGAAGCAGAGAGGACAGCTGTGACTAGTATTTGTAGAATCCAATCCTGTGATTTTATTTTTGAAACATCAATGAAGCTTAAAAAAATAGTTAGTGTAATCACAAAATATAGAATAAATTGGAGATAGAAAAGAAAGAGTGTGGGGAGTCTGAATTGGAGTTTAATACAGTAGATTAGTGACAGTTAGAATGGAAAGTAAAGAGGAGATCAAATCAGAGTACATTTATACCCTTCAAAGGTTTGAGACTATATTTCAAGGAAAAGAAGAATTTTTAAAAAATCAAAATTTCTCTTCTGGAAAACTTGAAAAAATGAGTCTCTCATTGGCACAAATGGGATTATTTAGGAGGATCATCTTGAGGAAGATGATACTGAGTTCAGAGTTTCATTTATAGATATGTATATACTGAGATACTGGCAGAAAATCCCTGGTAAAATATATGGCTAGAAATGTTGGCCTAGAATGAAGGACTGAAAAATATATATATATATGTATAGCATACATACTTCTATATGGTATATGCACATTGCATGCATACATGTGCACATATTCATTTATCTCTATCTACATATATCTATTTATGTATATGCATATTATATATCTACATATATATCTATATCTATGTATGTATGTATGTGTGTATATGTATATGTATACATATATACGAATCCATCAATTTTAATTCTTCTTTGAATATATCATCTTTCTGCAATTTATTTAAAAGTAAGCTCCGTATGAGAAAACATTCAGATTATAATCACCAGGATGTGATTTATAGAATAAATAAGTACACATTGTTGTTGCAATTTTAAATCTATGTATAGGTTATATTTGAGATATTATCAGTCAATTATGTATTAAGAATTACAGATTAACCTCTTATTTTATAGAATATATCCCACAAAAGGACAAATGCCCACTTAAGTGAGCAGTAGATGAGTGGAGAAATAGTCACAACTGCTTTTTATATGAACTTTGATGGTTTATGATTCACTTTACATAATGTCATTTGTACATCATAAGAACTGTGATTAGCAGTTGGTGCAAGTATTACTTGTTTCAGAGATGATGAATGACTGAAACCAAGTTTATAGTTTTTAAGTTGGAATATACTTTAGAGGATATCTAGTCCATCTCTCTCAGTTTATAATGAGGTATCTGAAGCCCAGCCCTAAAATGATACGTGAAGTGATATGTCCAAAATTAGAAGGCTAGAAAGTGACTGAGGAAGAATATAAATGGAGGTCTTCTGACTCCAGATCCAAAGCTCATTTTCAGTGCAAGACAATCAGGTTTGTTGTTCAGTGAATCTGAGCTTGCATATGATGAATAATAACATTCAATTTTGAATTAAGGTATGAGCACAAAGTTACGTAGTACACATGATTTTTGAGAGACTTGGAAGAAGGCAATGTGAAAAATTCTCCTTTTGTGCATCCTAAAAATAGAACTATCTATTAAAGATGAATGAAAGTGCATAAATCCATGTGCTAAATACCTAGTGCAAACTATACCCTATCTCCCCAAGGATCAATGAAGGTCATTCTTATTTATGTGCAAATTGCTTTTCTAAGGGGAAATCCAGAATTCAGAGACATAAACTACATGATGCCTTCCTCCAATATTATCTGAATGTATCCTCTTCATTGTTTTATTGACTCAGCATATGAAACTTTTAGAAGACATTATCAATAAAACTAGGATCTATTTATAATCATGTCAAATGGACATCATTACACAATTTGATACTATATAAAAATGGCCAGCTAATGTCTTATAAAATGCTGAAAAGCCAATAAATCATTTAGTAGTTATGGAAATAGCAAAACAAATTAAAATGGTAAGAAATTTAATAAACCAAAAAAAAAATCTATGAAATTAATGGAGCTGTGAATTGAAAAAGATGGGTAAAAAAAATGATGATGACATATTTTGAATCTACAACCAGAGAGAGCTTTTTGCAAATCAGTTTCTACTAAAGGTATACTGAGAATTTTACCTAATTTTGGATGGTGCATATATCTCTGCTATTTGTCAGTGTTGGTGAAGTTAATAGTGTCAGAGATACAGAGCTAAAGGGACCTCAAAGTTCAACTACTTCAATAGTCCTTTATGTTACAGATGGGGAAACTGAGTCCATTGATGCAAAGTAGCACATGCAATATGTGCAAAATATATGAAAGGAAAAAGTCTGAGGAAATATAAAATAAGGAAATAAATAATTTTAATAGAATAATTTTTTTTGAAAAAGTAAACTTTTATCAAAGAATAATAGTTTAAATACCCTTGGTACTATCATTCTTTTCCATATAATTATTCCTTAATTTTATAAAATATATTGTTTAGCATAATTTTTAGAATTTTTTAATGATGTAACATTTTCAAGAAAATTGTCATGTATAAGTCATAGGTGCATGACAGCGCTAAAGGTGACCTCATAGGTCATTAAGTTCAACCTTTTTATTTTTCCAGTGAAGAAGCTGAGGCATAAAACAATGTTAACTTGACCAAGATCACAAAGTTGCTATTGTTTGTCCTTCATTATCAAAGAGGACCATGGCATCAACAAGGTGATGCTATGACTTACAAATGAACTGGATTTAAGTAAGGGAGGGCTGTGACAAGTCGCCCATCTCACTCTTCTCCTCCTGAGCCATCTGGGTCTGATGGCAAGATACAGAGCAGGATGATTAGAGATGGCACCAGATGCAAGGGGAGACGTTGACCTTTCTAAGCTAAGATCTTTAGTTGGATTGAAGCAACAGTCATTCAGCACTTAAGGCTAGGTAAGAAATGAGACAAAGAATGATCTCTTACCTAGTTAAAAATATCAATCTGGCCAAAACAGAAACAATTGTTATTTATACTCACTCTGAGCCATTAGAGGCCCAGTGTCGAAGCTGCGACCTATTGTTGACCAATCAATTATAGTCATAATGATTTCAATTTGAAGCATGGTCTCCAAGAAAGAAATATAGCTCATAGATCCCAGAATATATTGCGAGGTTTCAGTGGTTAAAATTTACATTCCGTTGGTCATAGCCCTGCAGGTGAGGGTAGGATAACCTGTGTGAACAGAAAGAGAGAAGGGAGGGAGTCAGGGATAAAGGAAAGACAGAAGGAAGGAGCTGCTTTGCCCAGCTGCAAGAGGTCAGTTATGTCCCTAGGGGAAAAGCTCCTACTACTTACAGTCTGTTGTTGGCCCTTCATTCTCAAGGAAGACCATGATATCAGGAAGGTGATGCCCAGATAATTCACAAGAGTTGGACACACACACACACACATACACACACACACACACACACACACACACACACCCTAGAGTTTGATGTTTAGGGATTAGATACTTGTAAGCAGAGGCTATGTCATGATTCTTTGATATTTCCCACCATAACTTCTACTGTTCTTAGTAAATGCTTAGGGAAAATCTTTCTCAATGTACTGCAGTATATAAATTGATCCTTAATGTAGTTACCAAATTATATAATTATGACTCAGTACTGCCTATGATGTATTAGGCACTTCATAAATGTCAATTGATTTGTTTGTTGACAGATTTAAGAAGAAAACAGTTCATTTTTTCCAGTAGTGCTTGTCATTACAGCATATCAGCTGTATTCATATTCATTTTTATATTTATTCAAATGCAAGGAAAAATATCAAAAGACTTCATTATACCCAAGAAATGTCCCAGAAACTGCTTTCAGATTTGACCAAGAGAAGGCCAAGGAAATAAGTGTTTTCTGTTTTTAAATACTGCAATTCAATTATTTGGTTCACAATAATGCATGACTAATAATAGTCTCTAAAATCATTGATTTTTAAATTGCATTTTCCAGTCTGGCAAACATCCATTCTAAATAGATGTTTTCTTGTCCAAGATATATTTCTAATATTTACACTCTGTTACATGCATCGAAGCAATTGATGATTTTCCTTTAGGGAAAGTAAGGAGAGATGAGAAATGCTTCATAAAAATGGTTGGCCTAAATAGTCCCAGCAAAGATGATACCACAGAAACAACTGTGAGATGATGAGGAAACAAATGAACAAACAAATACTTAAAGTAGTGTTGCTCAGACATAAACCAAATTCCTCAAAGTCATTTTGACTAGCACAACAGGACCACTTCCATTTTTCTGACAATATACTTCTCTTCATCTAGCCCAGGATCCCAGGAGTTATGTTCTTATTTATATAGTTGAAGTCATTATCGTTGTTTCCCTTGGCACTATTGACTCATACCACAAAAACTACCAGGTCTTTTTGACATGATCTTTTATTTAGTTACAGTTAAATATAAATTAGTAAGGAATCAGTAGGCTAGTTGTTGGGGAGAGGAATGAGCAACGATATACAGATAAATGATCATATTTCTAGGTTTAACACAATATTGTCAAAGATAGAACTTTTGATATCCTAGCAAAGATATCTCTCCTAGGCTGACATCAAGTAATCCCCTGTATTTAGATTTGCTCATCAAACTAGAAATAATTTACCATATTAACCTAAATTTACTTAACTCATATTCAAGGAAATCATGAGAGGCTTTGTCAAAAAATTGTTGAAATACAATTATGATACATCCATAGTGTTCTATTCATATACCAGTCTTATACCTCAAGTCAACAAAAAGAATAACATCATACTACACAAATTCAACAATCTGATTGATACAAATTACTTAGCATTTTCTTAATTTCCTTCCTTCCTTCCTTCCTTCCTTCCTTCCTTCCTTCCTTCCTTCCTTCCTTCCTTCCTTCCTTCCTTCCTTCCTTCCTTCCTTCCTTCCTCCTTCCTTCCTTCCTTCCTTCCTTCCTTCCTTCCTTCCTTCCTTCCTTCCTTCCTTCCTTCCTTCCTTCCTTCCTCCTTCCTTCCTTCCTTCCTTCCTTCCTTCCTTCCTTCCTTCCTTCCTTCCTTCCTTCCTCCTTCCTTCCTTCCTTCCTCCTTCCTTCCTTCCTTCCTTCCTTCCTTCCTTCCTTCCTTCCTTCTTCCTTATTTAAAAACAGGTCCTCTGTGACCTAGTCTGTCCTGTATCTTGAAAAGAATCCCCTCAATAAAGTCCTCACCAAAGAGACACAATCAAATTACTTACCCAACATCACATAAATAGTATCTCATATGGAAATTGAACTCAGGGCTTCCTTATTCCAAATCCAACTATCCACTACACCATGACTCTTTTACAAGTTTCAATGTGAGATGTAGAATTACATATAACAAGATCATAGGTGCACAGATTTAGCTCTTGACCAGATCTTGGATACCAGGTCCTCCATCTACTTCCATTTATAGATGGGCATATTTAGGCTCCCAATATCTAAGTGACTTATCCAGGTTTATATATTGAGTAAGTTTCAGTGGTGGGATTTGAAATCCCATCTTTCTAATGCCGGGTCCAGTCACCAAAACAGCAAGCCATAAAAGCAGACTTTGTATTTATTTTTTCTTTAACTAAGTTATGAGAACCCTGAACTCCTGTTTTGGAAAAACTCTTGTTTTGGAAAAGATCGCCATCATTTAATGGAGCAGAGTTCTCAGACTGAAGCAAAAATAAAAACAGATGGACTCTTCTCATAATGCTACCGACTCCCTGAAAAGGAAAAAAATAATGATTGATAAATCATATTATCCCAGAGTTTTCAAAGGTGCCACTCGCTTAGATGAGGCTACCCCCAAACTCAAGGTAATTTATGTGTGAAGAAAAACCTTTTTTCTTATTTGCTTTGTTAAATTGACAAATGACTATAATCAGAATCTTGAGGCTCTATCCAGGGACTTTGGCTTATAACCCTAACTGTCTACTGACTTTCATCTTTAATATGAGATTTCAAATGCATCCTCAACATGCAAAGTGTACCTTGTATTGTGGACTTATCCCATGACATCTCATCTCTATTCTTGACATGATCTAAGTTCTATTTTTGAAAAATGCTATGCCTGCTCAGTGGTAGAGAATAAGTTTTAGACTATTTTATGTTGACCTGAGAAAAAATTGAAAGGATGAAGGTAGGTAACACATATATGGGTCCCTTTTCTGGTGGTTTTTTTTTTAATATTTTCAAACATGGAAAAGTCACTGCCCATAGTAATATAAATGTTGAATTGGATTTTATAAGATAGAAATATCCTCTTAAACTTGGAAAAATAACTGTTTCATTCAATGTCTGGTTCTTTATGACCTGATCTGGCATTTTCTTGGGAAACATATTGGAGTGGCTTTCTCTTTCCTTCTCCATATCATTTTATAGATGAGGAAACTACCTTACAAGTCACAGTAAGACATGACAAAAAATGCATAGAAGGAGAAAAAGTGGAGGGATTGCACTTTGGATCAGTGGAGGGAATTTCACACTGGTGATTTTCAGATTCACTCATATATATATATATATTGGAAAGCATATGGGATACAGGATAGGGATATCTAGGTTCTAGTTCCATATTTGACCATAAATAACTATGTGGTCATCACTAAATGTTTCTAGGCCTCACTTTCCTTATTTATATCAATCAATTAACATATCTTTGTTATTAATGAACATTTATACTAGCAAGACAAGTAGATGGCAGAGTAGAGAGAGAGATGGCCTTGAAGTAGGAAGACTCATCTTCCTAAGTTAAAAATCTGATCTTAGACACTTACCAAGTGTGTGACCCTGAACAAATAACTTAATCCTTTTGACTCAGTCAACCTTATTTGTGAAATGAACTAAAGAAGTAAATGGCAAACCACTCTAGTATCTTTGCAAAGAAAGCCCCAAGTGGGATTATGAAGAGTTGGACATGACTGAACCTGAACCTTGAAATGACTCAACACATTTTAATTAAACATATGAACCAGACACAAGTTCTGGGAATAGAAAAAGAGGCAAAAGCAGTCCTTCTCCTTAAGGAGCTAATGATAGAAAGCATGCAAATAGATATAAAAAAACCAAGGTGTATATTGAATAAATGGCAGATAATTAACATAGGGAAAAAAGGTTAGGGAAGGTTTCTTTTAGAAGGGTGGCTTTTGGCCAAGATGGCAGAGTAGAAAGATTCACATATGCTAGCTCCTAACCCACAGTCCCTAAAATAGCTATAAAGAACTCCTAACAAATTCTGGAGGAGTGGAAGCCACACAGCAATGGAGTGGAGGAGATATCTGTTCCAGAGAGCCCTGAAAAACCAACACCAAAGGTCCGTCACTCACCACACCTGGAGCAGAGACCAGTCCTGCCTTGGCCACGTGGCTCCGAGAGGACTAGTTCTGAGCAGACTTCAGGAACTGTATCTCCAGTGGCTGCACAGGTCCCTCCACCCACAGATGCCAAAGGTTAGTGAGAGAATCTTTATGGCTGGCCAAGAGGGGAGTGAGGTGTCTCCATAACTCAGGCCCCCTCGGGAAGCAGCAGTGGAGGCAGGACCAGACAGGAGCTCCCAAAGAAGGCAGAAGCTCGGATCCATTGTTGAAGATCTCCACATAAGCTCACTGAGGGAACTGAGCCCTGTGTGGTGGCCCTGCCCCCACCCAAGCAGCTGAACTTAATCTCACACTGAATAGCAGCCCTGCACCAGCTGAAAGCCCTGAGGCTGAGAAGCAGCATTTGAATCTCAGACCCCAAGCACTAGCTGGGTGGATCTGGAGGCAAGGGGTGGGGGAGGGAGCAATCTCAGAAGTCAAGTAACTGGCTGAGAAAATGCCCAGAAAAGAGGGAAAAAAATACGACCATAGAAAGTTACTTTCTTGGTGAGCAGATATTTCCTACCTTCCTTTCTGTTGAGGAAGATCAATTCTTATGATCAAGGAGACATAAAAGTCAAGGCTTCTGTATTCCAAACATCCAAAATAAATATCCAATGGCCACAGGCCGTGGAAGAGCTCAAAAAGGAATTTGAAAATCAAGTGAGAGAGGTGGACAAAAAACTGGGAAGAGAAATGAGAGCGATGCAAGAAAAGCTTGAAAAACGGATCAATACCCTGCAAAAGGAGACCCAAAAAAATGCTGAAGAGAATAACACCTTGAAAAATAGGCTACCTCAATTGGCAAAAGAGGTTCAAAAAGCCAACAAGTAAAAGAATGCTTTCAAAAACAGAATTAGCCAAATGGAAAAAGAGGTTCAAAAGGTCACTGAAGAAATTAGTTCTTTCAAAACTAGAATGGAACAGATGGAGGCTAATGATTTCTGAGAAACCAAGAAATCACAAAACAAAACCAAAAGAATGAAAAAAATGGAAGAGAATGTGAAATATCTCATGGGAAAAACAACTGACCTGGAAAATAGATCCAGGAGAGAGAATTTAAAAATTATGGGACTCCCTGAAAGCCATGATCAAAAAAAGAGCCTAGACATCATCTTTCATGAAATTATCCAGGAAAACTGCCCTGATATTCTAGAACCAGAGGGCAAATAACTATTCAAGGAATCCACTGATCACCACCTGAAAGAGATCGAAAAAGAGAAACTCCTAGGAATATTGTGGCCAAATTCCCAGGTGGCCAGAGTTCCCAGGTCAAGGAAAAATATTGCAAGCAGCTAGAAAGAAACAATTTCAGTATTGTGGAAATACAATCAGGATAACACAAGATCTAGCAGCTTCTACATTAAGGGATCGAAGGGCGTGGAATAGGATATTCCAGAATTCAAAGGAGCAAGGACTAAAACCAAGAACCACCAACCTGGCAAAACTGTGTATAATACTTCAGAGGAGAAGCTGGTCTTTCAATGAAATACAGGGACTTTCAAGCATTCTTCATGAAAAGACCAGAGCTGAAAAGAAAATTTGACCTTCAAACACAAGAATGAAGAGAAGCATGAAAAGGTAAAAAGCAAAGAGAAGTCATAAGGCAATTACTAAAGTTGAACTGTTTACATTCCTACATGGAAAGACAATATTTGTAAATCTTGAAATTTTCAGTATCTGGGTAGTTGGTGGGACTACACACACACATACACTCACACACGCACACAGACACACACACACATGTGCATGGCCGCACAGAGACGGAGAACACAGAGTGAATTGAATAGGAAGGGATCATATCTTAAAAAAAATGAAGTTAAGCAGTGACAGAGAAATGTATTGGGAGGAGAGTGCGAGAAATGGAATAGGGTTAATTATCTCTCACAAAAGAGGCAAGAAGAAGAGTTTTTAGTGGAGGGAAAAAGAGGAGAGCTGAGAGAAAAACATGAAGTTTACTCTCATCACATTCGACTAAAGGAAGGAATAAAACGCACACTCATTTTGGGATGAAAACCTATCTTACAATACAGGAAAGTGGGGGAGAAGGAGATAAGCAGGGTGGGGGTGATGATGGAAGGGAGGGCAATGGGAAGAGGGAGCAATTTGAAGTCAACACTCAGGGAGGGACAGGATCAAAAGATAGAATAGAAACAATGGGGGGCAGGATAGGATGAAAGGAAATACAGTTAGTCTTACACAACACGACTATTATCGAAGTCATTTGCAAAACTACACAGATTTGGCCTATATTGAATTGCCTGCTTTCCCAAAGGGAATGGGTGGGAAGGGAGTGATGGGGAGAATTTGGAACTCAAAGTTTTAGGAACAACTGTTTAGTATTGTTCTTGCTACTAGTTAATAAGAAATACAGTTAATGGGGAATAGAAAGTCATCTGGCCCTACAGGACATAAGAGGAGGGGACAAGGGAAGGGAGGTGTGATAGAAGAGAGGGCAGATTGGTGATAGGAGAAATTAGAATGCTTGGCATATTTAGTGAGGGAGGGGACAAATGGGGAGAAAAATTGGAACCCTAAATTTTGTGAAAATGAATTTAAAAAGTTAAATAAATAAATTATACTAAAAAAAACCAAATAGAGAAGGGTGGCTTTTTTAAGACTTAAAGGAATGCAGAGATGCCTGAGGGACAGCAAGAGAAAATCTCTGAGGTAAGAGATGGGGTGTCTTGTTCATGGAATAGTAAGGAGGTCAGTGTCACTGGGTGGAAAAATAGTTTCAGGGAATAGGAAGGAAGAAAATTGGAAAAGTAGAAGATGTACAAGTTATGAAGGGCCTTGAATGCAAAAAAGCATTTTGCTTTTCATCCTAGAAGTGCTAGCACACCACTGAAGTGTACAAACTGGAGTGTCTACACACACATACACACACACACTCCCACAAATGCGCAGACAGTGTGTGTATGTGTTTGTGTGTGTAACAATAATTTAAGATTATTGGTGGGTGAGGAGAAGAGTTAAAGATATTCCCTGCTGATTAACAGACCTTGGCACATTTTGCTAATTTCTATTGAGACACTGCATCATAGGGTTCTTCCCTCTGACTCTGAAAAGTGTATAAATGCTCTGAGGTGGTGTTTTGTTATGTAATTGAATCATTGGAAGTGTTTGTTTGGTCAGATGAGATTCTGGGCAGCTGCTAAGGAGTCGCCAAGCTTTGAAAATCCAGATGTTGGTAATTCTTTCTCTTGTAATTATGTATGTAATCGTCAGACAGTTAGATCTGTCTGTTGATCTGTGACGTATCTATTGCTTATGGTCAGGCAGTTGGAAGCTCTTTCTGTTTGTATTTATTTCTTTGTATTTTCTTTGAAGTTCATGGTGCTGACTTTTTCCCCTGAACTAAGTAAATGATATATGTGCTTAATTAAAGTAGATTGATGATCCCTCAAAAGTTGCTTTCCTTTTAGAAAAACAGATCTAAGAATTTGTACAGCAGGCCCTCCTGTGTATGTCAGGTCTTGCTGTTATACTATGTGTGTGTGTGTGTGTGTGTGTGTGTGTGTGTGTGTGTGTGACAGAGAGAGAGAGAAAGAGAGAGAGAGACAGAGAGAGAGAGACAGAGAGAGAGAGAGAGAGAGAGAGAGAGAGAGAGAGATCAGTGAAACTATACAATCTTGGGGCTATAGATACTCCTTTCAAAGGTAAAGGTAATGATGACCCTTCTCATTCTGAACACTCTTATTCATGTCTTCTAAAAAGTCCTGTATAGTAATTCCACCCAATGTGACATATTTGGAGGCCACTTTTACATCTTTTAGCAGTTCATGGGAGGAAAATTCAAAGAATTAGATTTTTTTTCACAACTATGGTTAAAAGATGAATTTTGAGAGGTGGAGCCAAGATGGCAGAGTAGAAAGACCCACGTATGCTAGCTCCGAACCCACAGCCCATATATTTCTTACAAGAAGAACTTCCCACGAATTCTGGATCACTGCAAGTTGCGCAGAAAGACAGTGGAAAAGATTTCCATTCAAGAGAGCCCTGGACAGCCATCCCCAGGGTCCGTCGAGCCCCAGAAAGTGGAGTCCACCCATGCGCTGCCCTGGCCAGGTGGTCCCAGAGGAGCGGATCTGAGCAGGCTTCAGGGATGGAACCTCCGGTGGCCAGGAAGGTCCCTCAACCCACAGGCGCTACAGGTCAGTGAGAGAGACATCTGGGCTGGCCGAGAGGGAAACGGGGTGTCTCCATGTCTCAGGCCCCTCGGGAGGAAGAGGCAGTGGAAGAGGCAGCAGCGGCGGCCCCCAGGATTCCCTAAGCATGCAGGATCTTCATTACTGAAGGTCTCTGCATAAACCACCTGAAGGAGCTGGGACTGGGAGGTGGCCCTGCCCCCACCCGCTCCATTACTGAAGGTCTCTGCATAAAGCCTCTGAGGGAACTGAGCCTGGAAGGCGGCCCTGCCCCCACCCAAGTGCCAGAACTTAAGCTCACATTGAATAGCAGCCACTCCCGCCACAGATAGCCCTGAGACTGGGAAGCAGCATTTGAATCTCAGACCCCAAGCACTAGGTGGGAGGATCTAGGTGGGGGGTGCAGAGGAATCTCAGAAGTCAAGTAACTGGCTGGGAAAATGCCCAGAAAAAGGAAGCAAAATAAGACCATAGGGAGCTATTTTGATGGGGTGCAGATGTTCCCGCCTTTCAATTCTGATGACGAGGAAATATTCTTACCATCAGGGAAAGACGTGGAGGGCGGGGCCTCTGTATCCCAGACACCCCAGGTGGAGGTCCGGTGAACTCAGGCCATGGAAGAGCTCAAAAAGGATTTTGAAAAGCAAGTTAGACAGGTGGAAGAAAAACTGGGAAGAGAAATGAGAGAGATGCAAGAAAAGCATGAAAAATGGGTCAATACCTTGCTAAAGGAGACCCAAAAAAAATGCTGACGAAAATAACACCTTGAAAATAGGCTCATTCAATTGGCAAAAGAGGTTCAAAAAGCCAAGGAGGAGAAGAATGCTTTCAAGAGCAGAATTAGCCAAATGGAAAAAGAGGTTCAAAAGCTCACTGAAGATAATAGTTCTCTCAAAATTAGAATGGAACAGATGGAGTCTAATGACTTTATGAGAAACCAAGAAATCACCAAACAAAACCAAAAGAATGAAAAAAATGGAAGAGAATGTGAAATATCTCATGAGAAAAATAACTGACCTGGAAAATAGATCCAGGAGAGACAATTTAAAAATGATGGGACTACCTGAAAGCCATGATCAAAACAAGAGCCTAGACATCTCTTTCATGTAATTATCCAGGAAAACTGCCCTGATATTCTACAACCAGAGGGAAAAATAAGTATTCAAGGAATCCGTCGATCACCGCCTGAAAGAGATCCAAAAAAAGAAACTCCTAGGAACGTTGTGGCCAAATTTCAGAATTCCCAGGTCAAGGAGAAAATATTGCAAGCAGCTAGAAAGAAACAATTCCAGTACTGTGGAAATACAATCAGGATAACTCAAGCTCTAGCAGCTTCTACATTAAGGGATCGAAAGGCGTGGAATAGGATATTCCAGAAGTCAAAGGAACTAGGACTCAAACCAAGAATCACCTACCCAGCAAAAGTGACTATAATACTTCAGAGGAAAATATGGTCTTTCAATGAAACAGAGGACTTTTAAGCATTCTTGATGAAAAGACCAGAGTTGAAAAGAAAATTTGACTTTCAAACACAAGAATGAGAAGAAGCATGAAAAAGTAAACAGCAAGGAGAAGTCATAAGGGACTTACCAAAATGAACTGTTTACATTCCCACATGCAAAGACAGTATTTGTAACTCTTAAAATTTTTCAGTATCTGGGTAGTTGGTGGGATTTTACACACACACATACACACACATGTATACGTGTGCACACACACATACACACATGCATGCACACACAGAGACAGAGAGCACAGAGTGAATTGAATAGGATGGGACCATATCTTAAAAGAAATTAAGGTAAATGATGAGAGAGAAATGTAGTGGGAGGAGAGAGGGTGAAATGGAATGGAGTAAATTATCTCTCATTCAAGAGGCAAGCAGGAGACTTTTTAATGGAGGGAAAAAGAGGAGAGGTGAGAAAAAAAAACCAAGAAGTTTACCCCACACCACATTCAATTAAAGGAAGGAATAAAATGCACACTCATTTTGGTATGAAAACCTATCTTACAATACAGGAATGTGGGGGAGAAGGAGATAAGCAAGGGGGGGATGATGGTAGGGAGGGCAGTGGGAGGAGGGAGCAATTTGAAGTTAACACTCGGGGAGGGACAGGATCAAAAGACAGAATAGAGACAATGGGGTCAGGATAGGATGGAGGGAAATAACAGTTATTCTTACACAACACGACTATTATCGAAGTCATTTGCAAAAGTGCACAGATAGGGCCTATATTGAATTGCCTGCCTTCCCAAAGGGAATGGGTGGGGAGGCAGGAATGGGGAGAATTTGGAACTCAAAGTTTTAGGAACAATTGTTTAGTATTGTTGTTGCTACTAGGAAATAAGAAATACAGGTAATGGGGAATAGAAAGTCATCTGGCCCCACAGGACAAAAGAGAAGATGGGGACAAGAGAAGGGAGGGATGATAGAAGAGAGGGCAGATTGATAATAGGGAAAATTAGAATGCTCGCTGTATTGGGGTGGGGGGGAGGGGATAAAAGGGGAGAAAATTTGGAACCCAAAATTTTGTGAAAATGAATGTAAAAAGTTAAATAAAAAAAGTTGAATTTTGAAGTAAGAAAGGAGTAAAGGGATTTTTTAAAAGATAATGTAAATATTTTGTTTATTTGAACTTGAGAAATCTCTGCTGAAAATTTTCCCTTATTAAAAATAATTTTATAAAGTACTTGAAGAAGGAAAGGTTACATTGAGAAAAGGAGAAAATGTCCATAAATTTCCATAATTATTAGTTTTTTCAAAAATTGATGGGTACCAGTGCAGTACTCAACATAGCCAACTTATTTATTGTCTTGTTATATGACCTGCCTAATTTCTTTTCTCAATTCTCATCTTTTAAACTACTTTTTAATTACATTAATTATTGGTTACATGCCACAGCCTACTGGCATCTATATTTTGGTTCTCTATTAACCTTTACATGACCTCCAGTTATGTTTAGTATTTTGAGATGATAATTTAACATAATTTTCAATCAATATGTCATTACTAGGAAAATATATGCCTATATTTTTTAAAGGTCATATCATGGCTTAAGATTATGGAAAGAAATGAAAAGATTTCTCAGTGCTACCCAGCATACTTTTCCCTCTCTTATCAAACAATATGTTCAGTTAATTGACCATTTGGAGTACCAGTACCAAATATACACTGATAGATTATTTTAATGGAGTGCCAAATTGAACTACATTTTATCTATACATTCATATTGAATTTTATCATATATTTCCCCTATATTTTTACTGCTGATGAAGGGGATTCCTAGTGAAAAAATCTCCTCTAGCAATACTGACGAGCAACATTTTCCTCAATCCATGGTCTTTTAAAAATATTTGTTTTTTTTTTTATATTTAACATTATTTCCTTTTGAAATTTTGAGTTCCATATTCTCTCTCTCCTTTATATTCCTACCACAGCCTCTGAGAAGGCAAACAATATAATGTCAATTATAGATATGAAATCATGTGAAATATTTTCATGTTAACCATATTGCAAAAGAAGAAAAAAAAATAAACAAGAAAATTACACTTCAATTTGCATTCAGAATTATTCAGCTTTCTCTCTGGAAGTTGAAAGCATTTTTCCATCATAAGTCCTTTGGAGTTGTCTTGGATTGTATTATTCAGAGCAGCACGTTTCACACATGAACAATATTGCTGCTACTGCGAACAATGATCTCAGTTCTTTTCACTTGGTTATGTCTTGCTACTTTTTTAATGAAACCGCCCTACTCATTATTTATTACAGCAAAATTATGCTCCATGACAATCATGTGCCAAAACGTATTCAGCCATTTCCCCAATTAATGAGAATCCTCTCAATTTTCAATTCTTTGTGACCACAGAGTTATTTTGGTTGCTATTGTTCTTCATTTTCCTACTCATTGCTTCACTTTGAACTTTGCGTTGAAATGTCATTCTATTCACCTGAAGGAGGGGAGGCATCATCTTAAGGAGAGTTTATTTTTGCTTGTTCCTGCTATTTTCAGCACTAGTTCTGCCAGCTTCAGTGCTTCCAATGTGGTGTTATCCTGGAAGAGGTGTGACTCTTGCTCTGCTCGTCTGTATATTGGTCTTTACCAATGAAAGACCCTGCTCCTCTGTAGTCACAAGTACAAAAACTCCTCTTGGCTCTGGAACTGTGACCAGGTTCCTTGTAGAGGCCAAAGAAAATGAAATGACTCAACAATGATCACATGAGAAGTTAAAACCAGAGGTGGGATTTAAGCCAAGTCCTCCTCATGGGATGAATGTTCAAAGTGATTACACTTTCTGGTTTTCCATTGGTAAGGAATGATCAAAGGATGACTTTTTTTTTATATTTTTTATTTTTTTAAATATAAATTTATTTATTTAACTTTTTACACTCATTTTCACAAAATTTTGGGTTCCAAATTTTCTCTCCATTTATTGCCTCCCCCACCCCAATAACCTGAGCATTCTAATTTTTCCTATCACCAATCTGCCCTCTCTTCTATCGTCCCTCCCTTCTCTTGTCCCCATCTTCTCTTTTGTCCTGTAGGGCCAGATGACTTTCTATTCCCCATTAACTGTATTTCTTATTTCCTAGTAGCAAGAACAATACTAAACAGTTGTTCCTAAAACTTTGAGTTCCAAATTCTCCCCATCACTCCCTTCCCACCCATTCCCTTTGGGAAGGCAGGCAATTCAACATAGGCCAAATCTGTGTAGTTTTGCAAATGACTTCGATAATAGTCGTGTTGTGTAAGACTAACTGTATTTCCCTCCATCCTATTCTGCCCCCCATTGTTTCTATTCTGTCTTTTGATCCTGTCCCTCCCCCAGTGTTGACTTCAAATTGCTCCCTTCTCCCATTGCCCTCCCTTGCATCATCCCTCCCACCCTGCTTATCTCCTTCTCCCCCACTTTTCTGTACTGTAAGATAGGTTTTCATACCAAAATGTGTGTGCATTTTACTCCTTCCTTTAATTGAATGTGATGAGGGTAAATTTCATGTTTTTTTTCTCATCTCTCCTCTTTTTCCCTCCACTAAAAAGTCTCCTGCTTGCCTCTTGAATGAAATATAATTTTTCCCATTCCATTTCACCCTCTCTCCTCCCACTACATTTCTCTCTCACCATTTACCTTAATTTCTTTTAAGATGTGGTCCCATCCTATTCAATTTACTCTGTGCTCTCTGTCTCTGTGTGTGCATGTGTATGTGTGTGTGCATGCAAGCATATACATGTGTGTGTGTGCATGTACATCTGTGTGTGGTGTCACCAACTACCTAGATACTGAAAAGTTTTAAGAGTTACAAATATTGTCTTTCCATGGAGGAATGTAAACAGTTCACCTTTGGTAAGTCCCTTATGACTTCCCTTTGCTGTTTACTTTTTCATGCTTCTTCTCATTCTTGTGTTTGAAAGTCAAATTTTCTTTTCAGCTCTGGTCCTTTCATCAAAAATTCTTGGAAGTCCTCTGTTTCAATCAAAGACCATATTTTCCCCTGAAGTATTATACACAGTTTTGCTGGGTAGGTGATTCTTGGTTTGAGTCCTACCTAGTTCCTTTGACTTCTGGAATATCCTATTCCACGCCCTTCGATCCCTTAATGTAGAAGCTGCTAGAGCTTGAGTTATCCTGATTTATTTCCACAATACTGGAATTGTTTCTTTCTAGCTGCTTGCAATATTTTCTCCTTGACCTGGGAGTTCTGGAATTTGGCCACAATGTTCCTATGAGTTTCTCTTTTTGGATCTCTTTCAGGCAGTGATCGGTGGATTCCTTGAATACTTATTTTGCGCTCTGGTTCTAGAATCTCAGGCCAGTTTTCCTTGGTAATTTCAGGAAAGATTATGTCTATGCTCTGTTTTTGATCATGGCTTTCAGGTAGTCCCATCATTTTTAAATTGTCTCTCCTGGATCTATTTTCCAGGTCAGTTGTTTTCCCCAAGAGATATTTCACATTTTCTTCCATTTTTTCATTCTTTTGGTTTTGTTTGGTGATTTCTTGGTTTCTCGTAAAGTCATTAGACTCCATCTGTTCCATTCTTATTTTGAGAGAACTATTATCTTCAGTGAGTTTTGAACCTCTTTTTCCACTTTGCTAATTTTGCTTTTGAAAGCATTCTTCTCCTCATTGGCTTTTTGAACCTCTTTTGCCAATTGTGTTAGCCTATTTTTCAAGGTGTTATTTTCTTCAGCATTTTTTGGGGTCTCCTTTAGCAAGGTATTGACTCGTTTTTCATGCTTTTCTTGCATCTCTGTCATTTCTCTTCCCAGTTTTCCTGTCTAACTTGATTTTCAAAATCCTTTTTGAGCTCCTCCATGGCCTGAGCCCACCACACATCCTCCTCAGATGTCTGGGATAGAGAGCCCCTGACCTCCATATCTTTCCCTGATGGCAACATTCTACTTCCTTATCAGAAATGAAGGGAGGAAGGAACATCTCTTCCCCAAGAAAGTAGTTCTCTATGGTCTTATTTTGCTTCCTTTTTCTGGGCATTTTCCCTGCCAGTTACTTGACTTCTGAGATTCCTCTCCAACCCCGCCTAGACCTGCCCAGCTAGTGCTTGGGATCTGAGATTCAAATGCTGCTTCCCAGTCTCAAAGCTTTCAGTGGTGGGCAGGGCTGCTATTCAATGTCAGCTTAAGTTCTGTGATTGGGTGGGGGCAGAGCTGCCTCCCAGGCTCAGTTCCCTCAGGTGTTTTATGCAGAGACCTTCAGTAATGGAGCGGGTCGGGGGCAGGGTCGTCTCCCAGGCTCAGTTCCCTTAGGGGGTTTATGCAGGGACCTTTTGGTAATGGCCCTGAGTTCCTGCCTGCTGCTTGGGAGTCCCAGGCTGCTGCCGCTGCCTCTGCCACTGCCTCCTGAGGGGGCCTGAGTCACGAAGACACCCCGCTCCCCTCTCGGCCAGCCCAGAAGTCTCTCTCACTTACCTGGAGTGCCTGTGGGTGGAGGGACCTTCACGGTCACCAGAAGTTCCGTCCCAGAAGCCTGCTCAGATCTGCTCCTCTGGGGCCCCGCGGCCAGGGCTGGACAGGGGTGGGCTCTGCTGTCTGGAGCGTGACAGACCCCTGAGGATGGCTTTCTAGGGCTCTCTGGAATGGAAATCTCCTCCAGTGTGTTGGTGCGTAGCTTGCTCTGCTCCAGAATTTGTGGTGAGTTCTTTTTACAGGAAATTTCTGGGCTGTGGATTCGGAGCTAGCATACGTGAGTCTTTCCACTCTGCCATCTTGGCTCCTCCAGGATAACTTTTAAATGATGTCTCTTAAAAACCTGCAAGAAAAAAGATCACAGAAGAAACTAACATATGTTTCACATAAAATAGATCTATCTACATGGTATCTTCCACACAATTTGATGGATCACTGAAAATTGAGACAATGAACAGCTGCTGTAGTTTTACTGGACAAAGCACTAATTATATTGGCAAATCTGCATATCACTTCACGTTGGTCCCTTGTTACCAATCCCAACCCTCCTCTTAGTATAGGAACTGAGACCCCAAATTGCTTATTGACAGTGGAGTTTCTGATTGATGCCAGATACACACAAGGATAGCAAAGTGTCCTCTGTGATCTCTTTTTGACCAGTTTTCTGACTTATTATATCATGTCCTCTGTAGTTCTTTAACATTTCTTCTACTCTTTTACAGCTTTTTTCACTTAAAACTTATCTTTCTTGTAGCTATATTTTTCTCTTGGATTATTAATGAAGGACCAATACTGAAGTTCAATTCAGTCATTTAAAATATATGCTATAAAAATATTGCAATAGTGTGGATATACATACAGCTCTTAAATTAGTATAGAAAAAAAAACGATTGAACTCAGAAAATTGCTTATAATAATAAAATAAAAATTCCAATTTAGGACTCAAGGAAAATCAGTTTAATTTCCTAACATGTCATTTCACCTTGATATTAGAAAAATAGAGAAAAGATACAAATGTTCCATTAAAATAAATAGAAATAGCAGTTAGTTGTCATCACTGTCTTAGACTTAAATTTAACATTAAGATTTTTAATCTTACCACTTTTCAATTTTTTTTTATTGTTCATCATTTTATTTATAAAATATGTATTTGAATCCAAGAAACCAGTAGTTTAATCATAACTAACTTGAGCTGTACTGATGATATGTAAAGACTTGCTTGTTATTGTTGTTGTTTGGGCAGATTTTGGATCTCAAAGTAACATGACTCTATTTTGACGTTGGGCTAAAACTTATATTGATTGAACATGCCATATTTTCGTCCTTCATAAGAGATAGTGTAAAAGTAATTTATGAAGTTTTAGAATGATTCCATGAAATTTGAAATTGTAAGGAAATAAATGTCATTTTATTCTCCTTGGTCAAAAGTGAAAATGATATCTGAGTTTTGTGGGATGACAGAGAGCCTCAAGAAATAAGATCTTTCACTAACAAGTTGCTATTCTTTGCATTTTAGTCCTATACATATGGCATCATTGACCTGTACACTGTACTAGAAGGGGAGTGACTATTAATGGTACTTAGCAAATTATAAGTACTTCTTTAGAATTTAAGCATATACATGTAGGAGGCAGGATCTATGCGGAAAAAGGTCACTAGAATTTGTTGTAATTTAGTTTTTTCAGTTTTGTATGGCTCTTTGGACTCCATTTTGAGGTTTCTTGAGGAAGATACTATAGTGGGTTGCAATTTCTTTCTCTATCTCATTTTACAGATGAGGAAACTGAGACTAACTTGTCCAGGGTCACCAAACTAGTAAGTGTCTGAGGCTGGATTTGAACTCAGGAAGATGAGACTTCCTGACTCCAGGTTTAGGTATCCATTATGCCACCTATCTGCTTCCTTAATTCAAATTTGTGCTATATTTACTTGGATTCATGAGAGTGTGATGGCTCTAGATAACTGGGGAATTCAAGTTTTAGTATTTCTTTAAAACTTTAAAATTAAAAAAAATCAACAATTAGAAGTCCATGTACCACATTATATCCTGTAGGTGTTTTTTCTTAAATGATGCAAAAATAATTTCACAAAATGACACCCAACAATCTCCATAGCAGAATTCCCATTTTGACAATTACAGTTGTTAGAAGAAGGGAACTATGTAAGAAATAGTGTTGTTGCTTTCAAATATATCCCTCATTCCTAAAGTTAGTAATTTTTTTTTGATTACACAAATATTTTCTGAGTGTTTTTCCCAGATTAGGGATATATGTCAAATTTCTAAGGAAATATTGGGTCAAATACATTACAATTCCTTTTGACCAGCAGCTAGGTAATGTGTTGGACACTGTACTGGATCTGGAATCAACATCTGAGTTCCAATCTGTCCTCAGTTTCTGACTGTATGACTCTAGACAAGTCTTTTAAATTCTGTCCCCTCAGTTTCCTCAGTTGCCAAGTGGGGGAAATTTTAACATATGAATTCCAAGGTTATTGTGAGGGTCATATGATATAATGCTTATAAAGAGCGTAGCTCGTAGTAGGTGATTAAAAATGTTTGTTTTCCTTTCTTCCTGTCACAATAGACTTTATCATTCTTCTACTAATAAATTTGATTAAATAATTATTGAAATATTGCAGTTTAGCATGATATTAAAAAGGAAATCATATATCCATTTTCACCATTTTCAGATACAGATATCTTGGGGTGAATTTTTACTGTTGTTTCTCTTTTTGAGGGTGGGTAGAGGCTTAGATCTGTGATTTTTTCGTTATGGGGAAATCTTGAAAGAAAAACTGATAGACTTGTTTCTCAGTTTTTTGGGACCATAAAAAAATGTCACTTGTCCATTGTCATAAAGCTTTCATATGTCAGAGGTGGAATTTGAAGCTAGTTATCCATGACTCCAAGGCTGATCCTCAACCAGTTCCATATCAATAAAAATCTAACATTGAGATAGCTCTTCTAAAGTTTCAACATATCTTCTATACATCATAATACTTACGCTGCACACAAACTCTGCCAAAATTCCCTTTCCCACTTTTTGGGATGAGGAAGTGTAGCTCAGAGAGATAAAGAGTCATACTCATATTATGCACAGGTATATGATGTTGATTTTTTATACCTGGCATCTAACACAGTGAAATTGAATCATCATTAAGTCTTTCTGTCTCTGTCTCTAATTTGCTTTGAGACCTCTATCAAGTATTTTGACTTGCAGCCTAAGTAGCTTCATTTTTAAGACAGCAGAGTTATCCACCAGGCTTCTTCTAGCTGTTCAACATTGTCTTTTTATGCTCCATTTGCTCCCAAGGCTTTGGGTTTGAACTCTACCCAGTTTTCGGTATGAGCTGCTTATCTCTAAGGCAGGGAGACCACATGCAATGTGGGGAGAGTATATTCTCTAAGAATGACTGAATGACAGAGAATCTCTTGTGAGATATAAAGAAATTCTCATAATCTTCATTAGAAGAAATTCTGTGGTCCATTACATATGCTATATGCTGATACAGAGTTATTTCTTTGAGTCAACAAGATAGCTACAGTAGGAAAGTACTCTGAAATAACTTATTCTTTAGATTTTTTTCCCTTTTGTATTTAACATTCGCAATCATTCTTGCTATTGCAAGATAAAATATACTGGGTTATACCAACACCAAATGAACAGTAGCTACAAAAAATTCCTTATTTGGCCTGATTATCACACATTCATCCCCTGTCATCTTTAAAGTGTTATTTATAAAAAAAACAATAAGGGAAGTCTCGAAGAAAATCTAGCAAATGGATTTGTGATACATATATTGAACAGTTTATGCAAATAATGAAATATTACTCAGAATGATTTTTCATCATGTGAATTATCTGGATTAATATAAATGCAATGACTCCTTTAAAAAGAAAGAAAAAATAACTTTGCTATTTCCACTTCCAGCTTGAAGCAACTATGAAATGCATGTCATCCAAATAGGAAAAATAAAATGGAATGAAAGTGTTGTAGATAATTGAAAGCAGGAGATCAACAGAAATCTAAGTATTTCCTGCAGGCCTAAAGGTTTATGTGTATTTGTGGCTGTTGCAGAGTGAACTCAAGCCTGCAGGAAGATGAAAATGCACAGATGTCACTCTTTGAATAAAAACAAACTAATAGTTTTGGTTATAATGTCATAGCCTTGAGGATACAGACAAACAAATATTACCACAATTTTTATCTGCCAGGTAGGCAAGGCACATGGTAGTTGACTATTAAGTCGCATCTCCACCTGATACTTCAGTGTCATAAGAAAGTTTTGTCAAGAATGGAAAGTTAAAACTATTGATTTTATTTTTCCCTTTTCTTCTGATATTTTTTCCCTATGCAAACTTGAGATCATTTAAAAAATATTTAGCTCACGATAATAGATGACGTTTATTAGTTCCAAGTTTTCCAAAGCCCTTTACAACCAAGCAGGATTGTTATGAGAATTAAACACAATATTACAGTTTTATATATATCAGCTATTATTATTTTCCTATACACTAACTAATCCTCCTAATTGTTGGTGCTCACCTCTACCTCATTTACTTTGTCTTATATAATATATTTTTTTGTATTTTGCTTAGTTGTCTATGTGTTGTTTCTCAGCTCCCTGGGTACTGGAACTATATCGTGTCTTGGTATTCCCAGAACCTCTACAGTATCTAGAAAAGTGTATAATTTATGCAAGGGCAGTTAGGTGGTGCAGTGGATAGAGCACTAAGCCTGGTGTCAGAAAAATAGCTTATAGGTTCAAATCTGGGCTTGATTCTGTCTCTAGATAAGTCACTTAACCTTGCTTGGCTCAGTTCCTCATCTGTACAATGAGCTGGAGAAGGAAATGGCAAGCTACTGCAGTATCCTTACTAAGAAAACTCCAAATGAGGTCATAAAAAGTTGGACACAACTGAAATGACTGAACAATGATAGTTTATGTTTCTTATTCTTTCTGTAAAATTAAAGAAAATATGAATTTGATCGTTATTTACTAACATTGCAACATATCAAAAATTTCTCTACCCTCTACAAATTCTATTTTTCTCTCCATATTCTGCTCTATTCTCTCTCGACTTTCCTGCCTTGCCTTTGATCAGGAGTTATCCATTGCTGTCTGACTTTTTATGTGTTCTCTTCTCATTTTAGAAAATAATTTTCTTGAGACTAGAAACTGGCTGATATTTGCTTTTATTTCTATTCCCAGAACTTAGCACAATGAATTGCATATAATCCCCTAATAATTTCACTTTTTATATGTTTATGTATGCTTTCATTCATTCATCTATTTATTTATTTGTTTGTTTATTTTTAGTTTACAACATTCATCTTCAGAAGATTTTTGAGTTCCAAATTTTCTCCCCATCTCTCCCCTCCCTGCACTCCAGGACACCATGCATTCTGATTATCCCTTCCCCCAATTTGCTCTCACTTCTCTCACACCACTCCCTTCTCTTATCACCATCTCTCTTTTCTTGTAGTGCTAGACAGATTTCTATACCCCATTACCTGTATTTCTTATTTCTCACTTGCATTCAAAAACAGTTCTCAGCATTTGTTCCTGAAACTTTAAGTTCCAACATCTCTCCCTTCCTCCCTCCACATCCATCCCCGCTTAGAAGGTAAACCATTCCATATAGGCTATGCTTGTGTAGTTATGCAAAAGACTTTCCTAAGTCATGTTGTGATAGACTAACTGAATATCCCTCCATCCTATCCTGCCCTGCATTTATTCTATGCTCTCTTTTGATCTTGTCCCATTCTAAAAGTGTTTGCTTCTTATTACTCCTTCCTCTCATTTGCCCTCCCTTCTATCATCCCCCCAGACCCCATTTATTCCCTTCTTCCCTGCTTTCCTGTAGTGTAAGATAGATTTTCATCCAAATTGTGTGTACATGTTGTTCCCTACTTGAGCCAGATGTGATGAGAGTAAGCTTTATGTTTTTCCTTTAACCTCTCTTTTTTTCCCCTCCATTGACAAAGCTTTTTCTTGCCTCTTTTATGAGAGATAATTTGTGCCAATCCATTTCTCCCTTTCTTGTTCCAATATATTTCTTTCTCACCCCTTAATTTTATTTTTGAGACATCGCTTCCGAATTCAAATCTCCCTGTGCCCTCTGTCTCTATGTATATAATCTCTCCAACTACACAAATGCTGAGAAATAAAAATGTTATCTTTCCATGTAGGAATGTAGAGTTCAACTTTAGTAAATTCCTCATGACTTCTCTTTCCTGTTTACCTTTTCATGCTTCTCTTGATTCTTATATTTGAATGTCAAATTTTCTATTCAACTCTGGTCTTTTCATCTCTATTTCATTGAATGACCATTTTTTCCCCTGCAGTATTATACTCAGTTTGTCTGCTTAGGTAATTCTTAGTTTTCATCCTAGTTCCTTTAGCTTCTATCATATTCCAAGTCCTTCAGTCCCTTAAAGTAGAAGCTGCTAGATCTTGTGTTATGCTGATTGTATATCCACAATGCTTGAATTATCTCATTCTGACTGCTTGCAATATTTTCTCCTTCACCTGGGAACCCTAGAATTTGACTACAACATTACTAGGAGATTTTCTTTTCTGAACTCTTTTGGGAGGTTATTGGTGTATTCTTTTTTTTTTTTATTTCTACTTGAGTTTTAATCTTAACCTAACAATATTTTTTTTATCAATTTTTATTTTTTTTGGTGTTCGCTTCCTTAAAATTAAGATTTTATCCCCTTCCCCGCCCTTCCACCTTTCTCCACTACTCCCCTCCCTCCCTGCGACAGCATAAAATTCTGTGTAGTTTCTACATATACTTTCCTATAGAGTACATTTTCACAATAGTCATGTTATGTAGTCGAATTAAAATAAATGGAAGAAATCATATAACAAATCAAAACATAATACACTAAAACCCACACACATACAAACATGATCAGGTACATTTGGCGAATGACTTCCATATTTCTTTCTCTGAGTGTGGAAGACATTCTGTGTTAGAATACTACCATTGGGATTTTTTTTTAGTAACTTCTTGCAGCATTATGAAGTTCCAAGTCTACCAGAAAAAACTCTCGCATGCTGAGGTCGTTGCTGTGCATGAGGTTCTCCTGGTTCTGCTCCTTTTACTCAGCATCAGATCATATAAGTCCTTCCAGGCCTCCCTGAAGTCTTCTTGTTCATCCTTTCTTATGGCACAATAGTACTCCATTACATTCATATACCATAATTTATTCAGCCATTCCCCAATTGATGGGCATCCCCTTGATTTCTAGTTCTTGCCAACCACAAAGAGTGCTGCTATAAATATTTTTGCACATGTGGGACCCTTTCCCATTTTTTTTGTATGTTGGGGATACAGTCCTAGTAGTGATATTACTGGGTCAAAGGGTATGCACATTTTTGAAGCCCTTTGGGCATAGTTCCAAACCATTCTCCAGAAGGGTTGGATGATCTCACAGCTCCACCAACAATGAATTAGTGTTCCAACTCTCCCACATCATCTCCAGCATTTATCATTTTCTTGTTCTGTCATGTTTGCCAATCTTACAGGTGTGATGTGGTACCTCAGAGTTGTTTTGATTTGCATCTCTCTAATCAGTAGTGATTTAGAGCACTTTTTCATATGATTATAGATATCTTTCATTTCTTCCGCTGAAAATGCCTGTTCATATCCTTTGACCATTTATCAATTGGGGAATGACTTGTATGGTTGTACATTTGAGTCAGTTCTCTATATATTCTAGAAATGAGGCCTTTATCCTCGAGCTTAGCCGTAATTTTTTTTTTCCCAATTTACTACATCCCTCCGAATTTTGGTTGCATTGGGTTTGGTTGTGCAAAAACTTTTCAGTTTAATGTAACCAAAATTATCCATCTTGCATTTCATAATGCTTTCTATCACTTCTTTAGTGAAAAATTCTTCCCCTCTCCATAAATCTGATAAATACACTATACCTTGCTTCTCCATTTTGTTCATGGTATCAATCTTTATACCTAAATCATGTATCCATTTGGACTTTATTCTTGTGTACCGTGTCAGGCATGGGTCTGTGCCTAATTTCTGCCACACTGTTAACCAGTTTTCTCAGCAATTTTTGCTGAACAGTGAATTCTTATCCCAGTAGCTGGGGTCTTTGGGTTTATCAAACAGGAGGTTGCTATATTCCTTGCCTACTGTGTCTTGAGTGCCAAGTCTATTCCATTTGTCTACCCCTCCATTTCTTGGCCAATACCAAGTGGTTTTGATAATTGCTGCGTTATAATACAATTTGAGGTCTGGTAGCTCTAGGCCACCTGCTCCCAAGCATTTCTTTTCATTAGTCCCTTTGATATTCTGGACCTTTTGTTCTTCCAAATGAATTTGATATTATTTTATCCAGCTCTAGAAAATAATTATCTGATAAGTTAATTAGTATGGCACTAAATAAGTAAATTAATTTAGGTAGAATTGTCATTTTTATTATGTTAGCTCGGTCTACCCATGAACAACTGATGTTTTTCCACTTAAATCTGACTTTTTGTGCAAAAAGTGTCTTGTAATTGTGTTCATATAATCCCTGGGTTTGTTTTGGCAGGTAAACTCCTAAGTATTTTATAGTGTCTACTCTGGCTTTAAATGGGATTTCTCTATCTCTTGCTGTTGGACTTTGTTGCTAATATATAAGAATGCAGAAGATTTGTGTGGTTTTATTTTGTAACCTGCAACTTTGCCAAAGTTGTTTATTATTTCAAGTAGTTTTTTACTTGAACCTCCGGGATTCTCTAAGTATATCATCATATCATCTGCAAAGAGTGATAACTTAGTTTCTTCTTTGGCTATTTTTATTCCTTCAATTTCTTAATCTTGTCTAATTGCTACAGCTAACATTTCTAGTACCATATTGAATAATAGTGGTGATAATGGGCATCCTTGTTTCACCCCTGACCTTACTGGAAATACATCTAGCTTATCCCCATTGCATATAATGCTTGCTGAAGGTTTTAGGGAGATACTGCTTATTATTTTATGGAAAGTTCCCTTTATTCCTATGTTCTCCAGTGTTTTTAATAGGAATGGGTGTTGTATTTTGTCGAAAGCTTTTTCTGCACCTATTGAGATAATCATGTGTTTTTTTTGTTAGTTTTGTTGTTGATATGATCAATAATGCTAATAGTTTTCCTAATATTGAACCAGCCCTGCATTCCTGGTATGAATCTTACCCGATTAAAGTGTATTATTTTCCTGATAAGATGCTGTATTCGTGTTGCTAAAATCTTGTTTAAAATTTTTGCATCTATATTCATTAGAGAAAATGGTCTATAATTTTCTTTTTCTGTTTTGTTTCTTCCTGTTTTGGGGATCAAAACCATATTTGTATCATAGAAAGAATTTGGGAGGACTCCTTCTTCCCCAATTTTCAAAAATAGTCTATATAGTATTGGAATTGACTGTTCTTTAAAGGTTTGATAGAATTCACTTGTGAATCCATCTGGTCCTGGAGATGTTTTCCTAGGGAGTTCATTTATGGCTTGTTCAATTTCTTTTTCTGAGATGGGGTTGTTTAAGTATTCAACTTCCTCTTCTGCTAATCTGGGCAATTTGTATTTTTTAAAATATTCATCCATCTCATTTAGATTATCGAATTTGTGGGCATAAAGTTGGGCAAAGCAATTTCTAAATATTGTTTTAATTTCCTCCTCATTGGAGGTGAGTTCACCCCTTTCATTTTTACTATTGGTAATTTGATTTTCTTCTTTCTTTTTTTTTAATCAAATTGACCGAAGGTTTATCAATTTTATTAGTTTTTTCATAAAACCAACTATTGGTTTTATTTATTAATTCAATAGTTTTCTTAATTTCAATTTTTATTAATCTCTCCTTTCGTTTTCAGTATTTCTAATTTTCTATTTTCTTGGGGATTTTCAATTTGTTCTTTTTCTAGCTTTTTCAGCTGTATGCCCAAGTCATTGATCTCTGCTTTCTCTGTTTTATTTATGTAGGCATTCAAAGACAAAAAACTACCCCTAAGAACTGCTTTTGCAGTACCCCATGAGATTTGGTATGTTGTCTCATTATTGTCATTCTCTTGAATGAAGTTGTTGATTGTTTCTATGATTTCTTCTTTAACCCATTCCTTCTTTAGGATTAGGTTATTTTGTTTCCAATTATTTTTTGCTTTATCTTTCCATGGCCTTTTGTTACATATATTTTTTTTTATTGCATTATGATCTGAGAAGGATGCATTGATTATCTCTGACCTTCTGCACTGGATTGTGAGATTTTTATGTCCTAGTACGTGGTCAATTTTTGTAAATGTTCCATGTACTGCTGAGAAAAAAGTATATTCCTTTCTTTTCCCATTCAATTTTCTCCCAAGATCTATCATATCTACCTTATAGAGTTTTATTTACCTCCTTAACCCCTTTCTTGTTTATTTTGACGTTAGATTTATCAAGTTCAGAAAGAGGGAGGTTGAGGTCCCCCACTAGTATAGTTTTGCTGTCAATTTCTTCCTTCAACTCCCCCAACCTCTCCTCTAAGCATCTGGATGCTATACCACTTGGAGCATACATATTTAGTAATCATATTGCTTCATTGTCTATGGTGCCTTTTAGCAGGATATAGTTTCCATCCTTATCCCTTTTGATTAGATCTATTTCTGCTTTTGCTTGGTCTGAGATTAAGTTTGCTACTCCTGCCTTTCTTACATCAGCTGAAGCACAATATATTCTGCTCCATCCTTTGACCTTTATCCTATGTGTATCCCCCCATTTCAAATGTGTTTCTTGTGAGCAGCATATTGTTGGATTATGACTTTTAATCTATTCTGCTATCTGTCTCCATTTTATGGGAGAATTCATTCCATTCACATTCACAGTTATGATTACAATCTGTGTATTTCCCTCCATCTTCTTTCCCACCATTTGTGCTTTTAGCTCTCCTGTCTCCCTTCCCCTCATCAATAGCATTCACTTTTCACCACTTCCTTCTGCTGCCTTCCCCTCCTTCTTTTGGCCCCCCTCCCTTTTACTCCCCTTTACTCTTATTGCTTCTTCCCTCCCTTTTAGCCTTCCTCCCCTTTCTTCCTCCTTCCTCTCCTTCTGCCTATAGTGCTAGTTAGGATTATCTACTTAAGTTTATTGTTCTGTCCTTTAAACAAATCAGATGAGAGTACCTCTCACACAATGCTCATCTCCCTCCCCTCTTTCCCTCTACTATAATTTGGTACTTCTTCTCGTGATGCAATTTGCCATTTTCTGCTTCCTCCTTTTCATACCTCGTATTACAATCCCTTCTCATATTAAACCGTATTTTTTTACCATGATATCATTTACTTTAAACCCGTTCCCCCTATGCATATCCCTTTTATATTTCATAATAGCCGCACAATTCTCAAGATTAACAGGTATCATCTTCCCCTATAGGGAGGCAAACAGTTTGCCCTAATTGAGTAACAAGTTGTTGTTTTTTTTTTTCCTCCCCCTTGTTTACCTTTTTATGATTCTCTTGAGACCATCATTTGAAGACTGGATTGTCTATTAATTTCTGACGTTTTGGTCAGGAAGCTCTGGAAATCCTTTACTTCGTTGAATTACTTTCTCCTTGACTGGAATGTTATGCTGAACTTTGCTGGGTAGTTGATCCTTGGTTGTAGTCCTTTGCCTTATGGAATATTAGGTTTCAATTCTTTCGATCTTTTAGTGTAGAAGCTTCAAGGTCCTGTGTAATCCTAACTGTATCTCCTTGATATTTAAATTGTTTCTTTCTGGCTGCTTGTAATATTTTCTCCTTCAATTGATAGCTCTGGAATTTGGCAACTATATTTCTTGGACTTTTGAGTTTGGGATCCCTTTCAGGAGGGGAATGGTGGATTCCTTTGATGACTATTTTGCCCTCTGAATCTAGTACTTCTGGGCAGTTTTCCTTGATGATTTCCTGGAAGATATTGTCCAGGCTCTTTTCTCCATCATGGGTTTCTGGAATGCCAATAATTCTTAAGTTTTCTCTTCTGGATCTATTTTCCAGGTCAGTTGTTTTTCCTATTAGATATTTTACATTTTCTTCTATCTTTTCATTCTTTAGATTTTGTTTGACTGATTCTTGATGTCTCACTGAGTCATTAGTTTCTACTTGCCCAATTCCAATCTTTATCAAATTATTTTCTTCTGTTAACTTTTGTATCTCCTTTTCCATCTGCCCAATAGTTCCTTTTAAGGAGCTATTTTCTCCAGTTAATTTTAAAACTTCATTTTCTATTTGTTCAATTTTCCTTTTCAAAGAGATGTTCTCATCAGTGAATTCTTTCTTAATAATTTTAAGATCATTGGCCAGTTTATCTTCTGTGTCCTTCTTCAGCTTTTCCAGGAGAGCTGTTTGTGCTTGTGAGCAGTTCATAGTCCCTTCTGAAGTTTCAGATGGAAGTACAGTCACAGCTCTCACCTCTTTGGGGTTTGTGTTTTGCTCCTTATCCCCATAGAAAGATTCTATGGTTCTTTCTCTCCTCTGCTTTTTCCTGTTTATGACGTTGATTGAGTGTTGTGGCTTCTGGTTCTTTCAGTCAGAAGCTAGAGAACTTTCTGCTGAGATGATATGTGAAAAAGCTAAAAGCAGGTTTTTGTTTGGTGTTTCCCTGATCAGCCCTGGGTTTAGCTTTTAAGTGTGGGGGAGGGGTGATCTGGTCACAGGAGATCTCCTCAGCTGAACTGAGGCAACGACAGGCTCAGGAGCCCTCAATTGCAGCTGCCCTATTATCTTTCTGATTCCCCTGGACAGCTGAGGCACGCCTAAGTGCTAATACATGTTCCCACCCCTCCTGGGGCTCCTTTCCTGGTGCTGAGACTAGCCTGCATCCTAGTGCTAGGTTTCTCTGCCCTGGGTCCTCTCTCCTTCAGGTTTGCCTCTGCCACAGTAGGAGGAATCCCCCTTAGCTATTTTCCTTGGCTCAGGTGTTATGAGACTATTGGCCTCCCTCTGCTGTTTCTGCCAATCTGGGATTTTTCTGGGGAAATATTTTATGATTCTTTCACGGTCATCAAGGTGAGAGGAGAGAGCATTTACTGATCACTCCTCCATTCTGACTCCCGGAAGTTCAAGTACATGACTTACTGAAGTTTGATCTTTGGGCTGAAGGTCTCAGGAACTGCTCTCTGATATCTGGCCCTCTGTGGCTCTCACTGACTCGGTTTCTGCTTGTCTCCCACCCTTGGTGCCGCTCCTCTGGTTCCACCAGCCGCTCAGGTGTCTCTGGTCTCCTCTGCTCCACTGCACTGGCTGCGCTGCGCTGTGAGCTGTGGGCTCTCCCCTGTGGAACAGATCCTTCCCGTGTACCTTCCAGTCCAATCTAAGCTCAGAATCCATCACCGTCTGTCTCCCACTGGATTCCTCACCTCCAAAATTTGATCAGATTCTCCTTTCAGAGGTACCTGAAGGAGTTTGTCCAAGAGCTTATGTGAGTTGTTGCTCTCACTCTGCTATCTTGGCTCTGCCTCCCTATTGGTGCATTCTTTCAATATTTATTTTACTTTCTGTTTCTGGAATATCATGGTACTTTTCCTTGATAATTTCATGAAAGTTGCTATATAGGCTTGTTTTTTGATCATGGCTTTCAGGTAGTCCCATAATTTTTAAATTGTCTCTTCTAGATCTATTTTCTAGGTCAATTGTTTTCCCAATGAGATATTTCACATTGTCCTCACTTTTTTGCATTCTTTTGTTTTGTTTTATAATTTCTTGTTTTCTCATAAAGTCATTAGCTTCCATCTGTTCCATTCTAATTTTAAAAAAAGCTGTTTTCTCCAGTAAACTTTTGAACCTCCTTTTTCATTTGGCTAATTCTGCTTTTTGAAGCATTCTTCTCCTTCTCTTTGACTTTTTGAATGTCTTTTGCCATTTGGTTTAGTCTATTTTTTAAAGTGTTATTTTCCTGAGAATTTTTTTTTGAGTTTCCTTTAGCAAGCAGTTGACTCAGTTTTCATGATTTTATTTTATCTATGATTTGACTTCCCAATTTCTGCTCTACTTCTCTTACTTGATTTTCAAAATCCTTTTTGAGTTCTTCCATGCACTGAGACCAATTAATATTTTTTTGTAGTCTTTGGATATTAGAGCTTAGACTTTGCTTCCTTCTGTTTGTATACGTGGGCCTTCCTTGTCAGTAAAGTGATATTGTATAGTCTGAGTCTTCTTCCAGTTTTTGCTCATTTTCATAGCTATTTTACTTGACTTTTGAGCTCTTTGTCAAGGTAGTTCTCTGCTCTACTCTCTGGGGTATACTGGGAGCTGCTAGATTGCCCCACAATATGTGGGCCTAGAACTCCAGAAAGAGTCGCTGCAGCTGACACTGCCTCTGCCCCTGTTGCTGCTGCAGTGGGTTCCTCTTCCCCTGGCTCCTCCTCTCCCTCTGCTGCCATGGGGCTGGGGATGATCACTGCACTCTCTATTACTCCACCCTTCTAACTAGTCTCTCTGTTTCAAGTTTCCTCTCTCTAGTTCATCACACATACAACTGCCAAAATAATTTTCCTTAAGTAGAGATCAAAATATATGACTCCCTTGTTCAACTACATTGAACTTCTCCTTCTCCTAGAATAGGCATTCATAATCTCCTTTGTATCATAGACACCTTTATCAAGCTAGTCAAACCTTTTTCTCAATTTTTTTTTGAAATTTATAATGGAAATGAATGGTAAATTTCAGTAAGGTGTTACTGAAAGTAAAGATATATATGCAAGTGTTTCCATTCAAGTTGCCAGACTCACCTAAATCCTTATTTTAGAATAAAATATAAGCCCCTCTACTTACCTTTACAAACTTTAAACAACCATGCCTTAATTTATACTTCCTGCCTTATTGGATCTTAATCTCTAGTCCAGTCAAACTGATGCTCTCTCTGTCCTTCACTTACCACATTCAGTCAACTGTTTACATGTCTTTGCATTGGCAATTATCCATTCCTGTAATATATTTTTTCCTTAGCTTGGCACTAGAGATTCCCTCTCTTCCTTTAGAATCTCAGGTATGTTCAAAGCTCACTGTATCCCCTGTTGGTTTGTATGCTTGTAAGACTGTGGGTTTTCTTTTTATTCTGTGTCAGTGTTGGAGAATCTCACCGGATTTCCTTGTTCCAGACCCTCCATATGCACACGTAATTTAATACTGAAACATAGGCTTATTGTTTACAGCCAGCATTATCAAGGAAAAAAAATCATTGCCTCTTAGTTGAGGTAACTGGGTTAAAACTTGTGGCCACCCTCTGATTTTTAAAAGGAAAGAAGAGTGTGTGTCTTTCATTCAGAAAAGACTTGGGGCAAAGTATTGATAAAGGGATCCTTTCTTCCCCATTTCCTCCTTTCCTCTGTGAAAGAAATAAGAAATAACTTCTCGTGGAAATAGGAAGAATGTATTATTTCCAGTTCTGATGTAGTAGATACATAAACCTGCAGAGTTCTATTTGAATGAGATACATATTATTCATGTGTCAAGAGACTGGAGTAGTGTTGGAAAGACCCTGAAATAATCTCAGTTACTGAGGAAGGGATTGGAGTAGGGAGGTGAACATGGGGATGTTAAGGAATGAAGTGGCACCTGTGGAGCAGGTACAAACTGATTTGAATCCAGGATGCTAATCCATGCATGTTATCAGAGTAAGCTAGATTTTTGAACTCTTGGGCTGTGATTTATTTTACGGATGTGCCCTTGAAACTTTGTTGTTTCTGTCATGTCCAACTCTTTGTTTCCCATTCAGGATTTTCTTGGCAAAGATACTGTAATAGTTTTCTATTTCTTTTTCCAATTCATATGAGGAAACTGAGGCAAATGGAGTTAAGTGACTTGCCCAGGTTCATAAAGATAATAAGTGTCTCAGGCCAGATTTGAACTGAGGTCCCTGACTCCAAACCCAGCACTGTGTTCACTTGTACCACCTAACTCCCTCTTATACTTAACTACTAGATAGTCATTTATTAACTGTTACATAGTTTTTACATGTGCTTCTTGTCTCTCCTATTAGAATGCAAGGTCATTGCAAGATTGTGAGACATAGAGAAGTTACGTGAATTGTGTACATACAAATAGCTACAAAAGAGGAAAGAAGGGGATTAAGGAAGACTTTGGACTGGCAATATCACTGTAGCCGAGTGTCAGGAGAACGCTGAGACGTAAAGTTGCGGACAAAGTTGAATACATGTGGGATCACAGGGACACGGAAGGCCAGTTTGGAAACCAGAGAGCCAGTAGTTTGGTTTCATTGGAAGTACATGAACAGGAATGTTATCAGGAATATATTTGAAAAAGTGTAGAATAGAGCCAAATGGCATAAAGTCTTAAATGCCGGACTGAGATTATCCTTTAAGAAACTGGAAACACTTGTGGGTTTGGGAGCAGAATCATAGCCCCACACTTTCAGACTTAGGAATACAATTTTGACGGTTGTGTTGAGGATAACTTAGGGGACAGATGAGAACTGTGCATTATTTCTAACTAAAGGTGCCTTGATGGTTACAAACGTAAATGAATAGATGAATGGTGGTAGCCTTAACAGAAATATAGAAATTGAGAGGAGATAGTGGGGGAAGAAGAAGATAGGTTTTATTTGGCATGTTATTTGAAAAGGGACATCAAGGTAGAGATGTCCAAAGCACAGTGATATTCTGAAGAAATTTGATGATGTGGGATGTAGGTTCAGGAAAAAACCAATATATTAGGTCAAAACATAGAGATTTAAGAATTATTTGCATGAAGAAGAAACTTGAACTGGCAGGGATTAAATTATTAGTTGATTTAAAGTCAACAAACTCTTAGTAAGCATCTATTCTTTGACCATAATGATGATCAGCTTGAAAAAATGAGCGGTGTTTTTTCATGTTCTGGTTAAACAAGAAGGCATGATATACTGGAATAAATCAGAAATGCCACTGAAGAAGGCAAATTGTGAGTGGTGGAGAAGAATCAGGTACCTGCCTGAGCTCTTCTCCCAAACCCTTCAAAATACCCATAAAAATGACTCTAAACAAATTCAAGAGAAGCAGAAACCACACAATGGGGGGCGGAGTCAAGATGGCGGAGTACAAAGACGCATGTATGCGAGCTCCGAACCCACAGCCCATAGATTTAATGTAAGAAGAGCTCAACAGAAGTTCTGGATCACTGCAGGGGGTGAAGAAACATAGTGGAAGAGATTTCCGATCCAGAGAGCCCTGGAGAGCCGTCCCCAGGGTCCATTGCGCCCCATAAAGTGGACCCCACCCCAGTGCTGCCCTGGCCGCGGCCCCAGAGAAGCTGATCCGAGCAGGCTTCAGGGATGGAATCTCCGGCGGCCTGGAAGGTCCCTCCACCCACAGACTCTACAGGTCAGTGAGAGACACGTCTAGGCTGGCGAAGAGAGGAGTGGGGTGTCTCCATGGCTCAGGCCCCTTCGGGGGGAAGCGGCGGAGGCAGAGGCGGCACGGCAATGGAGGCAGTGGCTGCACGGCAACGGCCCGGGACTCCCCCAGCAGCAGGCAGGATCTTCAGTACTGAAAGTCTCTGTATAAACCACCTGAAGGAGCTGAGCCTGGGAGATGGCCCTGCCCCACCCACTCCATTACTGAAGGTCTCTGCATAAAGCCCCTGAGGGAGCTGAGCATAGGAGGCGGCCCTGCCACACCCGCTCCATTTCTGAAGGTTTCTGCACAAAGCCCCTGAGGGAGCTGAGCCTGGGAGGTAACCCTGCCCCCACTCCAGCACCAGAACTTAAGCTCACATTGATTAGCAGCGGCGCCTGCCACTGAAAGCCCATTTGAATCTCAGACCCCGAGCACTAGCTGGGCGGATCTAGATGGGGGTGGACAGGAATCTCAGAAGTCAAGTAAGTGGCTGGGAAAATGCCTAGAAAAGGGAAGAAAAATAAGACTATAGAGAGTTTTTTTGAACAGATGCAAATGATCCCGACTTTTGGGTCTGACAATGACGAGGACATATTCTTGCCATCAGTGAAAGACGTGGAGGGTGGGGCCTCGGTACCCCAGACATCCCGGGGGCTGTCGGTTGGGCTCAGGCCTTGGAAGAGCTCAAAAAGGATTTTGAAAAGCAAGTTAGACAGGTGGAGGAAAAACTGGGAAGAGAAATGAGAGAGATGCAAGAAAAGTATGAAAAATGGGTCAATAACTTGGTAAAGGAGACCCAAAAAAATGCTGAAGAAAATAACACCTTGAAAAATAGGCTCACTCAATTGGCAAAAGAGGTTCAAAAAGCCAATGAGGAGAAGAATGCTTTCAAAAGAAGTATTAGCCAAATGAAAAAAGAGGTTCAAAAGCTCACTGAAGATAATAGTTCTCTCAAAATAAGAATGGAACAGATGGAGTCTAATGACTTTATGAGAAACCAAGAAATCACCAAACAAAACCAAAAGAATGAAAAAATGGAAGAGAATGTGAAATATCTCATGGGAAAAACAACTGACCTGGAAAATAGATCCAGGAGAGACAATTTAAAAATTATGGGACTACCTGAAAGTCATGATCAAAAAAAGAGCCTAGACTTCATCTTCCATGAAATTATCAAGGAAAACTGCCCTGACATTCTAGAACCAGAGGTCAAAATAAGTATTGAAAGAATCCATCGATCGCCCCCTGAAAGAGATCCAAAAAGAGAAACTCCTAGGAACATTGTGGCCAAATTCCAGAACGCCCACGTTAAGGAGAAAATCTTGCAAGCAGCTAGAAAGAAACATTTCCAGTATTGTGGAAATAAAGTCAGGATAACTCAAGATCTAGCAGCTTCTACATTAAGGGATTGAAGGGCGTGGAATAGGATATACCAGAAGTCAAACGAACTAGGACTCAAACCAAGAATCACCTACCCAGCTAAACTGAGTATAATACTTCAGGGGAAAATATGGTCTTTCAATGAAACAGAGGACTTTCAAGCATTCGTGATGAAAAGACCAGAGCTGAAAAGAAAATTTGACTTTCAAACACAAGAATGAGAAGAGCATGAAAAAGTAAACAGCAAAGAGAAGTCTTAAGGGACTTACCCACTGTTTACATTCCTCCATGGAAAGACAATATTTGTAACTCATAAAACTTTTCAGTATCTGGGTAGTTGGTGGGACCACACACACACATGTACATGCATGCACGCACACACACATACACACATGCACACACATACAGAGGCAGAGAGCACAGAGTGAATTGAATAGGATGGGACCATACCTTAAAAGAAAATGTAGTGGGAGGAAAGAGGGTGAAATTGAATGGGGTACTTATATGTCATTTAAGAGGCAAGTAGGAGACTTTTTAGTGGAGGGAAAAAGAGGAGAGCTGAGAAAAAAAAAAACATGAAGTTTACCCTCATCACATTCGACTAAAGGAAGGAATAAAATGCACACTCATTTTGGTATGAAAATCTATCTTGCAGTATAGGAAAGTGGGGGAGAAGGACATAAGCAAGAGCTGGGGGGATGATGGAAGGGAGGGCAAAGGGAGGAGGGAACAATTTGAAGTCAACACTTGGGGAAGGACAGGATCAAAAGACTGAAGAGAAACAATGAGGGGCTGGATAGGATGGAAGGTAATTCAGTTAGTCTTACACAACACGACTATCATGGAAGTCATTTGTAAAACTACACAGATATGGCCTATATTGAATTGCCTGCCTTCCCAAAGGGAATGGGTGGGGAGGGAGGGATGGGGAGAATTTGGAAGTCAAAGTTTTAGGAAGAACTATTTAGTATTGTTGTTGCTACTAGGAAAGAAGACATACAGTTAATGAGGAATAGAAAGTCACCTGGCCCTACAGGAGAAAAGAGAAGATGGGGACAAGAGAAGGGAGGGATGACAGAGAGGGCAGATTGGAGATAGGGAAAATTAGATTGCTTGGTGTATTGGGTGGGGGGAGGGGATTAATGGGGAGAAAATTTGTAACCCAAAATTTTCTGAAAACGAATGTAAAAAGTTAAATAAATAAATAAATATTAAAAAACAAAAAACGAAACCACACAATGACAGAGTGAAGCAGATTCCTAGCCCAAGTCAATCTGGAAGGTCATTAGGAAGGGTCTATTGTGCCAATACGGAGTGGAGCACAACCCAGAGTGCCAGCACAGATGGGACTGGAGCAGCCCTCAGGATGCTGAATTGGTGACATGTGCATCTGGTCTTCAGACTTCTTAACCAAAAAAGACCAAAGAAATCTTCTAAGGTCACTTGGGATGCTCTCTCAAATGAGGGAGAGAGGATCATGGTCCAGCCTCAGTCCTAGCCCCAACCCCAGGGCAGCAGCAGTCACTGCTGCAGTAGCAGCTGCCCCTGTAGCTCTCAGTCTACTGTGGGGGGAAATGTGCAGCTGATGATCCTGGGGTTAGGAGGAGGTCTGAGAAGGCACAGCTGGTGGCCATTGTAGAGAGGGAATCTACTTGTAGTTATAGGGCAGAAAAGAGTGCTTGTGGTTATTTACAGACTGTAGCACAAGCCAGGAGAGAAGAAATCACATCTCCATTAATCATACCAATTTGGAGAAACTGAGAATTTATAGATCACTAGAAATATCTTTGAAAACAGGTGCACAAAGCCTCTGAAACTTGGGATAATATACCACCCACTTAACAAAGAGCTCAAAAGACAAATAATAAACTTGGAAAATGACCTAACAGGAGAGGAATAAGACTATAGAAAGTTACTTTCTTGGTGAAAATATATTTTCTTAAGATGAAGAAGATCAAAGCATATGACCAGAACATGACAGCAAGTTCAAGTCTCTTACATCCAAAGCCTCCAAGAAAAATGTGAAATAGTCTCAGGGCATGGAAAATCTCAAAAGGGATTTTGAAAATCAAGTAAGAGAAGTAGAGCAAGAATTGGGAAAAGAAATAAGAGCAATTCAAGAAAATCATGAAAAATGAATCAACTAAATGCTAAAAGAACCCCTCCCCAAATGCAAGAGAAAATGACACTTTAAAAATAGATTAAGCAAAATAGCAAAAAGATCTAAAAGCCAATGTGGAGAAGAATGCCTTAAAAACAGAATTAGCCAAATTAAAAAGGAGGTCGAAAAACTCAGTGAAGAAAATAATTTCTTAAAAAACTAGAACAGAGCAAATCAAAGCTAATAACTTTGTAAAAAAAAATCAAGAAATTAGAATGAAAAAAAAAACATAGAGAATATGAAATATCTCATTGGAAAAGCAACTGATCTGAAAGATAGTTCCAGGAGATATTATTTAGAAATTATCGTTTATCTGAAAATCATGGTAAACAAGAGCCTAGACATTATCTTTCAAGAAATTATCAAGGAAACTGCCCTGATATTCAAGAACTAGATAGCAAAATGGAAATGGAAAGAATTCAATGATCACCTCCTGAAAGAGATTCCAAAAGAAAAACTCCTAGGAATATTGTAACCAAATTCCAGAGTTCCCAGGTCAAGAAGGAAATATTACAAGCAGCCGGAAAGAGACAGTTAAAGTGTTGTGGAAACTCAATCAGGATAACACAAGATTTAGCAGTTTCTACAATAAGGATATAGAGGGCTTAGAATATGATATTTCAGAGGTGAAAGGAGTTAGGATTAAAACCAAAAATCGCCTATCCAGCAAAACTGAGTATTGCTCTGGGGAAAATATGGTCATTCAATGAAACAGAGAACTTCTACATATTGTCATTGAAAAAGTCAGAGCTGAATAGAAAATTTTTCTTTCAAATACAAGAATCAAGAGAAGCATGAAAAAGTAAAGAGGAAAGAGAAGCCATAAGGGACTCATGAAAGTTGAACTGTGTACATTTCACATAGAAAGACGACATTTGTAACTCATGAGACCTTTTTCAGTATTAGGGTAGTTAAAGGGAATACAAAAACATATGCATATGTATGTTTGTGTGTGTGTGTGTGTTTATGCATGTATTTGTGTGTATATAGACAGAGGGCATTGGGTGAGCTGAATATAAAAGGAGGATATCTAAACAATAAAATTTAGTTTTGAGAGAAATTTCCTTGGAAGGGAGAGGTGCAATGTAATAAATCATCTCACATAAAAGAGACAAGAAAGAGCTTTTCCATTGGAGTGCAAGAGGGGGAAGATGAGAGCCATTTAGTGGGCTTTACTCTCATGGGATTTGGCTTAAGGAGGTGATAATACACATTCAATTGAGTATGGAAATCCATCTTACCTTGCAAGATGGGGGGAGAAGGGATAGGAGAGGGAAAATAATAGAAGGGACAGCAAATTGGGGAAAGGTTAAGTCAGAAGCAAATACTATCATGGGGCAACAGGTCATGGGAGAGAATGGAATAAATGGAGGGCAGGGCAAGATGGAGGGAAATGTAGTTAGTCTTTTGCAACATGACTGTTATGGGAGTATTTTGTACGGCTACATATGCATGATCCATATTGAATTGCTTAGATTCTCAATGAGGGTAGGGAGGGAGGGAGGAAGGGAAAGAACGTGAAACTCAAAGCTTTAAATATAAAAGTTAGCAATTACTTTTGCAAGCACCTGGGAAATAAGTCTCATAGGCAATGGGGGATATAAATATATCTTTCCTTACAGGAAAATAAAGGGGAAAGGCTTGGGAGAAGGGGAGGTGATAGACAGGAGGGCAGACTGGGGAAAGTGGTTGTTGAGGTGCATGTGGCTCTGGGGTGAGGTGAGGGGAGATGTTGGAAGAAAATTTGGAATTCAAAATATTTTAGAAGTGAATTTTGGAAATGGAAAATATATTAAAAATTACTTAATATAAGCTATAGAAATTACGCTTAATAATGACATGGGAAACAAAACACTACCTCATATGATGTTGGAGAAAGACTTGGACACCCTTAGACTAACAGGCAAAAATCTGTGTTTTATGGTGACAATATACCTAGCAGAAGAATTATAAAAATATAAATAAATATAATAATTCCAAAAATCTGGCATTTGCTGTAATAATCATCGATAAATGCCTTGTCCCACAGGGTGGGCAGAGAATTTAAAACCATTTCAGGGACTACACAAAACCACATATACAGAGGTGATTGACGCAGTAATCATCATATGAGAAAAGCTAAATAAATCAAGGGATATTTTTAAGGGGCCAAAATTGAAGTAACTTAAGTAATCTATTGAAGATGTTCAAACTGTTCTAACAAAATTGCCTCAAATTATAGCTTGGATACAGAGTAGAAAACTTAATAAATGAATATGAATTAAGAAACATGCAAAATGTTTGTAGAACAGAGCTGTGAAAAAATTATATGCAGAAAATAACTTCTTTGAATTGGCCATTAAAAACAAACCAAAAAAAAAAATTCAAAGAAATAGAATCAGGGTAGTATAAAGAATAGCCATTTCCAATTATTTCTTTCTCCATAATCTAGAGGGTGAAGGTGCCAAGGCTAGGAGGACCAAAGGTATAAATAATTGAAGGACTGTTTGGAGAAGGAAGCCTCTAGTTCTAAGTAACATGCTAACACTTCATCATTCTACATCATCACAGTCCCATTGAATAGCTGTGGCCCAAGTCAAGTCCCACTTTTCAAAGAGTTAACAATATCTTTTCTTTTCTCAGTGGTAGCATTATTACCTTCCTGGCTATTTTAGTGGTATTAGAAGCCCAAATGTGCTATTTTCTGAAATAGAATTCAAAGAGTTCCTTGTAAAAAGTAGACATGAATAAAGACTAGGACTTAAAAGGAAAAGAAAAAAAAGAAAATGAAGTAGGACATTCCAGGAATAAACAAAAAGAATATACACATTTATAAAGATAGTCATATCATATTTTTCCAAGAAAAAAATTGAATAAACATTTACTTGGAGTGGAGGGTTTGTGCAGGGGAAAAGGTAGAGGCAGAGTTGTTGAATATGCTTAGGACCAAAAAATTTTCCCAACTTATATGTCTACATCAGTTTACATTTATATATCGAAATAACTAATTTTGAGATATTTTCGTAAATCATTTTTTGCAAAAGGCCAAAATAAAGAAACTAGTTAATCTAAATGATTTTAGATATGAACTGAGGATCCTTGACCAATTATTGGTGTGCACTGAATGTTTCAATGTAGTATTCATATGAAATTAGTCCTTAAAAGTTCCAAAGTGTCTGGGACAAGTCCACATTTGGAGCAGAAGGGACTTGAAATAAGCATTTTTTAAAAAGTCTTCTTATTTTTCTCAACTTTTGCTGGAATTGCACCTTCTATACTTATCGTGAAGAGTAACGTCTAAAATTGCATGGTTGGCTGATTTCTTCTTGAGGCAGTTAAGCTGTCTGTTGGAATACTTATCATTAATTTCATTGCCTAAGTACACCTAACAGAAATCATTCATTCTTTTGTCAACAAGTCAAGTCTTGAATGATTTAGTGTGGTCAATCTTTAAGTCTCATTAAAATGGGCCAGAATTCCCAGATATTCAATTTCTTCAAGTTTGTAGAAAATATCTAAGAGCATTCATCTTGACTCTGTTTTTTCTTTTCATTTTCTGAGAGATGTTTTATTTCTTCCCCAAATAATGGTATAAATATTTCTCTCTTAAGTCACAATTAATTTGTTGTTTTGGTGTGAATCATTTATTTTAAAATTTAATGTCCTCTTACTGAAAGAATACAACTTTTTCTGACTCCAGACTTTTGGTCAAGTATTTTCACTTTTTTCTAATAATTAGTTAATTAAAAATAAATTCTCAGGTTTAAAACTAACAAAATTAATTTCAAATTAAAGAAAAATAAGAGATGCCATTTGATCATTATCCTTCAATGACAAAATGATCTGTGTAGCATCAGAAAAGAATATATTATTTTGAACTAAGGATACATTGACAATAAAACAAATGATATAATTAAATAAAATCAACTGGAAATGAAGTTGCTCAATATTGGTTAAGCCTTTCACTAATTTGCAATCATATGGTAATAAAGGAGCAATGACTTCCCAAAAAGATTTAATGTTGATTTTTAAGCAACGGTCTTCACTACTCAAATTTCTACTCAAGTTTCTGGTATTTTCTGTGGGGATAGAGATATATGGGACCTAAATAAATAGGAAATTTAACTTATTATTGCAACACTTCTTTTAATTACTTCTCTTCTTGCAATTCTTTTCTGAATTTCATATCCTTTTAATTGAATTCAACTGTTTTGTCCCCCATATTCTCCTTTTTGGTCTCTCACATCAAATGCCAATTAATATGTGGTCATAAACAATTTAGATTTCAAGACTTTTTTACCATACTAGTTGTGATAACTTTTTTATCTCCAGAAAGTTCTGTTTTATACAAAATAGTAATTATATTGCTGGTTAAGAAATTTTGGGAGATAACAGGATCTTTATCACAGCAACTGGGCAGTTAGGTGGTGCAGTGGATAGAGTACCAGTGCAGGAGTCAGGAGGACCTGAGTTCAAATCTCACTTCAGACACTTAGCACTAACTAGCTATGTGACCTTGGGCAAGTCACTTAACCCCAATTGCCTCATCCTGGGTCATCTCTAGTCATCCTGATGAATATCTGGTCACTGACTTCAGATGGCTGTGGAGGGGAATTGAGGCTGGTGACCTGCACAGACCTTCCTCAATCAAAACAAAGTCAAGTGTAAGTCATGTCATTATTTCTCTGATGGCACAGTCTTCTTCAGCAACAAAGAATGAACACACACACAGCAACACAGCAACTGTTGACTAGTTGCAACAATAAATTATGATCTCATTTCTGTCTCTGCCTTCTCAATATCAAATAGCAAATTTTAGAAAAGATGGCACTTTACTAAAGTGCAATAAAGTGCTAAAGTAATGACTCATACTGCCATAGAGATGACTCTTGGTTTTAGAAAGTAATGCTATCAGAATGAAAGTAATGATAGAACTTATCCAATTGGGAAAAATTCAAGTATCAGACTGGTGAAGGGCTATGTATGTTTTCCAGTCAACTTTTGTTTATAGGGGTTTATTACAAGTTTACCTACAGAGTGTTACCTTTTTTATGACCAAAATTAAAAAAAACAAAACTTTTGAAGGACTTCTACAAATTTGTAGATGAATTTGATTCTTTACCAATAGGAAAATTCCCATCCTGATGATATCACAGTTCTTTTAAATATTGAAGAATTGGTTAGTGTCTTCGCCAGATGATCAAAGGCTGCTCCATTGTGAAATAACATGCTAGACCATAGCATAGTATATATGAATGTACTATGCTTATTTCCACTTGTCTTTTTCTCTGAAGGTGGATAGCATCTTCCTTCATAGGTCAAATCTTCCCATGTTTTTTTTTCTAAATCTACAACTCATCATTTCTTACAATATAGCAGTATTCCAACCCGATCACACACCATCTGAGAGGTTGTCTCTAAAAGTTTTTCTCCAAGCTCTGTGTTTTTTCTATTCTTGCCTTCATTGGTTTTATTTACATGAGAAAATTTAATTTAAATAATTGAAATTATCCATTTTACTCTTAAATAGTGCTCCCACCTTATAGTTAAAATCTGATACAATTGAATCTGCTTCCTTTACATATTTTTCCCCTAGTTTCTTTGAAGTTCCTGACCTTTTTTCCTTGCATATGAACTTCGTTATTATTTTTTTTACTCTGCCGTGGAACTGAAACCAAGGGACTCTGTTCTCCTGCAAGTGCCCACAGTCTGCAGCCAGTGCTGTTGTACTCTCCTGGTTTGCGTTAGCTCCTTCTGCCCTTCAGCTACAGCCTAGGACATGTCTGGTCTGCACATCTGTGCTTGGCATCCCTCCATAGGGGAAGGTCCTTCAATCTTCTGTTAGGTGGTCAGATCCCACACATTGTCCATGAGATGAATATTTCTAAGGTTAGGCGGCCTCTCAACCCAGCTCCCCCAGGTCTTGTTGTTTGTTGATTCTGCAAAGTTGGCCTGGAGGTGTTTGGACTTTGCTCAAGCTGAACCACTAGCTCAGGCTGAATCTACACCACTGGAGGTCAAGTATTTCCCTGGTCTTCTCAAGTTGTCTTGGGAAAACAGCTGCTTTACCCTAATTCAGAGGTTTCCAAAGTGTGCAATATCATCGCTTGAGAAGTGCTGGAATCACTGAGCTAGAGATTGGGGGTACTGGAATGATCAGTGTGGGGTGGGGAATTAGGAGTGGTAGCTTCAAGTGCAGTTGGGGAGTATTGACTAAAGGGTGGTGGAAGAATAAGGAGAGAAGAAAATTTGAAAAGCCATTTGTGTATGTTTCATCTGTTGTATAACAGAGTTAAAGTGATTTCATTATTTTTCTAATAAACACACAAAATGCAAGTTATTATCAAGCAGTGGTCAAGATTGACAGGTCTTAGCAAGCAAGTATTGGCAGGTGAACTGATCCCACATTGTCAGGAAGACCAGCATGCATTGGTAGGAATATGTGCATGTAATGACTTCTTTCCAATACAGAACTATAAGGTTACATGACTCCCCACAAATTTACAATCAATTATTAAATTTAAGAATGTGTCATTTCAAAATTTATATATATTTAGAAATGACACGAATTAAAAAAAATAAAGGGTTAATGATTTCTAGGGTAGCGGGGCACTGAGTGCTCTTTTTCAAGAGGGGGCAGTAGACAAAACACTGCTCCAACTTTTGTTTATTTCCTCTGCTCTATGTTCCCTCTGAGATAAAGTTCTGTCTTTTTTCATGTGTGGATGAATTTTGGAAAGCTGAAAATTTTCTGACCTGCTCTGTCATCTTCCCAAAATCTTCTCTGATAGCTGCATTTCAATATATTTTTTCATTGTAATCACATTTTATTTTTATATATTTCAAACATTACTCTGAGAAGTAGTTTATAGGGTTCTTCAGATTGCCTTAAAGGATCCATCTCTCTCTCTCTCTGTCTCTGTCTCTGTCTCTCTCTCATACACACATGCATGCACAGAGTTAAGAATCTTTCCTCTAAGAGTTGCTGATCAGCTTTAGTAAAGTAAATTTCCATACTGGGAGGTATTTACACAATGCAAATATAGGTCTAGAAAACTCCTTTTCATCGTCATAGAATATTAAAGAACTGAGTAGTTACCAGTAAAGATTTTTGATAAAAGAATGTTTCTGACTTTAAAAATCAAAGAACTATGATCATGGGAAGGTAAACTATCCAAGACACCTCTATGGTAACAGCTTCTGCTGCACAGTCACCCTTTCCTGACAAGAGATAATTATTCGAAAAAGTAATCAAAAAAAGTTTTGCTTTTTTTTTTTATTAATGATATGGACTATTTCTACTCTTCAAAGACCCATTTTTTTAACTTCGCTTGGTGGGTAGAAGTGGGCAACAGAAATAGTATCAACAAACGAAACACAGTTCAGGAGGATCTTATTAATTTATAAAGATCATTGCGAACCACATTGCTGATGAAGACTAGCAGTAAAAAGCAGTGCACATCACATGTCATATACAAATGTATTTGCCGTAATTGACTTTTCCAAGTACTGAGCTCTTTACTGCTACCCCAAAGTTGAGGTTTTAGTTGATGAATTTCAGGGGAATCTGGTTAAGCAAAGGTTGCACATTTCTTTAATGTTTTGGGGCCATCCAATTACAGAATCTGGATTGTTAGAATATAATTCCAGTAGCTTTCCCAGTCTTTTTAATTTCTTCCTTATAATTTGTACTTAATTCAGCAGCATGTTGAACTCTCTGTCTTCTATTGTATCAATTATACTCATCAATTATTTCATGAATTTCACCACTTAGCTTCAGTTTTAGTCAGAAATTCATCACTCATTGATTCACTTTTTTTCTACCTATCTCAGGAGAGATTATCTACATATGACTAATTAGTTGTAAATATAGTGTGACTGAAGTTCAAGGGAATCCTGCTAAAGTTATGTAACATGGGAAAATTACTCTTGGTTTATAATTAAGGTAGGAATTTGTTATTTAAAACTTAGTTCTGAGCAATGGCATATAATAGGCTCTTAACAAATGTTGGTTGGCTTCAGTTGTTACAGTTTTTTTCCCCAAACTTCTCACTGTAGGACGGCTCTTTAGTTCATGTTGTTCTAAGCTATACAAAATCCTTATCTTTGCAACGAGCACGAATCAAGAAGGTAACTAATTAAAATCAATTGTCTTTTGAACATATTTAAGGCATAGTTTAATATATTGTTAGAGGAAATTTAAATTATTTTTATGTTTGATAATTAAATATTTAAGCTATTCTAGTTTATTTATATGATCTGGAATTTCAGAATGGTTGTCTTATGCTGAATATTGTTTTTATATTATGATTATACCTTGGGCTTGCTCCTATATATACTATGGCTTTCTAAATAAAACATATAGTTTTCTACTTGCTAATATTCTGAACCAGTTAATAATTGGTAAAAATAATATAGAAGGAAAAATCACATTAGAAGAGCATCATTGTAACTTAATAATAGTTTATGAGATTTTTTTAGATACCTCTGTCAGAAGATTTATCACACAACTGTTATCAAATCTTTCATTTTCGTAGTTTCAGCTTGCCTAATTTTATTCTTGATTTTTCCTTTTCTCCTTTTTCCTTTTCTCTCATACTTTTCTTTCTTCTTTCCTCTTTCCTTTCCTTTTAGTGTTCTTTCCCACTCTCTCTCTTTTTCACTTTCTGTCTCTTTCTCTCTGTGTGCCTCTCTGTCCCTTTCTGCCTGTCTGCCTGTCTGTCTGCCTGTCTGTCTGCCTATTTGTCTCTGTCTATGTTTTTGTCTATCTTACTCCCCAAAAATATACTATGTGCAAAAGAAATGACTGATTTTAAAATACCCACAGATTTTGCTTTACTAATTTCTTACCAAAAGAATCTCTTTGAATGGACTCCTCCTCCTTTGTAGTTGTTCCATTTGAGGTTTGTCATCTTGTTAACCTTGTTAACTTGATCTCTTTATAATTGATTTTTATTCCATTTTCTAGTAAGAGTTTAAAATGCTGTTCAATGTAATTGCTAGACATAATCCCACCTGCCACATTTTTATTGCTTCTTCTCATAAAAAAAATCCTTCCCTACTTCACACATACTTATCTGCATGAAAATATTAGTGTGAGCCTGTTTTTTGGTTTCAGTAAAAAGAAAACAGTTTAAAAAAGACTAAATTCTCACTGTCCTAAAAGCAGTTAAGCTTTAATTGGGTTATTGTTCATAGTCTTATTTTGGGAGTTCCCTGTACTAGTCACATCATAGTTCTAATTCCTATCTAGTCTCTGTCCTATCCCTAATGCTTAGCATAGTGCCTAGCATATAATGTAGAGCTTAATTAATTTTGGTTGACTGATAATCATCAATCCAACCAAGTGATTGTGAAAAAATTTACCAGATGCCTGATGTTGTAGAGACCACTGGAGGTGGAGTGGTAGTTCTGACATTTATTAGTTACGTGCTCGTGGGCAGGTCATTTCACTTTCCTGTACCTCAATTTCCTTTTTTGTTAAATATGTATAATAATATTATGCAACCACTATTTATCCCTCAGGTACACATGGTTTTTGTTTTTAGTTTCAAAGTATTCATATATTTATGGACAAATAGTGACAATGGTAGTGATAGTGGAGGTGGTGATGTTATATTTAGGGCACAAAAGTAATTATGTAAAAACATGCTATTCAGTTTGAAGTTGGAATAAAAATTGATAGATTTAAATTATTTAACTTAATTTTATCAATATCTTTGTTTTAAAACCACTCACATTTATAATGTTTCCTTTTATCCTTACCCCAAAGTTTATTTTTTTAGCTATAACCTTTAGTTCTATGTAAATGCCATCATTGAGCATAAGATTATTAAGAGCATTTCGAAGTTATTTCAATAAGTTGATGAAGAAGCCATTGTGACAGATCAGCCCAATAACACTTTTTCCTTTTCTCATGATTTCCTTGAGTCTTGCCTAATTATGAATGCTATCTCTTTACCTCAGATCTATCACTGACCTCTGGGGAAGAATATAGCCATCAACCCAAATAGCAAATTTATACTGATAACAATAGGTTCAGATTACTTTCTCCTTGTATATTGAAATGGTACCCCTTTCATTGGGTATCATCCTTTGGAAGTAAAAATGAGGGGACCATACTCCCCAGTGAAATTCTAGCTAGCCTTGTTTCAGGCTATTTCTCATCGGCTTTCAATAAAGCACAGGGATTAGAGATGGAATACATATTGGAGAACCAATTCTCCAGTTCTCTTATTTAATGTTTGAAGGAACTGTTAATCACACTGACCAACTCAGGCTAGTTCCTTAATAAAATCAATAAAATAAAGCCCAAGTTTGTCTCTACTGACTGTTCCCATAATGCTGATACATCAAGTTGTCTAAAGCAGTTTCTACCTTTTGTGTCAAAAGAACAATTCATGGAAAGACTATTCATTTACCTGCTCTTATGAGAAAACAACGTACGTATTTCTTTTGTACTAAACTAAAATAGACTAATCATTATTCACAAGAAACTGGTATGTCAGGTCATTCAAAAGATGAATGCCAGAACCTGAAGTAGGGGGAATGTGAGGTTTCTTTGTTTTTAATAATTTCTGTTGTAAGACAGTTATGTTTCCAAAAATTTCCATTTCTTCCTTCATTGACTTCGTATTTGTTTTGTGGTTCATTTATCTTTTTCTGCTTTGAGGAATGTCAAGAAACTTTAATCAGGAAGGCAGGTATATTAAGAAGAGAAATTTGCTACTTCCCAAAGGCTCTTGTAAGTGTCTTGGCAACGACTTCAGAGTTCCTGCCATACAATGATCCATTACACAAGACAGACTAGTCAAGGGTGGAAACCCTGAGGTCTCAAGGCCACATATGGCCTTCTAGGTCTTTGGATGTGGTCTTCTGACTGAGTCCAAGTGTTACAGAACAAATCCTGTTTTTAAAGGGATTTGTTCTATGAAGTTGGGATTCAGTCAAAGGGCTGCTATTGAGGACCAAGAGGGTTACATGTTGCCTTGAGTTTGCAGGTTCCCATGCCTTGATCTAGATAATCAGGATCAGATTCATTTTATAATAGAAATTTAGCAATAAAAATCTATCTCCAGTGAAAGCTAGTTGATGAGATAGAGGTTGGTATAGAAGAAATATCTGACTAGAAATCATAACGACTTGGGTTTGGTACAATGCTGTCTTGTTAGTTACAAAAGAAACAGACAAATGAATACAATACAAATTATAATATTACAGTGCATAAAAGATATGCAATATTCTAAGTGATCTGATAAGACAGAGTTCATATCCTTTGTACCATGATCCCAGAGAAGCCCTTAAAGTTTCATGAAGGAGATATCTGAAAAGTGGATAAGACTTCACTGAAAAGACTGGTAAAAACATATGCATCTGTGTCTGTAATTTGTGGAGGTGGAAAGGAATGCCACCTCAGGCTACAAAATAAAACTTAGATGATAGTGCAAGTTCATGGAATGGTGAATAGCATGTAATTAGTGTGCAAACAAGTGCTGGTCTCAGTCTTCCGCTGACATTTACTAACTTTGTGACCCCAAGCAAGTCATTGAATCTCTAAATATCTCAACGTGTATCTCTTAAATCATAGGATTTAAATGCAAAAGAGACTTCAAGGTCATCTAGTTCAACATGATTATTTTACAAATGGTTTTACACTTCCATTTTACACTTAGGACAGGGGCAGTGAAAGGATTTGCCTCAAGTCTCACAAGTGAGCAATTGACAGGATTTGAATTCAGGTCACTTGAATTCAAATACAGTTCTCTTTACACTGGATCATTTTGCTGTTCTCTATGGATGATATTTTTCATATATTAAGAAAAATTAGGTCATATTGTGGTCCAATACTGATTATATGTATCTTAATAAAAACTAATAAAATCATTATTTCATATCTCACACCACTTTAAAATTATGATAATAGCACTTAACCTTCAAAGTTGTTGTGGGGATCAAATGAGACAGTATTTATAAAGCATTTGCAAACCTTAAAGTACTGTGTAATTGCTAGTTATTGTTCTTTATAAGAATATTAAACAAAAAGATGATAATAGTGGTGGTAAGAATGGCAATGGCAACAATGAAGAATCCAAAAAAGCCAAAAAAAATCCTTTAGAAATAGGTTAGTTTATGAACTGAAGCATACAATTTTCTGGTACACATGCACACAGTATGAAGAGACTAAGATTGATTTAAGATTTTGATCCCATGACAAGCTTTAAAAGACATTTAAAATACAAAATGTAAAGTTAATACAAGCAATATTAAAAGTTTTGCTGGGCAATTTATTTCTTTAATTCTGGGGATCATAATTACCTAGAAGAAAAGATGTGAAGACCCTGCTACAATGCAAAGAAATGTTTCACAGCAGGGAATCTCTACATCTACCCAGTTTCCTCCTCAAGAATCACAGAATTTTTGGCTATAGCAAGAAGGGATCCTGTAGGTCATGTCCATCTCCCTCGTTTTACAGATGAAGAAACTAAGGCTGAGACAGATAAAATGATGTGAGTAATTCCACTGTGCCAGAGCCAGAATTTGAGCAGATATCTGAGAACTCCAAGAGCATGGCTGTTCCCATAACAATGGACTCCAATTTTCTAGGTATTAATGTCTTTTTTTTCTTTACTCCTCTGTTCTCCATCCCTATTTTCTTGTTTCACCTCCAACTCTTATCTTGATTTCTCTTCTCCTGTTTAATTATTTCTCTTTCTGGCAGCTTGAAAACCTTTCCACATTCAGTTGTTTTTATTGTTTACCTCTATTGAGGTAGAGAAGGCAATATGGAACCTGAGGGGAGTTTGGCGAACAAAGAAAGTTTGGAAATCACAGTTATGTCCCAATTCTTCACAGACAGATGAGCTGTTACAGAAGGGGGAAAAGCAGGGGAGAGTTCCACTTGTCTCTAAAATATCCTCAATATATCATGAACAACAAAAAAGTCCTAAAGCTCAAAAATCAGCACTAGAGCTGAACTGTTCCCTCTATTGAGAAGTTTCCATTTTCCTCATTTGAAGATGACACCATAAATTCTCTATAAGCACATACTTCTTTCACATCACAGATATCACTGGCTTTTATCTTTAGGCTGTCATTTTTAAAGCCCTAACTGAAAGTCCATTTCTTACATCTTAGTCTTCATAAAATGAGAACTTGGACATAAGTGATGTCAGGACTGAAGTTCCAAGTATTGTTAGTGTGAATACTTACACAGTTATCGAAGTAAAAGTGTTTTTCTTTTATATAAATTACTTGACTGCACTGTAGGAAGAAAAAAAAGAAAAGTTCTGAAAATATTTACCTGGCACTGGGCTAAGCTTTTTACAAATACCTCATTTAATCCTCACATCTCTAAAAGGTAAGTGCTTTTGTTATCCCTATTCTACAACTGAGGAAACTGAGGCAGACATAGATTAAGCGATTTACCCAATATTAAGCAATTAGTATTATCTGAAGCCAGATTTGAACATAGAGCTTTCTGACTCCACATCCAACACTTTATCAACTGTTATACCTAGTTGTCTCATGATGGATGTGAGCAGACTGTCATGCATTGTAAAGAAGCAATCTGTCTGGACATGTGCAGTAAAGGTTGTCATCAAGAAACATATACAATGGAAAAAAAGAAGGATTGTTCAATTGTATAGATTGAGGAATAACTGTGTATACATGTGTGTATACAAAGCACTTTTCATTACAGCAAATATTTGGAAATAAAATGGATACCCGTCATTGAGAAATGACTGTTGAAATGAAATGTGATATTGTTGTGCTATAAAAATGAGAAATGCAATGGATTCAGAGAGATATGCAAAGACTTACATGAATTAATATAGAACAAAAGAACTAGATCCAGAAGAACTTATCATAAATGATGATAATAAAGTAAGGGAAAACAGTGTTGAGACTTCAGAACTCTGATAGGTGAAGTAATCAATCATGACTTTCTATCAAGTCTTTGGTAGAAGTAATGGAGTAGAGATGCAAAATGAAACATGCTTGTTCATATATAGGCAATACAACCATTTTACTGTCTATGCTTGCTAATTATAAGGTAAGGCTTTTTTTGGAGGAGTGGTAGAAATTAAAATATAAGTTCCTGCAGGACAGGGGACAGGTCAGGATCTTTTGTCTCTGTATTCCCAGGGAATAACATAGTTTCTACCTATGCTGGTACTAAACAAATGCTTGCTGATTTGTTATTTTAGTAGTGATAGTAATAAAACAAAAGGAAAAGAAACTGAAAATATACAGTAGAAAAAATGAAGTTCAAAAATGTAACACTAAACAGGCAGCATTTTTATTAAAATACAGAAATTTAATATACATGTTATAAACAAATGATGCAATGGAAATGTTTTCTTATGTAATCTTTTTTTAATTTTTCTTTGAATTCCAAAACACGCTTGTTTGTTAATGATTAAACTCACAATAAAAGGGAAAATTCAAGAAATAAAGAAAAAATATGTAATAATTCTACTGCCTTCTACGCAATGGTTATTCATCAAGCTGAATGTCTGTATGCTCCACAGCTCAAAAAGTCTGTGGGTCAATCTGATGCGTAAAATATATTGCTTGAGACTGCCTCACTCAGTAACCACCTGACTTTGAGAAAGATAACATGAAAAAATAGGGATATAACTGAATTTGACATCAGAGAACACAAATTTCAAAATCACAAAATTTGAAGGGACATCAAAGACCATCTATGTACCCGTGCTTACCTGAGGAACTAAGGACAAGATTCTCAAGTGGTTCTCCAGTCTCAGTGAAACACGTTCTATTGAAGAGGAGTATGACACTTTCTGAAATGTCTCACACTACTTTGAAAGTTCTGATTAGTATGATTTACTTTGTCTGGACAACTCACATGGTCTTAGCTCCTTCAACATATGTAATCTCTGATGAAATGTCTTCAGTTTTCTCACCAACAATGTAGATCACAATCCATGACATACCCATCCTTTGTGACTCCTGTTCATACTATTTCATGTTTTGGGTAATGCATGTCCACCCAAAGATCTATGCACTTGCCTTACCTTCTCTTGAAATGATGAATATATCATTAAATCAAATTGACTGTGCGTAGATAGATCTGACACTTGTGTAGTCTATTTTTATTTTTGCTCCCACACTTTGGATACTGTCTTCCTTTCCATTTACATGTTTGAACTGTGTTAAAATTGGTTCACTCATACCATCTACCCCTCCATTACCATTAGGATGATTCTTCTTTTTAATGTTTCATATGCTATAGAGGCTTAGGATTTATAGCCATATAACAACATCTGAAGGTTTCTGGTGTTTATTTCAGGGAGAAGTTAGGATCATTACATAAAGAATACTGCATAATTTGCTAAAAGCAATCTAGCCTCCCATCCCCCTCCTCATACACAATTCTTAATTCAGTTCATTTTCTATTTGCAATATTTCTTTAGACAACAGTAGTATTGATAACTACAAGAGTATAAACTACTTTGAATGATAAAGTATCCCTTTTCTCCCCTAGGAATCCAAAGCATGGTCAAAAATGTTATCTGTAGATCATTGCATATATGCATGTTCTTCTTCCTGATAGTCTATAAACTCCCCAGGGGCAAGAACAATTTCCAGTTTTATCTTTAAGTTCCTAGCACATTGAATAGTGCCTAGCACATTTATACATATTTCATTAATCAATGCTAATTGATTGATTCTCCTAACAGTGTTAAAGTTAATTCGTTGTTCAGTCACTTCTGACCCCTAATAATCCCTTTCAGGTTTTTCACGGCAAGGATGCTATGGTGGTTTGCCATTTCCTTCTCAAGTTCATTTTACTTAGGAGGAACTGAATCAAACAATGTTAAATGACTTGTCATTTAACACATAACTAGTCACACAACTAGTAAGTATCCATGGTCATATTTGAACTCAGGTCTTTCTGACTCCAAGTCCAGCATGTTATCCGTTGTGCCACCTAACTGCCCTCAAAAACTTAAAATAGATTTGCTTAATTTGTCAAGAAGAGTGAGTCAATCATGAATGAAAGGTAGAAAATGTCCTGGAATATTAATTTCCTGATATCCAATTCAGGACTCATCCATGAATGAAATTCAATTTCTATCAAGATGGAAAGTTCTGCAAAAGAAAGAAATGGAAGAGGCTTCTTACAGTTATCACTATTTTGATAGTCCTTGTAAATCCACAGCAAAATGAAAGCATTAATGATGCTTTAAAATATGTAATTTAATAATATGTGTTAGGAGGATACCATTAAGATAATATAATTAAAATATTATATATTTACTAAAGTGATTCTTTCTCTGGAATCTCTGCAGGAATTTGAGATGAGGGAGGAAAGTCTTCTGATGACATCAATTTGGACCTGTTTCCTTACAGAAAAATTAATGATAACATTATGAATTTATTTTCTATCATGATAGAATTGCAGTTTAAAACTTCATTTAAAACATGAAAAAATTGTAGATAAAAGTAGCTGATTGACTAGTGAACATTATAAAGTTAAGTTCATGAATCACAAGCTTATAGGCAACAATCCATGCCAACAATTTCATTTTCTTTTAGGGCAAAGAAAAATTCCCCTCTACTTCAAATTTTTGCTATGATGAAAGTCCATGTGGGAATATGATGTTCATGAAAATACTCCTCTTTGTGAAGGACTGCTTCCATTTGAAAACATACCCCATATATGCATCTTATAACTCTCCAAAACAATAAAATGATTTTTTATTTTGTAGAATAATTGCATTTTCAACTCTGATGCAACTGAATACTTACAGTTTTTCCCCTGCAAACACTTCTTTGCTATCCATTTTATGTTTCTCAGTATAAAATCACAACATGGAAATTACTGATAAGCTTTTTGTAGAAATAATGTAAGGCACATGTAACATATCTGAGATTTTTTTTTATGTGAGTAGTTAGCTGACATATTCTTCCTTTATCCTCCATTTTTTTTGCTTTCTCCTCACAATTTGAGAATCCCTGCTATTTTTATATTGATTTTCTTAATCTCATCTTAGTTTGATGTTGAAATGACTTAGACTTAAGTCTGTTGAGAACAAAATGCCTGTTTATGTAAGTTAAAGCATATGAAAGAGAAAAAGCTGGAAGGATTGCTTAACACTCCAATATTTCCTTGCTTAGACCACACTGATCCTCCTCTCTCTGCTGCTATGATTTAAATCCTAGAAGTTCAGACTCAGTGACTATATTGAATTTCTGGATCTGTCCTATATAGTTCAATAGTCATCTTTCCTCACTGATAAGAAACTTTTGTGTAGAAAGAAAAAAAGAATAACAGAGTATTCTTAAGAATTCAATTTATTTTGTACAAATATAGTAACTCTTTGCTTATCACAGATATTAAAATTTATTTTAAGACCAGGTAATGTCTTTATGCAGAAATATGTCAATTTTCAAAAATGCCAGTAAGGGTATATTTACATAACTTTTAGCATTCTTTGAAAGAAATTCATTAACACAGCAAATATCCAGATACTTTTCACTCACTGTCAGCAGGATAAATGAAGCAGTAAAACAACTCTAAAAGAAAAGATATATGGGATATTCAGAAATTTAAAACTTTGTTTTGATACTTAGAAAGAGGAATCATGATGTAACGGAGAGAGCATTGACTGCAACCCCAGCTCTATCAGTTACCATTATGGAGAATAAGAATAGGTCACTTAACCAATGTGGATTTGTATTACTAAATTTCAAAATGTAGGAGTTGCACAGAATGATCTCTAATGTCCTACCCAATTCTATGAATGTAGTGGTAAGTAGAATGAGTAGCACATGGATAATCACAAAATGTCAAATGTGAAAGGTATTAGTCACGATTGTACATGAGCAGAAATCTTCTCCATGGCATTCTCAACAAGCAATTATTTAATGTGGGCTTGAAGATTTCCCAAAAGAAAGAACTGATTTCCTAGAGATTTGTGAATGGCTCTGATTGTGTTGGTTTATTTTTTTTTATTCTTCCAGATAATGTCTAAACCTGAATATAAAAATGAAAGTTCTGGTGGGCCTTAGATACAAGAATGTTCCAATTCAGGTTCCTACAACCACAATATTAAACAGTCTACACTTTCAGCATATTACTGAAAATATGATTTTGCTTGGCTCAAGTCTCAATAGTCCTAGTAGATTTCTATCCTCCCAAATATATCTCTGCATTTGGACAGGTTACATTTGAATCAAAATATGTTTTGATACAATGGCAGTATCATGAAAACATAGTGTTAAAATGAGGATCATAGTAGGTTTAGCAATGAAATTCCCCTTCCACTCCCCCACCCCCACAAATGCTCCATTAAGTGAAATACTCTGCTAAGTGGAATCTCAGATTTCAACATTAGTAAGCAGAGAAGACTTCTGGGTAAAACTCTGAATGTTTTGTGTTCATGTATTTCTGCAGGAGTTCTAACAAGTTGAACACGAGAATGATTGGGTTTCCATGCCCAGAGGCACGACGTCCCACTCAAAAATCGGATTCTGCTTTACTATATATTCAGTAGCAAGCACAGAGTCTAACAAAGAGGAGAATTATAATAAGTGTTTGCTGATTGAATGATTGATTTGATTCTTCTACAAAGAGCTAAGCATTTATGGGGAGGTCTTCAAATATTATCAAAGCTCAACCCAATATTCTTTGCTTAGGATTGAGTTTATCATTTAAAAGTAAAAAAGAAACTAGTCCACCATTATATGGATATATTGGGAAGGCTAGAAAATTTTTTTTTCGAAGTCAGCATCTCTTGAATCTTCAGCTTTTAGAATAATGTTGTCCAACATCCAAAATAAAGTAAAAAAATAAATTAAAGGGAAACAGGCTTTACCTTGTTTCCCATATTTTTTCAGAGTATTTCAAATTATGAGGTTTCAATTTCCATCGAGATAATATATCAAACAATAACTCTGTCAGGATTTTTTTTTTTACCTTCCAAAAATGTCACCAAAACTTGCTTCTTTTATTTTATGAGTTGAAAGGTTTCTCTATCTAAAATGGCCATGAGTCACAACCATAATCTGTGATTTATTATATATAACATTTAAGCCAATATTTTTGCTCTTCTCATATTTGAGGATTTACTTTCATTTCCCCATTTATTTGCGATGCAGTTGAATTATACTTTACCTTCTTAGATGTTTTTGTGCAAGAAAAAAAGTAGGTCAAACTATTTTGAAAATGCATAGAAATAGTATGTTTTCCCTGTGTTTTTATCTCAACTCACAATGTGAAAACTCCACCTACCAAAGCAGACAGGCCACAAGTTTGTCTGGGAGCACTGACATTGAGAAATTAAGTGAATTCCCTATTTTTACATAGCTGAATATTTTTTAAACTTGAACCCACATTTTCTTGACTAAAATTTTGTCCTTTTTCCTTCACTACCCAATCATTATACCAAGCTGTTTCTCAGTAGTACGTTAAGTGTTTCCAAGATTTCTCAGTCAATCTTACTTTATTTTAATGGTTAGGTAAGTGGCAGTAAGAATGGATGAAAACCAGAAAATATCAGTATCCTTGAATACATGTTGCCTGAAATTTGAAGGCTATTGACTTTTATCAATAAAATCAAAATGTTTTTATTCATTCTGAGCATTTTTATGGATATAGCGAATACTTTTCTTTTAAGATTTGGAAAAATGAACTCTGAAGTGTTTGAAGTGCTTACCTAATGCATTAAAGTGGAAAGAATATCTGATTTGGAAAGTAAGTATCTGAGTTCAAATACTGACTATGCTACTTACCAGCTGTGTGGTAATGTCTTGGTCATGTCATTTCTCTAAAAGAGTAAAGCCTTAGCTTTTCAACTATAAAATGAGGGAGTTGGATGAGATGACTTCAAAGTTTTCCTGTAGTTCAGAATCTTTGATCCATTTATCTGAGACTCAATAGATTGGGATTTGGGTTTCAGCTACAAAATTTTCCAGATATTGTACCACAGGGAAGTCAGTGAATGTATTCAAGCCTCAGTCTCTTCATCTGTCATGTGAAGATGATACTTGTGTTGAATATTTCTCAATCTTTTGGGAGAAAATACAGTGTAAATCTACTCCCTTCCTACCTTTCCAGTACACGCACCCATAGCTCTCCTCCATTCTCACTACAGTCTAGTAAAACTGATTTTCTTACTGTTCCTCAGATAAGGCACTCTATCTCATACCATGGTGCCTTGGCACTGATATATTTCTCCATGGTTGATATGATTAACCACTACATTCCTGTCTCCTGAAATTTCAAATTTCTTTCATGACCCAGCTCAGACACCTTGTACTGTGAGAGTGCCACAAGCTATTTATGCCTTTCTAAACCAAGGTTGCTATATATTTGATTTTTGTATGCCTCATGTGTGTATGCATGTGTACTTATATATAAGTATTTATGAATGTATATATACACATATGCATAAGAGTATATGTACTTATGTGCATACATGATATACATAAACACATAAATATATGTTATTTTCTATTCAAATATATGTATTCATTGTATTCATATTCACCATGCTCAAAAAATTGTTTGCCTGGAATCTGGTAGGTACTTAATAAAATGCTTTTAGATTGATTGATGATTGTGAATGAAGGTAACTCTGACTATATATATATATATATATATATATATATATATATATACTTACATAGATACACATGCACATAAATATATGCACATGCAAATATATAACTGAGAGAGTATGGTGTAAGAGATAGTTAACCTCAAAATAAGAAAGATCTGGGTTAAGAGCCATGACTCAAACATATTTTTCTGTAGAATCCTGCGTAAGTTATTCATCTCTTTTTTCTTTAGGAAACCCTAAAACTACAAGGTAAAACGATGTTGCTGTCTGTTAGTGGTAGAAATCTCCTTACCTAGGAATTCCTTATAAGAATGAAAATATTAGGTTAAGTTCCTGTCCATGGCTATATGTATATTTGAAATGTGCTTTAAACTGAGCATATGGAAAATGTTGCTTAATACCATGGTTTGTCAAACACAAATATTTGTAAACAAAAGACATGACCCATTATTCAAAGCCTTCATATAGAGTATGAAACATCACCATCATCATCATCATATTTTATGCTGCTTTTCTGGTCCCGTCGCATTATATTTATTAGGTAGGATTGAAGACTTTGTCATATTAAATTTCTGATGACCAAAGGGAAGAATAAAACATTTATTCTGTTTTCCACAGTAGTAGCCAGGTTCTGCTTAAAGCCCTATATTGACAGTGGCTGTACTCAGATGCTAGAGAAGAATTTTTTTTTTAAATCAAGTAAAAACTAGAAGAAAAAGGAGGAATTTGACATTAGACATCACAAAATAAAGTGACTATTCAACAAAAAGTTTTCAAAACTTCTACTTCTTATGTCAAAGCAAGATTTCAGGTGAAGTTCAGCAAAAAAGAGGATTAGAAGGTAATGAATATTGATTCTGTTCAATGTATATTATGTCTATTTTTTAGATTATTTTTCTTATTTTTGTTAACACCATTTGTTATTATATGAATTCATTTCTTAATATAACCACACTGCCCCCTCTCTACTGAGAAATCCCTTGTGAAAAAGTATAAAAAAGAGATAAAAAAGACAATTCAGAAAAATGAACCAGCATATTCACCAAGCTTGATGCTGTATGTCATATTCCATATTCCACATTTACCCACTTTGGTAATGAAAAGAAGGATAGTTTTCTCCAGTGTCAATCAATGTCTATTCATTCTAGATCCTTACATTCTTGCCATCCTCTGATGCTCATTGAAAGCTAGCTTTCTCCAGAAAATATCAAACCATGTGATACCCTCTCCTAGTTTGATTGCTTTTTCTAATTCAAACCATCCCACTTCAAAAAAACAAAAAGAAACCAAACATTTGTTAAATATTTGATATGCGAATGGGAATGGCATCAGGTGAAGTGCAAAGATTCAAAGATAAACTGAGAATCTTCAAGAAACTTGCATTGCATGGGGTTGGGGGGTATATGTAAATGGCTAAATGTAAGTATGATAATTTGATGGGAAGATAGTATTTTGAACTGGAATATTATGAATGGTTTCCCAAAGAGGGTAACACATTATGCAAATTCAAATGAAAGTTAAGAATTTGCAGAGGTAAAGGGAAACTGAAATTCAGGGGTGGAAGTAGCCTATACAAATGAACAGAGATAGGAGGCAGAATGTAAGTTTTGTCAAACAGCAAGAAAGGCAGGTTAGCTAGAACATACACTGTGTGCAAAGAACCTGACAAAAGAAGTAGAGAACTACCATGAAAGGAACTTTCCAGGTAACTCTCAGTTTTCTATCAAGGACTTTGTTTGATTTTGACTCAATGAAAATAGTGGCCCAGAGCTGAGTATTTCCTGATAGCTTAGTCTTCCCTCATTCCTTTCAGATTCCTCTTGTGTATTGTCTTTCCCCAATGGATTCTAAATTCCTTGAGGGTTTGAATTATTTTATTAGAGCCTGGAACATAGGAAGAGTTTAATAAATGTTTATTGTATTGAATAGGATCAAAATGCTTTTTAAATGACAATTTCAGTGATGTGGATTTTACCCCCGAATGTTAAAGAATGCTGTTTTAGCAGTACAGCAAACAGTCCCACAAAGTTTATGTTGAAATTTGTGAACTGAGATGTAAAAAAACTGGAATGCAGTAAACTAATTTAGGAGCTGTTATAATGACCCAGGAGAGAACTTATGATGGCTTATATAACATGGAACCCATATAAGTGGAGAGAAAAAGATGAAAATGGAGGTAGAATCCATATAACTTCTTAGAAGTAAAATATGTGGGAGAGGTAAGAGTTGAGGATGACTTGGATTATACTCGAGGATGATCGGAAGGGTAGGGGGCATCCACAAAAGACATAGAGACAGTTGGTTTAGGATTGACTTTATTGTGGAAACATACCAACTTTCATTTGGACATGTTGAGTCTGAGATAGTTTGTGTTATAAGTAGTTGGAGATGTTTAAAAAATAATTGGTGATCTGGTAGTTTGGGGTTAGATTTCAGAAAACAGATACTTAGTGACTTCATAATTTATACATTGGGACCTAATGAAATTTATTATAAATTCATAGAAGTTAACGTTATCCCTAAGAGGGAAAGTTTGGAGAAAAAAGAGGGCCCAGGGAAAAAACGAACAAACAAACAAAGCAAGAACACACACGTCTCTTAAATCTCCTGACACTTAATGTCAGCAGAAGGAAGTAACACATTTTTTACTCGATACCAATATTTTCAGACTCTCCCTTTATTCCTGTATGTTAAAGTACATTCCTTTAGAAATAATGGCTTTTGATATTTTAAAACTAAAGAGTTTTGTGCTTGAATAATTCATTTACATAATAAAGATTTTAGGAGACAGTAAATTGAACAATGGATAAATCACAGGAAGTTAATCATTCACTTTTGGGCTTGTCAGGTTTACATTTAAAAGTGAATACCTGGTATACCTGTTAGTAATCATCATAGGTCAGCTAGTTTTAAATAATAATGATAATATCTAGCACTTATATAGGATTTAAAAATTTGCAAAGCACTTTACAAACATCTCATTTTATGCTCACAATAGACTTGGGAGTTAGATACCGATATTATCCTACTTTAAAGTTGAGCAACCTTAGCCAGATAGAGGTTTAATGTCTACTCAGAGTCATGCAGCTAATAAGTATGTAGGGGTCAAATTCGAACTCAGATTTTCCTAAACTTAAATCCAGACTACAATCTCTTGGGTCACTCAACATTTAGGTGTGCATAGGACACAGAACTTGTGGTCAGAAAGATCTATATTAAGGTTACAGCTCAGACATGTATTAGCTATGTGAGTATTTGCAAGTGTCTGCTTTAATTGCCTCATCTGCAAAAGGAGAACTTAATTGCATCTAAGGTTTTTTCTGGCTCTCAATCTGTGATCACATAATCATCATATTCTTTGGGAATATCATGCTCCCGTGGCAGCACACTGAGAGTGGAATACCATTCTAAGTCATTAATGCTAATGGATTTTGATGCTCTTGTTGGCATATACAGCAACAACTCATTTATTTTTATTTTGCTTCACAGTTTAAGAAGTGGTTTCCTCACAATGACTTAGTGAGGTAGTTCATATACTACTACCTTTTCCATTTTGCCATTAGGGAAACTACCACTCAGAAAATTTAAACCATTTGTTCAAAGATATACAACTAGTATATGCTGAAAATGGGAATCAAAACTAAGTCTTCTGAATTCAAGTTCAAAAAATATTTCTGTGATATCACCCAGATATTACAGTCATTCATTTATTGATACATTTTTATTCTATGTAATCAAACATTCATTGGCCATTGAGCAATGCTGTCTCTGGGGAGCTATGTGGCACAATGGTTAGGGTGTAGGTCTTGAAGTCAGAAAGACCTGAGTTCAAATCTGCCTTTCGAAACTTAGTATCTCTGCAACCCAGGGCAAAACATTTAACTCTACCTCAGTTGCTCTTCTGTAAAATGAGCTGGAGAAGAGAATGACTAACCATTCCATTATCCTTGCTTACACAAAGAAGAGCTCACAGCAACTAAACAACAATAACATGGATATTTTCTGAGGCTTAGCATTTGAAGTAGCCCTACCCTGCATTCAGGACTCCTTAGAACTTAACACCCTTTTAAGAGCAACAAAAGAAATTCAAGTTCTAAAGCGGTTCATAGGAGAAAGACAGAACACTGTCTACTGAGGAGTAAAGGTACATTTCCAGATAGATATTCCAGAAACCAGAAACATTCACCCAGTATTGCCCATTTTGTTTTTCTATACAAAATCAACTCTGAAAAAGAATATTAATTAGTATAGGAATTTGATGTGTCATTGAATACATTTCAATTTACAGGAGTGCTAGATAAATAATTCATAAATGATATGAAATATCATTGACTATCTTTCATTCCTTCCTCTTTAAATGTTAACAATTTAGTTTAACGTCATTATTTCTACTGTCCCTGAAGTTTCTCAGAACTGTTCACAAACTGGTCTACTGCTTTCCTTTTGTCCCTAGTACTTATTGATGCAGAGTATTGTAGTGAGTAAGTTAGGTGTCAATCCAAATATCTGCATGTATCTTTATCACTGAAGCAGTGAGCCACAGTAGAAGGCATATGATATTAGGAGACAGATTTAAATCCTGTTTCTACCTGTTACTAGCTAAATGAGGCCTTGAGTAAATAATTTAATCTCTTTAAGGTTTAGTTGCGTCATCACTAAAACAGGGGTAGCCATACTTTCACTGGTGATTTTACAAGACTGTTACGAGGCAAGTATCGTATAAGGTATAAAGTGCTGTATAAAGAGATTAGTACCACGTAGGTACTATCATAGCTGGAGTGAGACCAGTCTTTTGGCCTCCAATTTATCTTCATCAAGCTAAATCCCGTAATATTCCCCAGCATGATGGTTGCTTATACAACAGTCTTCTGTTATATATAAAGAATAGCTTTGGATAACCAAGATTATGGGGTGCTCTTTTGTTAGGGGTGTTATCTGTGTTTCCATGTTACCTCCTACCTTCCCCTATATCAAAAATGCCTGTTTGTAGCCATGATTGACTTTTGTCCTACATGGGGTTCTCTTCAATCTACTATTATTTACGTAGTCCAAGAAAGTCTCTTTTGAATTCACTAAGATTTCTAAAATTGTGCATTTTTCTCAGCAGTTTGTGTTACATATTTATTTTTAAAATAAAATTTAAGGTAGGACACTATTTTTAAATCACTACACATTTTCTAATAATCTATTTCAAAACACACTGTATCTATCAATCTGATTGGAAGTATGGGGAGGAGGAAGAATGAAGAAGAGTCATGATTTGCAGAAGCAACTCACTGTCTCAGCCATTAAAGTACTGGGATTAGAATCTAGAAGACCTTGATTTAAATCCTGTCACAAATTTTCTTGTCTGTGTGACCTTGCAAATTGGCAGCCTCTTTCTGCATTAGTTTCTTCATATGACAATGATGATAAAAGCAACTATTTTACAGGACTTGTATGAGAATCAAATGAGATAACGTGTAAAATCTCTTGTAAATATTAAAGTGCTTTTCAAATGTTAGCTACCATCATCATTATTATATTTTATCATATCTTGGAAGATAAACCAAAAGTAGCTTTAAAAATTAGTCTAGCTGTTATTTGATAAAAACAATCAACTAGTTAAATAATTTTTAAACTCTTGTCATGTAGGCCTTACAAAATTATTTAAATGATGTATCCTATTCTTTGTTCACTTTTATTAGGAGAAATCTAGTGGTGCATCAATTTTCTTCTTTATTAAAACAAATAGCAGATGACACCTGATTCCTGTTCTGTGGCACATGTTATACACAAGATGTCTTAGAGTCTAAGTGTAATATTTAAGCTTTAATAACTTAAATTTTAATAGCTTAAATCTGTGCTCAGACATTTGGGATGGTTTACATATCTCCTATTATTTTCCCTAATGACTATGATAACTCAAACTCAAATAGAAATATTTTAATCTTCTAGCCATTCATATTTCAGTGCATTTAAATGATAGACTACAAAAAACGGCAACATGTAGATCATAGTAACTTAATGATAATTTCTCTTATTAATGGAAGAAAAATCACTCACTAGTACATAGTAATTGCAGGGTACATGGGGAAAGAAGTTCTTTTATATTGAAATCAGTAATACAAATATCATACTTTTTTAGTGTTCACCTTGCACTCCAAGGAAGATATATTTGTGAGCTTCACCAGACCAAAAGAAAATAGATCGAGTACAATTTTTCAAGCAATGTGAACTGTTAGTTTCATTTCTCAATAAGTCTTTTTTTCCTTCCACGCACATAAGACAAACCCCAAAGCTATCTCTACAACCTCATTTAATCCCTTCACTGCCTTGATAATCTATCCTATGGTATTTTATCTTTATTATGCCCATGAAAGAAAGTGCTTTCATCTACGATTTTAAGTGACACCAAATTGCAACTCAAACGCATATCGTAAAAAAGGTAAAGCACTCTAATATATGAAGCATAAGTTATTGAGAGGCACAAATGGCAAAAAATGTCTTTTTTTGTACATTTGGATTGAACTGAATACTCTCAAGGAATTGTGCTTACATCAATGTGGGAAATTACTTCCTAAGTCCTTCGCTACTTTGATAGATGATATCTACCAAATCCATGCTCACCTGGTGACTAACACTTTGGTTAAAAACATCTAGACACTAGGGTAGATTGGTTCTCAGTCTGATGCTGTGGTGATACCTAAAGTCTGTCCTGTTTGGAAGGAATTGTCATGGCTTGTTGGTATATCTTTCAACATCCACACTGTTTTGTGGTATCAGAAGAACTCTAGAGTGAAGGTATAGTATGACATTGGCAGTAGCATTGAAATAGCAATAAATGGGATGGGGAGAGATGAGAAGCAAGATGCATATGTGAACATTTGAAGTAAAATCATTAAACAGTTTCAAAGGATTTATCTAATGTTCCTTTTTGTGTTAAAGTTAATCTGGATATCAAGGGCTCTGTTGGCTGTCTACCGAAGCTTAGAAACTTTTTCTCAGAATAATATTTTAAATGCATATAATGAAATATGTAAGATTAAAAGGAAACAAAGGAAATTGAAATATAAATATATTTTGACGGCTAAAAATTAATTATCCTTGCCTTACTCTATCAATTTTAGTTTGGATTTCTATAAACACACTTTTGCTACTTATGACTTTAATATAAAAAAATTTCATACATGTGTTTGAATATATATATGTACATATAGTATATATGTATATATATGTATGTATGTATAGTAACAATAGATGAAAAGATCAAAAGCAACCAGCTCTCTCCTGTCTTGGAGCATTTAAGTACTTGAATTTTTCTACTTTCTACTTCTACAGGATTTAAGAATGGGCTTCAGTATACACATATACACAGTATACACATATCCTCAAGGTCATAATGGATGCAAGTCAACCAATAATCAACCTTAAATCATTCTTCCTGTCTTCTGACAATTAAAAGAATAATACCCAAACACTATTTCCAGCTTTATCCCCCTAAAAGGAATAAAATCTGGGATTTTACTAATTAAATGTTGATTCTTACCTCCCATTACTACTTTAAAATTTTATATTCCAAAGAGAAAAAAAGTATAACATTATAGCTGAACTTCCCATTTATTCCAAGGAAGTTCATATTCTGAGTAATTAAAAATTGAGTGACAGATATGAATTACATATTTTTAATCAGCTGGATCTTATCTAGTCTCAGGGCTTAAATGTTATTACAGCTGAGTATTTTCATACTCATTTATCCTAATGAACATTATCTGATTATGTCTCAAACACCCCTTCCAAAAGATAGGTTCCATTTAAAGAAGTTAAGCCTGGAGTAGAGTAGGATCATGGATCTATGTAGGATTTTTGTACTAATTTGTCACAAAAAAGGGTAAGCATTGCTTATAAATAAGAACAACTACAAGTAAATGTTAGGATGGGAAAGGAGAAACATTTGGAAATTCAGGAACACTTTAAAAAATCCAGTATATTTATAGTCCTGGATGGGTCAACTTATACTACAGATCTGAGAGACTTCAGAGATGTGTTAGGACTGATTGTTTATCGCCCAAATCAAACGAATGGGTAAAAAGATATTTGACAGGTCAGGGCAAAAGGATATAAGGTAGGGAAGGGCAAGGATAGGGGAAGGAAAAATAAAAAAAATTAAGAAGTCAGGGAAGGGAAGGAAATGGAAGATTACATTCTACCTTTAGGCAAAGATATCTGATGAAAATGCTACACAATCCCTATCGGTTCATAGGGGACACATATATTGGAACACAAATGAGAGAGGAGGACAGTCCAGCACAGGCTATGCTAGCCTACTTCCAGCATCTGCAAACCTGGTAACAGATGTAAAGTCAGCTGAATTAGTGGCAGCAGTGGCAATTTTCAGACCTCTTAGCTCAACAGACATCAAAGACAACTTGGGTCAGTAGGAGTGGTCTGTCACACCTGGTTGAAAATGGGGCACAGTTCAGTGCAGGTCATGTTAGCACAATCCCTATCCAAGCAAACTAGTAAGAAACCTGGGGAGTGATTGAATCTTCAGTGGTAGCAGTAGTGATGCTTCTGCAGTTCTCAGCTCACAGATGATAAGGGGTTCAAACAACTGGTTAGAAGGAAATTACAGGGGTCCTTTTTACTAGCACTGAAGAAGCACTCTGCTGTTTTGCCCATACTTAGATCTGGTTCACGTTCTGAGTGGCAAGCCCAGAGCAAGGAGGAGCGCTAGCACAGCAAAGCTTGTGGCCACGGTAGACAGGGACCCTCCTCACAATTTTAGGGCAAAAATGAGTGCTTTTAGTTGGTTACAGACATTAGTACAGGCTAAGAGATTGGTGATCCTTATAATATGATCTTTATATCATATTATATTGGAAGAACCAAAGAATTTACGTCACATTATCTTGGAAGAATTGAAAACTTACAAGTCCCTAGAAGTATCTCTGAAAGTAGCTGCACAAAAGTCCTGAAGCTTGAGAAAATATACCCTCTGCCTTGGGGCTCTAACAAATGGTTAGAAATCAAGTGATAGGCTGGGAAAATGAGTAAACAGAATACAAATCTCTGACTATTGAAAGTTATAATGGTGATAACACACACTCAGAAAAATACAGTACAGTCAAAGCTGCTACTTCCAAAGCCTCCAAGAAAAATATGAATTGGTGTCAGGTAAGGGAAGAGCTCAAAAAGGATTTTGAAAATCAAGTAAAAAAGATAGAGGAATAATTGGGAAAAGAAATGAGATTGACACAAGAAAATCATGAAAAATTAAATCAACAGCTTGATAAAGGAGATATACAAAAAATTACTGAAGAAAATAACATCTTAAAAAACAGCCTAGGCCCAATGTTAAAAGATGTCCTGAAAGCCAATGAAGAGAATCATATCTTAAAACTCAGAGTAGGCCAAAAGGAAAAGGATGCCCAGGCTCACTGAAAAAATTCCTTAAAAATCAGAGTAGAGGAAGTAGAAGCAATAACAATGAAACTAAAAGAATGAATAAAAACAACAAAAGAAGACAATATCAAATATCTCATTGAAAAAACTATTTCCATAGAAAATAGATCCAGCAGAGAAAATTTAAATATTATTGGCTTTCTTGGAAACCATAATGCAAAACAATGACTGGACCCGATTATTCAAGAAAATACCAAGGAAAGCAGCTCTAACATTCTACAACCAGAGGGCAAAATAGAAATTGAGAGAATCCACTGAAAGAGATCACTAAAATGAAAACTGCCAAATTTAGCTGAATTTCCAGGTCTGGAGAAAATATTGCAAGCAATCAGAAAGAAACAGATCAAGTATTGTGAAACCACAGTCAGGATAACACAAAATTTAGCAGCTTCTACCTGAAAGTATAGAGGGCTTGGAGTATTATATTCTGAAGACCAAAAGAGCTAAGATTAAAACCAAGAATTGCCTACCCCAGAAAACTGAGTATTATCCTTCAGGGAAAAAAAATGCATATTTAACAAGGGAGAGGACTTTCAAGAATTCCTGATGAAAAGACCGCAGCTGAATAGAAAATTTGACTTTCAAATATGATACTCAAGAGAAGCATAAAAACAGGAAAGGGGACTCCTACGGCACTCAATAGTTTTAAATTGTTTACATTTCTAATTGGGAAGATGATATTTGTAATTCATAAGACCTTTCTCATTATGAGGGTATAAATGGAGCATATAACTGAGTTAAATATGAAAAGATAATATCTAAAAAAATAAAATTAACATGTGAGAGAAAAATGTATAGAAAAAAAGAGAAAGGAGAGGTAGAAGGAATGAATAATCTCATATAAAAAAGGCATGAAATGGATATTACAGTAGAGGAAAAGAGGGGGAAGAAGAGATGAATTGAGTGAACATTGCTCTTATCAAAACTGGATCAAATAGGAAATAACATACATTGTCAGCTGAGTAAAGAAAGCTTCTTTATAGACCAGGAAAGTAGGAGATGATGAGAATAAGAGAAACAGGGAAGGGGTGATAGAGAGGGCAGAGTAGTGAAGTGGGCAATCAGAATAAGCAAATCATTTTTAATGAGGGACAAGTGGAAAGGAGAGAGAGAATAGAATAAATAGGCTAAGGGGAATAGGATGGATGTAAGTACAGTTAGCAATAATAAATGTGAAAAAAATGAGGCAAATTTCTCTGATAAAGGCCTCTTTTCTCAAACATATAGAAAACTGAGTAAAATTCATAAAATAAGGGCCATTCCCGCATTGATAAATGATCAATAGATATGATCAGTTTTCAAGTAATATCTATTGACATATGAAAAAATACTCTCACTATTTATTGGAGATATACAATTTACAACAATTCTAAGGTTCTCATGCATATTAGATTGACTAATAGGACAGAAAAGGTAAATGAAAAATGTTGGAAGTGATGTATGAAAAATGAAACTTTAATGCATTCTGGTAGAGTTGTGAAGTGATTCAACCATTCTATAGAGCAATTTGGAATTGTTCAAAGGCTAGAAAAACATGCATATACTTTGACATATGCTGGGTCTATAAGCAGAAGAAGATGAAAAAGGAGGATTTACATGTACAAAAATATTTGTAGCCTTTCTTTTTTGGTGGGAATGTACTGGAAATTGAGGGGTTACCCATCAATTGGTGAATGACTGCCCAAATTGTGGTATGTGATTATGATGGCATATCATCATGCTATAAGAAATGATGAGAAAGATGCTCTCAGAACAACCAGGAAAGGCTTGCATGAGCTGAAGTCAAGTGACTGTGGACAAAGTAACAATATTCTTGTAAGATGATCAGCTGTTAATGATTGAGATATTCTCAGCAATTCAGTGATCCAAAACAATTCTGAAGGATTTATAATGAAAAATGCTATCCATTACCAGACAAAGAACTAATGATATCTAAATACAGATTCAAGCATATTTTTTAAAAAATTATTTTCCTTGAGCATTTTTTTATTTTTAGTCTGTTTTCTTTCACAATATGACTATTATATATATATATATATATTTTGCATTACTATACATGTATAACCTATACTGAAATGCTATCCTTCTCAATGTAGTGGTCAGGGCAAGAGTGAGAATTTGAACTCATAGTATTATAAATAAATAAATATTAAAATTGTTTGCACTTGTAACTGGGAGAAAATAAATTATAAGTAATATAAATAAATATAAAAATATGCAAAATATAAATAAATATATAAATATATGAAATGAAATTACAATGTAAATAAATAAATGAATGGATAAAATAAATAAATAAAATCTATCATATGAATTATGATAGATCTTGAACAAAGCTTAAAATATGTCTTCTCCCATCATATATAGACTATTGAAAATGCTATTCTTATATATATATATATTACAGCAGAAGAGAAGAAGGAAAAGATGAGAGGGATTAAGTGAACTTAACTCTTATCAACATTGGATCAAGTAGGAAAAAACATGCACATTCAGTTGGGTAAAGAAAGCTATCTTATCCTCCATGAAAGTAGGAGGTGATGGGAATAAGAGAAATGGGGAGGGAGTGATAGGGAGGGAAGAGTGGGGAAGGGAGTAATCAGAAGAAGCAAAGCACTTTTGGATATGGATGCATGTATGGATGGATGAATGGATGGATGGAAGGATGGTTATGTAAGCATTTACTCTATCCTTCTTATTTTGCTAAGCCCTGGAAGTAAAAAGAAAAGATAGACAAAATAATGGTCCTTTCCTCAAGAAGCTCCACTTTCAATGAAGAAACATGTATGTATTTATCCACAAAATAAGTTCTATACAAAATAAATTGGAGGTAATCATAGTGGGAAGGCACTAATACTATGGAGAAAAGTCTTCTAATACAACATTTGTAATCTATGTGTCAACACCTAATAAACATAACTCATGAAGCTCAGGATTTTATTTACTTTTATTCATTATTTTTTTTAGTTTTCAACACTCATTTCCACAAGATTGTGAGTTCCACATTTTCTTCCCACCTCACCCCTCCCCCACCCTGAAACATCATGGATTCTGATTACATTTTTCCCAATCTACTCTCCCTTCTGTCACGCACCTCTCTTTCCTTATCCCCATCTTCTCTCTTTTCTTGTTGGGCATGATATATTTCTATACCACATTACCTGTATTTCTTATTTCTCAGTTGCATGCAAAAACAACTCTCAACATTCATTTCTTAAATTTTGAATACTAACTTTTCTCTCTTCCTCCCTCTCCACCCATTTACAATGAGAAGGCAAGAAATTCAATATCGGGTATATATGTGGAATATTGCTAAAATCTTCCATAATAGTCATACTGTGTATCCTATTTATTCTATTCTCTCTTTAGACCTTATCCCTCCCCTAAATTGATTACATGTTATGACTTATTCCTCTCATTTGCCCTCCCTTCTATCATCTCCCCACTCCACTTATCCTCTTCTTCCCTACTTTCCACAGTGTAAGATGAATTTTCATACTAAATTAAGTGTGCGTGTTATTTCCTCCTTAAGCCAAATGTAATGAGAGTAAGCTTCACTTATTCCATCTCACCTCTCCCCTTTTCCCCTCCATTGAAAAAGCTTTTTTCTTGTCTCTCTTATGAGAGATAATTTGCCCCATTCAATTTCTCCCTTTCTCCTCCCAATATATTCTTCTCTCACAGTTTATTTAATTTTTTTTTTAGATATCATCCCTTCCTATTCAACTCTCTTTGTGCCGTGTGTGTGTGTGTGTGTGTGTGTGTGTGTGTGTATCTTAAATTTTCTGTTCTACTCTGGTCTTTTCATCAAGAATGCTTGACAGTCCTCTATTTCATTGAGTGGCCATGTTTTCCCCTGAAATGTCATACTCAGTTTTACTGTGTGGGTGATTTTTGGTTTTAATCCTAGTTCCTTTGACTTCTGAAATTTCACATTCCCAGTCCTTCGATCCCTTAATGTACAAGCTACTAGATCTTGTGTTATCTTGATTGTAATTCCACAATACTCAAATTCTTTCTTTCTAGGTGTTTGCAAAATTTTCTTCTTGACCTGGAAACTCTTAAATTTGACTGCAATATTCCTAAGAGTTTCTCTTTTTGGATCTATTTCAGGAGGTGATTGGTGGATTCTTTCTATATTTGTTTTCCTTCTGGTTCTAGAATATCAGGGCAGTTCTCCTTAATAATTTCATGAAAGATGATTTCTAGGCAATTTTTGTGATCATGACTTTCAGGTAGTCTCATAATTTTAAAATTGTCTCTCCTGGATCTATTTACCAGGTCAGTTGTTTTTCTAATGGTTTTGTTTTGCAATTTCTTGGTTTCTGATAAAGTCATTGCTTCCATCTGCTCCATTTTAATTTTTAAAGAACTATTTTTTTCAGTGAATTTTTGAGTCTCCTTTTCCATTTGGTTAATTCTGCTTTTTAAAGCATTCTTCTCCTTATTGGCTTATTGGACCTCTTTTGCCAATTACATTAGCCCGTTTTTAAAGGTGTTAATTTCTTTAGCAGTTTTTTGGGTCTCCTTTAGCAAGCTGTTCACTCACTTTTCATGAGTTTCTAGCATTAATCTCATTTCTCTTACCAATTTTTCCTCCACCTCTCTTACTTGATTTTCAAAATCCTTTTTGAGCTCTTCCATGGCCTGAGACCATTGCATATTTATTTAGGAGGTTTTCAGTGTAGAAACTTTGACATTTGGGTCTTCCATTGATGATATGCTTTGTTCTTTGCCGTCTGAGAGGATGGAAGAAAATACCTGTTTACCAGGAAAGCAGCCTTCTCTAGTTTTATTTTTTTCCCCCTTTTTGAGCATTTTTCCCCTCAGTTACTTGACTTTCGAGTCTTTTGTCAAGAGAAGGGTATGATCTGAAAACCTGTAAGTTTTCAGTTCCTCCAAGGTGGTACAATCCAGGGAGAGGAATTTATTCCTCTCCTGGCCTGTGCTCTGATCTGGGAGCTGCCAAAGCTTTTCTGCTCAGGATCCGCAAGTAGAATTCCCTTTCCAGAGCCTTCACCAGCTGCATGATGCCAGTCCCCTTTCTTACCCCAGGGCCACCACTCAGGGTTGAGTCTCAGATCAGTGGCTCAGTTCCCCCAGGGTCTTTAGTCTGAGGGCTCCAAAAATGGACACTGCAGCTATTATTCCTTCTACCACCTGAGGCCAGGGCTAGGGAGTGACCCTCCTCCATTCTCACCTAGGTGAAAAAGCTTTCTCACTGACCTTTGACACTGTCTTTGGCATTTGGGGTTGAGGGAATCTGTGAACTACAGCTGCTGTTAGGGTTCTGCCTCATCCTGTTTCTGCTGTTGCTGCTAGGCCAAAGCTGGACTGGACTGGGCTCTGTGGGCTGCACTCCACTGAGCACCGTGTGAGATAAATCTTTCCTGTCAGTCTTCCAAGCTACCTTGAGATGGAAATCTCCTTCACTCTGTCATCTGTGGCTTCTCTTGCTCTACAATTTGCTTAGAGTAATTTTTTATAGGTATTTTATGGGCTGTGGGGGACAAGCTAGAGTAAGTGCATCTTTTTAGTTTGCCATCTTGGCTGTGCCCCTGATTGTATTCAGTTTTACCAACCAACTAGATGATATCTTGATTTTTTAAAGAGAAAAATAAAAGACATTTTCATCAAATAGCAAACTGATAAGATTAGGAGGTTCCCATGGTCATATGGGATATACTTTCCTGCTTGTTACCATATACCAATGCAGAAGGGCACACACACAAAGAATTCAAGTGACTAAGGAATCCACTAATTTGTAACAATGAGGACATTCTATAGCTAGGATACAAACATGCAGAGAAAACGCATAGAGGAAGTATGTTCCAAGATCACACTCAAGGTCAGATCAATTAATATTTTTAACATTGTAGAGGTATTAATGTCCTCATGGTATCTTCATACTTTCCTCTGTTGTGCCCTGAGTTTTTGTAAGTCTAGTAGTCTCTGCTGGTTCTCATGTGCTATCTATGCTTGAGATTCATTGTGGTTAATCTGCTCTCTCCTATGATCTATTGGACTTTCATTCATAGAGACATTTTACTCCCATCTGCTAAGACTGGGTTCAAATGCCAAATGTACACTTGTTTTAGGAAACAAATGCCAAAGGTACTCTTTTAGGAAAGACTATTTTTTGGAGAACTCACAAAGGGAAAATGCGCACATCATGGTCAGAAGAAGCAATACAAGGAACTCTCAAGTTCTCTCTTAAGAACTCTGTAATTTACAATGCAACATGGGAGATACTGGCACAGGATTGCCTAATATGACAAGCCCCCATCATAAAAGACACTGTGCTCTATGTGCAAAGCAGAAATAAAGTAGGTCAAAAGAAATAGGAGAGAAGCAAATTTAGAGAATCCACCCCAAATGTTCATATGGACTATTTTTGCCTGACCTGTGCTAGCACATTCTGAGCTCATATATGTCTCGTTAGCCATGTCATATGCATGGTAACATCATTTATATCCCCTTTGTGAATGGACAACCATCAACTAACCAGATTTCCAGAAGACCTCTGTTGACAAGGGCAAGCTGTCTTTCACTAAATATGCAACTGTACAAAACTAAGGGATATCAATAAGATAAAACAAGAGCAATTCTAATTCTGTATCTGAGTTCTTCAATAATGCCCCATAAAATCATTTCTGGGGTTCTAGCAAAAATTATCACACATACACATACAAACTACAAAGCAGCTGTAATTAGTGTAGCTATAAAGGGCAGTTGCCACTCATGGGCTGGGTTCATTACTCATTGGCTCTGAGCTATGATTTAGTCCTCTAATTACACCATTTTTAGACGTTATGGTAGCTCCCTTCACCAAGCATCTCATCAAAAGTAGATGTTGAATTGACTTTGGTTCTACTGAAGCTCACTGCTCTTGAACTCAATCAATTCACTGGATTCAGTCACCATAAACAGTGATTACAGGGTGGTATCACCACTCCTATCATAAACTGATTTTGTTAGAAAGACACAAGCAGAGGAAATCATCTTGCAAATATATATATATATATATATTTATTATATATATATATTATATATATATATATATAAATATATATATATTTTCCTGTAACACTGGTGACAACATCTACAAAAAATAAATACAACTGTAATAAATAATTCTGTAGACACTTTCCTACTACAGCTCTCAGTTACCATCCAAGTATTCAATCCCTTAAAACTCAGCCTTACAATAGAATTCTACTCAGGGCAAGAATTTTCTCATCTATGTGGAAAAATCTTCCATCAAGGAAGGAAATTCTTTTCAAAATCAAGGATCTGCTATCCTACAAATTCGAATAGTATTCTCAGTATGTTTTTGGTGCGTGTATATAGTAAATAATCCAGGAGGTTGAAATTTGCCTTATGGGTCAGACACTAATTATGATACCTAATTCTCTTAAAACTTCTGAGTCTCATTTTCCTATGTAATACCAGTGATTAATATCATATACTTTGGGATGCCACAGTTCGGTAAACAAGATTCTGGTAATCTCTATTATGTTGATAAAATTTGGATGTACTACTTATATCATAAAATGGCCTATTCAATTCAATAAGCATTTATTTGCATACCAGGTAGCTGGTATTGGTGCTGGGAATAAGATAAGAACCCCCCACCCCCACACACAATTCCTTCCCTTAAAATATTTACAATTTAATGAGGGAAGATAAGACATCAATGGAAGTCTAATGGTGAGTTTGGGGGAAAAGGTACCTTCATCAGAATTGATTATGGTAGAAAATAATCAAGGAGTGCAGATATAGGGAAATTTTTGGGCTGGGGGCCCTCTTTATTTTTCTTTAATGAAAATTTATTTATTTAAATTTTACATTCACAAAATTTTGGGTTCCAAATTTTCAACCCTTTTATCCCCTCCCCCCACCCCAATACACTGAGCATTCTAATTTCCCCTATCACCAATCTGCCCTCCCTTCTATCATCCCTCCCTTCTCTTGTCCCCATCATCTCTTTCGTCCTCTAGGGCCAGATGACTTTCTATTCCCCATTGACTGTATTTCTTATTTCCTAGTAGCAAGAACAATACTAAACGGTTGTTCCTAAAACTTTGAGTTCCAAATTCTCCCCATCCCTCCCTCCCCACCCATTCCCTTTGGGAAGGCAGGCAATTCAATATAGGCCCTATCTGTGTAGTTTTGCAAATGACTTCGACAATAGTTGTGTTGTATAAGACTAACTGTATTTCCCTCCGTCCTATCCTGCCCCCCATTGTTTCTATTCTGTCTTTTGATCCTGTCCCTCCCCGAATGTTAACTTCAAATTGCTCCCTCCTCCCATTGCCCTCCCTTCCATCACCCTCCCCCTTGCTTATCTCTTTCCCCCCCACTTTCCTGTATTGTAAGATAGGTTTTCATACAAAAATAAGTGTGCATTTTATTCCTTCCTTTAGTCGAAGGTGATGAGGGTAAACTTCTTGTTTTTTTCTCAGCTTTCCTCTTTTTCCCTCCACTAAAAAAGTCTCCTGCTTGCCTCTTGAATGAGAGATAATTTACCCCATTCCATTTCACCCTCTTTCCTCCCACTGCATTTCTCTCTCACCATTTACCTTAATTTCTTTTAAGATATGGTCCCATCCTATTCAGTTCAATCTGTGCTCTCTGTCTCTGTATGTGCGTGCATGTGTGCATGTGTGTGTAGGCACACGTGTACATGTGTGTGTGTATATGTGTGTGTGGTCCCACCAACTACCCAGATACTGAAAAGTTTTAAGAGCTACAAATATTGTCTTTGCATGTGGGAATGTAAACAGTTCACTATTGGTAAGTCCCTTATGACTTCTCTTTGCTGTTTACTTTTTCATGCTTCTTCTCATTCTTGTGTTTGAAAGTCAAATTTTCTTTTCAGCTCTGGTCTTTTCATCAAGAATGGTTGAAAGTCCTCTGTTTCATTAAAAGACCATATTTTCCCCTGAAGTATTATACTCAGTTTTGCTGGGTAGGCGATTCTTGGTTTGAGTCCTAGTTCCTTTGACTTCTGGAATATCCTATTCCACACCCTTCAATCCCTTAATGTAGAAGCTGCTAGATCTTGAGTCATCCTGACTGTATTTCCGCAATACTGGAATTGTTTCGTTTTATCTGCTTGCAATATTTTCTCCTTGACCTGGGAATTCTGGAATTTGGCCACAATGTTCCTAGGAGTTTCTCTTTTTGGATCTCTTTCAGGCGGTGATCGATGGATTCTTTCAATACGTATTTTGCCCTGTGGTTGTAGAATATCAGGGCAGTTTTCCTCGATAATTTCATGGAAGATGATATCTAAGGCTCCTTTTTTGATCATGACTTTCAGCTAGTCCCATGATTTTTAAATTGTCTCTCCTGGATCTGTTTTCCAGGTCAGTTGTTTTTCCCATGAGATATTTCACATTCTCTTCCATTTTTCATTCTTTTGGTTTTGTTTGGTGATTTCTTGGTTTCTCAGAAAGTCATTAGACTCCATCTGTTCCACTCTAATTTTGAGGGAACTATTATCTTCAGTGAGCTTTTGAATCTCTTTTTCCACTTTGCTAATTTTGCTTTTGAAAGCATTCTTCTCCTCATTGGCTTTTTGAACCTCTTTTGCCAATTGAGTGAACCTATTTTTCAAGGTGTTATTTTCTTCAGCATTTTTTTGGGTCTCCTTTAGCAAGGTATTGACCCTTTTTTCATGCTTTTCTTGCATCTCTCTCATTTCTCTTCCCAGGTTTTCCTCCACCTGTCTAACTTGATTTTCAGAATCCTTTTTGAGCTCTTCTATGGCCTGAGCCCACCGGACATTCACCTGGGATGTCTGGGATACACAGGCCCCGCCCTCCACATCTTTCCCTGATGGTAAGAATATTTCCTCATCATCAGAATTGAAAGGCGGGGAACATCTGCACCCCATAAAAGTAGCTCTCTATGGTCTTATTTTGCTTCCTTTTTCTAGGCATTTTCCCAGCCAGTTACTTGACTTCTGAGATTCCTCTTCACCCCCCGCCTAGATACACCCAGCTAGTGCTTGCGGTCTGAGATTCAAATGGGCTTTCCGTGGCAGGCACGGCTGCTATTCAATGTGAGCTTAAGTTCTGGTGCTTGGGTGGGGGCGGGGCTGCCTCCCAGGCTCAGTTCCCTCAGGGGTTTTATGCAGAGACCTTCTGTAATGGGACGGTTGGGGGCAGAGCCATCTCCCAGGCTCAGTTACCTCAGGGGTTTTATGCAGAGACTTTCAGTGATGTCCCTGAACTTCTGCCTGCTGGTCCAGGAGTCCCGGGGGCCACTGCCCCCTCTGCCGCTCCCTCCACCACTTCCTTCCAAGGGGGCCTGAGTCACGGAGACACCCCCCACCGCTCTCGGCCAGCCCAGAAGTCTCTCTTACTGACCTGTAGTATCTGTGGGCAGAGGGACCTTCCCGGCTGCCGGAGATTCCGTCCCTGAAGCCTGCTCGGATTTGCTCCTCTGGGGCCATGGCCAGGGCAGTTCAGGGGTGGGCTCCCCTTTCCGGGGCATGATGGACCCCTGGGGATGGCTCTCCTGGGCTCTCTGGAATGGAAATCTTTTCCACTGTGTTTCAGCATGCCTTGTAGTGCTTCAGAATTTGTGGGGAGTTCTTCTTGCAGGAAATATATGGGCTGTGGGTTCAGAGCTAGCATATGTGAGTCTTTCTACTCTGCCATCTTGGCTCCACCCGGCCCTCTTTAAATGTAGGCTTTGGAAGGAGTCTCATGATCAGGGAGACAAAGTCTACTGAAGATACTGATGTGGCATGGGTACCAAAGTTGATAAAATCTCTAGGATGGTGAATATTATAGAGACAGGCTTTTTCTGGGAGCCTTATGATGACAGAGTCAAAGTCAGGAGTGGTAGAACTATTGGGAAATGGATTAATTCAAAGTAATTTTAAATTAGTGTTGATCATTCTCAAGCAACGTGCCAAATCTCAATCATATAGTTAAGAAATACTATATTATACAATATGAATTCTCCCTGTGGAAAATATATAAATATATATATATATATATATTTAGTTTTATTTTTACCGGAACATGCATCAATGCATAAATATATACATATATGTATATATATACATGTTAATGTATATATGTATGTATATATATACATATATGTGTGCGTACATTTTCCAAATCTATAAACAAATAGAGCAAAAAGGATGATATATGCAAACATACTCAGTTCCAAATAGCTTAAATTTGAAAGGATATAAATTTTTCCGTAAGTTCCACAGCTGTCCTACCTTTCTATTTACCATTGGACTTCCTTTTCTTCATTATTCTTCATTATTTTATTTTATCCTTATATCATTGTCACTAGATTTTTCCCTCCACCCCCACAAAAAAAAAAATGTAACAAGAAATAAAAGCTTTCTCTTACCTTGGAGCACAGTCAAATAAAACTCAATCTTCATATTATCCATATTTCAAAATGTATGTCTCATTCTTTAATACTATCCCATCTTTTGGAGGTTCTCTTATTTCTGATGTTAAAGATTCATCCTTTTCTTTTCCTTTTGGATTGCTTTTCATTGGTGACTTTTACAAAAATTTTAAAAGATGTGGTTACGCTGAAAGGAGAAACCCTACAATCTGTGGACCACTGATACAATAGGCTGTAATGATTCCCAAACAGCACTTCCTTCCACTGAATGAGGAAGAATAATTACCTTACAATTCATCTAACTTTATCTTGAAATCTGATTCATTAGTTTATGTATATTCTATATTTTGAAAATTGAAAAAATTAAATAGAAAATTTACATGATTGGGAGAGAGACATCAGAGTCAAAAGAAGAATAGCTCTCTCTAGGGGGTAAATGATTTTGTTTCTGAATTTTATTCCACTTAAGACTTAAGCACACCAAAACCAATAATTTTGAAGAAGACAACTAATTGCCTGGGCAAGACAATAAGGTTTTAATAGGAAATTTCCCTGTCTCGGAGACATTTTAAAAATCAGCTTTTGAATATCAAAAGCAAAAAATTACATATATGGAATTTCTTGTTTTTATTCTTGAATATTCTGAGATTTGTGATGTTTTCTTACTGCAGATAAATATGCAACAGTAGTTTCAGATAAAAAAATGACTTTCTATTTTATCATGATCTAAAAATTCTTTATATTGGAACTTTATTTGTAGTTCTTGTTCAAAGATACAGCTGTATAGGGGTCATAAAGCAAGGAATTAGAGCCATAGAACTGTACTGTACGTTTTTAAATTCCTTTTTTTTTAAATGTAAGAAACATTAAAAGCTCTCAAAGTGGTTATCAGGACAAAAGCAGAGTTTATAGAAGATGCTAAAACTTGATATGTAATCCCTTAGTGCAAGATGACAATTTACATTGAGTAGTGTAGATGTAAACTATGTTCATTCTATTGAATATTTAATATATGTCTGCATATACATATATGTGTGTGTGTCTATGTATTCTGTGACTTTTATCACTACAATCAACTTTATACTTTTTTATTTCGTAATAGTATGATTGATATATATGGAAATCATTCGTCGTAGACCAGAAAAGTCTTTTTGAAAATTACATTCTGAAATATATGTCAACACATGGTTACCAAAACATTCTTAAGTGCTCTATTTTGTTGTTGTCAAACTGTACTACTAATTAGAGAAGCAACAAGGTATAGAAGAAGGAGAGGTGGTCTTGGTGTCAAGAGAATCTAGTTTCAAGTCCTACATTTGATACATGCTAGCTGTTTGTCTATAACATCATCATCATCATCATCATCATCATCATCATCATCATCATCATCATTTATATAATGCTTACTACTAGGTACCTATAACTATTATCTCATTTCATCCTCACAATGATCCTGGAAGGTAGGAATGTAATAAAACACATTATTCCTATTTTACAGATTAGAAAACAGAGGTAAACAGAGGTTAAATGACTTGCCCAGAGTCACACAGGCATTTAGATGTCAGAGGCTGGATTTGAACTCAAGGCTCAACATTCTCCACTGTGCCATCTACCTGCCAGGGAAATGAATTAACTTCTAAATACTACCCTGTCCTTTCCTCACTGTGTCCCCAAATCCACTCTCCCCAACATTTCTAAAACTCTAAGGTATGGCTCAGTTGTCCATCAGTATTGGTGATGTAAGTTTTCAATCTGGGAGCCACCAGGGTTGGGCTGAAGACACATCATTCCAGCTTTAGACATCATTGCTAAATTTTCATTATAATTAATTTCACCTTCCAAAGCAAATGCTATAAATCAGGGGTTAATTTATTGTTTTATTGATTGTCTAAACTTTAGAAATTTATGGAGAGAATGGTAACGATCCAGATTAAACTTAAAAGTATGTGAGCTGTACAGTTTTGTTGATGAGATGGCTATTAAACGTTTACTAGAATACTGCTGGAATATTACCTCAATGAAATTGTGGGTCCAAATAAACAAGAAAAGCCTGAAAATTACACAAATCTATCAAAAGAATTAATTTGATAAGTTGGATTTAACCTGATCATATCGTTTTCATTTTCTCAACAATAACCTTAATACCTAATAGGAGCAAAAGTCATCCTGGAATGAGAAACAACACACACATACTGCAAGATGAGCCAGTCGGGATCAGAAGATGTTAGAACATTGCTACAAACAATATTTGGAATGAGGTCTTTGAAACCCAATTCATCGTGCATATGTGTGTATGTGTATGTATATTTATGTGTGCATATCACACACTCACACAAATATATGTATACCTACGTGTATTTACACATAGATAGAGTTGTTCAGTCATTTCACTTATGTGTGCCTCTTCAAAGCCCCATGTTGGGTTTTCTTGGGAAGGATATTGGAGTAGTTTGCCATTTGCTTCTCCATCTCATTTTACTGATGAGGAAACTGGTGTGAACAGGGTTAAGAGGACTTGCCCAGGATCACACAGATAGTAAGTGTTGGAGGTCAGTTTTGAGCTCAGGTTTTTCTGAATCCAGGCCCAAGGCTCTATAAACACACACACACAAACACACACACACGTGTGTGTGTGTATGTGTATATATATATGCCACCTACTGATAGATACACACATACATGTGTGTATGCAAATGTGTGTGTGTGTGTGTGTACTGCATTTTACTATAATTAGTTTCCTTTTAGGCTGTATATACACAAAAATATTAGAGTCTACATACAATAGGGGAGGAAAAGCTCTGAACAGAAATTCCCTTTATGATAGACTCTACCATGAAAAAAGTATACTGTTACGTAAAGAAAATAGTAAGGGAAAAGAAATAGTTTTTTTATTTGAAAAATTCGACTAAGAAGACTTTATTAAGCATTTTATACTAAATAAATTATTATTTAACATGGCATTGTGCTGGGCATTAAGGACACAAAGACAAAAAGTAGTTATTTCTACTTTCCCGGAGTACACGTATAGGACATAAATTTTTCACAGGTATATTAATATATAGTAATTTGAGGAAATAGCGTCTGAGCTGAATTTTGAAGAGAAGGATTCATAGAAGTAGGAACGAAGAAAATCTCCATTCTAAGTATAGAAAGGTACCCATAAAAAATCATGAGAAACAAAAAATATTCTGTCAATAATTAGTATTCTAGAGGGACAAGAATGTAGACCATATCAAGAGTCCTACTAACTAAAGCTAGAAAACTATGCAGGAGGGACACCAGTGTGTGAGGCCTTCAGGAGCAGTCTAAGAAGTTGTTCTTTGCAGACTGTATTATATAGATTAGATTAGTAGGTCATGAATCACTGCATTCTGAGGTCTGGTTCATGTGGAAGACAGCTTTCCAAAATGCTTGAAGGGGACTTATGAAAAAAATTTATGGGAGCATGGGTAGGATATGTCATGGTTAAAGCTGACATGTTCCATTGCTGCTTTGATCCCTTAAGAAATGTGCCTTCCTGTGAATTGAGAGGTATTTAAAAGAAACTGACAAGAAAGCTTTGGCAGCATTATGAGTCATCAGCGTTCTTCACATGAGAAAAGAGAATGGGAAGAGGGCAGAGAAGTGGAGGGTAACACTCAAATTGACAGTTTGCATGTGTGCTTTTAGTGATAAGTAGCGAAGGACATGAAGGTGTCTTTGATTGTCTCTGTCAATACCTTCTTGAAATAGTGGCCATCACTTCTCTCATCTACTTATTGCCCTTTGAATGATGCCCTCTTCTGCCATATTTCAATATTGATCTATATTGCACCAAAACTGTTATAAGATCCTCTAAGAGATTCTAATATCGAATGTTATAATATGCATTCTTTTCCTAGCAATGTTGCCTGTGTCTATAGAAGCAAAGTGAATATATAAGCAATAACACAATGAAAATGATCCAGTCAAAGATCCAATCTTGAAATTTATCCATTTATTCATTCATCATTCATTCCAATTCATCCATTTATACAATTTCCTCATCTGTGAATAGCTAATGACAGTATTTGTACCATCTGGAGTCAACAGCTTGATATAGTTGTAGACGGAGCACTGTACTTGCAGTCAGGACTTACTAGCATCATGACCCACTGTAAGTAAGTTTATCTTTCTAAGCGTTAGTTTTTTCCCTTGTAAAATGTGGGTAGTAGTAGCACTTGCCTCTCATGGTTGTTGTGAGGATTAAATGAGATTTTATATGTAAAATCTGCAAAATTTTAGTGCCATAGAAATTGTTGCTGTTATAAGATCTTTAGAACAAAGTAGAACATTAGACACATGTAGTACAATATGAACTTTTTTATAAATGAGGAAGGGATATTGTGAAGGGAAAGATAAGCAAACCTCAAAATGTGAACCTTTCACAACAATCATTTACCAAGTGTCTACTATAGAGAAGAGTGGAGAGAGAGAGAGAGAGAGAGAGAGAGAGAGAGAGAGAGAGAGAGAGAGAGAGAGAGAGAAGGAGGGAGGGAAGGTAGGAAGGAAGGAAGGAAGGAAGGAAGGAAGGAAGGAAGGAAGGAAGGAAGGAAGGAAGGAAGGAAGGAAGGAAGGAAGGAAGGAAGGAAGAAAGGAAGGAAGGAAGGAAGGAAGGAAGGAAGGAAAGATATATTTTCTGACCTCAAGAAATTGTTTCCTTTCACCGTCTAATTTGGGCCTGTGTTTCTGAGATCATGGCTCAGCTCACTAAAATTGTGTTCTTCTGCAGATCCAACTCTATTACAAAGAAAATATTTAGTAAAGTGACTGTTCACATGAACATAATGAATAGGGATAAGTTTCAATACTAATATCCTGCATTGTTCTTGAGTCATTTAGTCATATCGGTGGTGGTTATAGGCCTTCATTCTCAAGGAGGACCAAAATGACATCACCATGATAAATTCATGGTTCAATATGTCCAGCTGTGCTGATCAGATCAATACGAACTCAGAATGCACTACCCGAAATCGGGCATAGATAGTCCCCGTGAGCATAAATATTATACTCTTCTTGACCCCATGAACCACAGCATACTAGGCTCTTATATGCTCCACTACATCTTGAAGTCTGCCCAAATTCATGTTCGTTGTTTCCATTACCCTCTCTCTCCATTTCACCCTCTGCTGTTCCCTTTTCTTTTTACCTTTATTTTTTCCCAACATCAGAACCTTTTCTGATGAGTCCTATCTTCTCATTATGTGGTCAAAGTATTTAAACTTCAGCTTCAGTATTTGACCTTCTAGTGAATAGCCTGCATTAATTTAATAATTGACTGCTTTGATCTCCTTGCTCTCTAAGACACTCTCAAAAGTTTTCACTCCAGAACTGCATTTTAAAAGCATCAGTTCTGTGGCATTCAGCTTCACTTGTAGTCCAACTCTCAAGGTCACACACTACTATTGGAAAAATCATAGCGTTCATTATATAGACCTTTGTCAGCAAGGTGATGCTTCTCCTTTTTAGCATGTTGTCCAAATTTGCTATGCTGTCAAAGAAGTAAATGTCTTTTAATTTAGGGCTGTAATCACTCTCTGCAGCGACCTTTGAGCCAAAGAATATATATCCGGACCCAGCTTTCATTTCTTCTCACTCATTTTGCCAGGAAATGATGGGGTTAGTTTCTAAGATCTTAGTTGTCTTTGATTTTAAGCTTCAAGCCAGGTTTTACAATCTCCACTTCCATCCTCATCAAGAGCTATCTTAATTTTTCACTTTCTGCCATCAGAGAAGTAACATCTGAATATTTGAGATTGTTGATATTTCTCCCAGCAACCTATATTCTAGCTTTTGATTCATCAAGGTTGGTATTTCATGAAATGTTCTCTGCACATAGTTTAAATAAATCAGATGACAATATAATGCTTTACCATAGTCTTTTCCCAATCTTAAGCCAATGAGTTGTTTCATTTTTGATTCTAACTGTTGCTTTTTGGCCACAAACAGACGGTTTAGGGAACAAGTAAAATGATGTGGAGCACCCATATCTTTGAGAACCTGCCACATAGAATATGACTAAAAAGATCTTCCTGCTCTGAAAATTTGGGAACATAATACCTTACTTTGATAATACTATATACACATTTAAGGCAAATATCCAAGAATTGAATTTCTGTCTGGGTCCTTATTTGAATTAATATGAACTTTTGGCAATAATGGATTCAAGAGATTCATATGTTTTACATTTATTCTGCTTCATTAAGAAATATCCCATTACTTGTAATGTCACAATTGTCCCTGCCCTTCTGTACAATGTAACTTATTAATCCTCTTCCAAGTGCCATTTTCAGCTCCTTTGAAACCTATAGTAAATAGTAATTTATGATTCTGTCTCTTTTCAGTTATGTTATTGCCTTACTTTCTTTCCAGAGGGAATAGTTACTTTCAGATCTTCAGGCTTTGAATTATATTGGTGTCCCAAGTTAATTTCATCTGATCTAAAGCTGTCACAGTGGTTATGTCATGTTACTATGGCCAATAAACCATATACTGATCTATAGGCTTGGGAGTATCTCAGACTTGTTACCTGTATCTATGCTTCTAACATTTTACAATAGGTATAAGTTTTAAAAAAACTGAGATTTTTATTTAAAAGAATATGAAGTTTAATTAGTAATTTTCACATGCAAATGAACTACATAGGAAAAGTTTCCCTTAATATATTGCCATAGGTGGTTATGCAAAGTTTCCTCAGTAGTGAAAATATGATTGCAAGATTTTCCCAATAGAGACTGAATGTCAATTCAATGAAATTATTGTGTTTATGATGCTCATTGTGTGATCTATTGTCATTTGTAGGGGGGATTGCCAAATGCTGAATAGGCCATTAGCTTAAGAGTTAGGAGGATATAGATTCAAGTTCCTCCTCTGGCATATTGAGGATATGATGGTAACCCTGGGCAAGTTATTTAATCAAAGACCCCAGGTAACTCTGGTTGTGTGGTTGATTTGCATTAATAAATAGAGTTTTCCTCTCAAAGGAGAGAAGGGAAAGGAAAGGAAGATAGGAAAGGGAAAGAAAGGGAAGGGAAGATAAGACAACACAAGAGGAAGAAGGGAGGAAGAGTACTTTAACATGGCAGAATAGTTGTACTACTACTGTGTGTTACTCCCAAATTCAGTATTTTTTGAAATACTTCTGCTTTCTCTTACTCACATTAATGCTATACGTTGATGACTTGGGGATCCTTGTTATCAATTTTTTTTTGAGCATTCATCTTTACATGACTCTCTAGCTGAGATAGTGTCTCTGAAATGCTTATTATCACTCTGAAGCATTTAGGTTATCAGGTTCAACTTATAAGTTGTTCAACTACCCCATGCAAAAATGGACCTTTACAATTTGTGAATCTGACTATAAGCCTTATTCAGTGAAAGAAGACAACATAAAAGCCATGTGCAGTTAGGCACAAGGATACTGGGAAAGAGAGTGAAATGTCTTTAGTTTCTTTCTTTACTGAAGAGAGTGATTTGTAAAGAGATTTGGATCAAACATGTGATGCAGAAGGTGCACTTTATCATCTTAGGAGGTAAAGGGGAAGATGAAACTATGCAGGGGGTGAGTTGTTGGCAAGGGATTAGGATACTCCTCCTAATACACATTATAGAAAAACAAAGGAACACAACTAAACTTATAGTAGGATATGTGCACTACATGTTCTAAGGTCAGGTTTCATTATTCCTTGAAATGGATTTTTGAAATTAAATCAAGATGAGGGAAATGTCCATCCAAATCAGGAAAGATCTAATGAAATTCAAGCCAGCATCACTCTAGATTAGATTTCAACTCCTTACAGGGCACTATTTAATCAGTTTACTTTTTACAATACCTTTCAAATTGGTCTAACTTGACATAGTTCTGAATTTACCAACACAACCTCAGGGAACAGGGCTACACTGGCTTTTGAATGAAAGGAGAATTTGTTAATTCTTTGTTAGCACCCCAAAACTGGATATTTTATATCTATATGATTGTCAATCTAGGCCATGATATTCTCCTTTCTCTAAAAGAATATCATGATGATATATGCTTGTGAATGACGACTGTTTCTCCCTCTCCTTTATAAAATTATTTGTATTCTTATGGTGTATCCATCTTGTGTCATCTGTGCCACCTCTACACTTTTTTGTGGTTCTATTAGAAACATGTGTTGGCAATCCCATTTTTTTTCTCTGAAAGGAATACTTTAGGTTAATGCTTAAAACTTTGACTTTCTTTGCCTAGAGATGTCTAATTCTTTTAGGAATTTCATGATGAAATATATTTCTTTGGATATCAAATAGAGAAAAAGTAGTTGGGATTTGTGTTCTACTTACTGTGTGGCCCTGGAATTGTCATGTAATTGCTTGTAACTCACCTATAAAAAGAGGAGAGTTGGACAAGAGGATCTCAACGATTTCTTCTAATCCTAAATTTACGATCTTATTTCAGTGTTTGTGTTTGTCTTTGTATATTTTTTGCATGAGTTCAATATGTGTGTTTGAGAGTGTATGTATGCTGTGTGAGTGTCTGTAGTGTGTATTTGTGTGTGTATATGTGTGTGATCAGTTGAGAGTCCCAAAGAACAGAAATTGTAACAGAAATTCTAATGGTTTTTACCTACTGCAGGAAAGACATAAAATCATGAATAGTTTATAGCATAAGTGATCTAAAAAGTATTCAGAGCTAGAAGTGGCCAATTCTACCTTGGTAAAAAAGGTATAAAGGAGCATTTACATTTTATAACTCTTAAAAAGTAGTGAAGAACATTTCATTCAACTTTCCAAAAAAAGATGCGATTTTTGTTGGGATGTGAAATAAACAATAAGTGGCACAATGGGTAGAAAGTTGTCCTGGAGTCAAGAGAGATTCATTTTCAAGAATTCAAATGTGATTTCATACATTTACTGGATATGCAACTTTGTCTTCTTTAATTTCCTCATATTTAAAAGTAGTTGAAGAATGAAATGACATATCATTCCAATTTCCTTAATAAGAAAACCCCAAATATGATCACAAAGGGTCAGCTGTGACTGAAATGACTGAACAACAGTGAAGAAAACAAGAGAATCCAGGAGGGAGATGTGAAGGAGAGGACTAACTAATGAAAATATTTTATTCTCCACATGGAGTGCTTTGGGCAATACACATAAAGAAGACCAGTATCATCGCTTCACAAAATATCTTCTAAGAATGGAGGCAGGGGAATGTAAGGTCTAAGAAGACTGAGAAAATAGGAAGATGCCTGGATGTGAAGGACTTTCACTCTAAAACAGATGATTTTATATTCAATCCAGAAGGTGAATCCATGAAAGCTGATGAGATCACCAAGTGAAGTAATATGGAAGTAGAAAAGTGATGGCCAAGATCTAAGTAAGTGGAAAAACATCAGTTGCTCGTGAGTAGACAAAGCTAATATAATAAAAATGACAGTTAATAAAATAACTTACTTATTCAGTGCCATACCAATCAAACTATCAGGTAATTATTTTCTAGAGCTAGAAAAAATAATATCAAAATTCATCTGGAAGAGTCAAAGTTCCAGAATATCAAGAGAACTAATGCTAGGGAAGATGGCCTAGCTCTAACAGATCTAAAATTATATTATAAAGCAGCAATTATGAAAACCACCTGGTATTGTCTAAGAAACAGAAGAGTGGACCAATGGAATATGTTAGGTACTCAAGACACAGCAGTCACTGAATACAGCAATCTACTGTTTCATAAACCTGAGGACCCCAGCTTCAGAGATAAGAATTCACCCTTCGATGAAAATTGCTGGGAAAACTGGATAACAGCGTGGCAGAAACTAGGCATAGACCAATGTACATAGGAATAAAGTCCAAATGGAAACATGATCTAGGTATAATGATTGATAATACAAACAAATTCATGGAGCAAGGAATAGTATACTTATCAGATTTATGGAGAAGGGAATAAATTTTGACTAAACAAGCATTATGAAATCAAAATGGATAATTTTGATTACATTAAACTGAAAAGTCTTTGCGCAACAAAACACAATGCATCCAAGCTTAGGAGGGAAGAAAAAAAACTGAGAAAGAATTTTTACAACTAGAGTCTGTGATAAAGGCCTCATTTCAAAGGGCTACAAAAATGTGCATACCCTTTCACCCAGCAATGCTTCTTTTAGGATTGTATCCCCAAGAGATCATAAAAATGGAAAAGGATCCCACATATACAAAAATATTTATAGCAGCACTCTTTGTGGTGGCCAAAAACTGGAAATCAAGGGGATGCCCATCATTTGGAGAATGATTGAACAAATTGTGGTATATGAATGCAGTGGAATGCTATTGTTCTATAAGAAATGATGAACAGGAAAAATTCAGAGGCCTGGTAAAACTTATATGAAGTGATGCTGAGTGAAAGGAGCAGAACCAGGAGAACTTTGTACACAGCTATAACCACAGAGAGTGAGGAAATTTTCTGGTAAAATTCGTACTTCATTGCAATGCAAGGACTTAAATAATTCCCAATGGTCTTTAAAGGCAAAATTCCTTCCACACCCAGGGAAAGAACTATGGAATTTGATTGCAGAATGAAGCAGATCATTTTATTTTGTATTATGTTTTGGTTTGTTTTATGATTTCTCCCATTCATTTTAATTCTTGTATGTAAAATGAGTAAGAGAAAATGTATTTAATAAGAATGTATGTCTAGAACTTATAAAAAGCTCTATGCTATCTCAGGTAGGGAGTAGGGAGGGAACAGGGGAAAGGAGGGAGAGGGAAATCTAAGATATATGGAAGTGATTGTAGAACACTGAAAACAAATATAAAAACAAAAGAAAAAGAAAAGAGATAGCCAAGGACAAAGGAGATACAGTATAGAATAGCATCATTGAAACCTAGAAATTTCATTCTTTCTTTTCAGTCATGAAAGCTGTGTTCCACAGGTGAAAGCAGTCCTTCATCCACTTTCATCTTGGTACTGATCTATTACTTTTGATTACAATATACTTGATAGACGAAGAGGACAATAAGGTGGGTGTCCTCTTTCCTGGAAACTTATGCTCTGATTATTTGGATTTTGGGGCTAAGTAACCTATAATTCAGGCTAGAGTGGGCTAGAATAAATTTGAAGAGGTATTTCATTTGTGAAGGGCAAAACAGATTCTAACTCTGAACAATTAATAAAATTTAATAGTCAGTGCTTAATATTTTCTTTATAAAAATAAATGAATACATGTTTATGTAATTATACATGTGCATACAGTACCCATTATTAATTACAAAACAAAAAGCCCTAAAAAGTTATAGTAGATTCAGTGACAGAAGGAGCTTTTAAATATAAACTAATTATTAAACATCTACTATTTGAAGTTCTGTATTTCCCTGGATTGTAGGTTTACCCCATTCCCAGTACCTAACATCTGCTTTTAATTTTCATTTTATTGTTTGCAACTAGTAGATAATATGAGCTAAACAAATATTAGTTGGATTGGATTGGACCTATGTGCAAGGAAAAATGCTGTTTACACTTTTATAAAATTCATAAGAATAATTTTAATTATATCTAGAAGATTCCAGGACAAAGTAAAATATGTATTCAAAAATTTATTTTAGCTTCTTTAAGATATATGTGTTTATTTTTAAGTTTTCAACATTTATTTCCACAAGATTTTGTGTTGCAAATTTTCTCCCCATCTCTCCCCTCCACCCACCCCAAGACAGCATGCATTATGATTAACCCTTCCCCAAATTTTCCCTCCCTTCTATTACACCCCTTCCTTCTCTTATCCCCATCCCCTCCATTTTCTTATAGGGCAAGACAGATTTCTATACTCCTATTACCCGTATATCTTATATCATGTTTCATGTAAAAACACTTTTTAACATTCATTTTTGAAATTTTGAGTTCCCAAATCTCTCCCATCTTCCCTTCCCACCCAATGCCACTGAAAAGGAAAGTAATTTGATATGTTATACTTGTGTAGTTATGCAAAAGGCTTCAATAAATGTCATGTTGTGAAAGACGCAGTATATTTCCCTCCATCCTAGCCTGCCCCTCATTTATTCTATTCTCTTCTTTGACTCTATGCCTCCTCAAAAGTGTTTACTTTGAATTACCCTCTTCTTCCATTTGCCTTCCCTTCAATTATTTACCCATACTCTACTTATCTTGTTCTCCTCTAATTTTCTGTAGTGTAAAACAGATTTTCATAGCAAATTGAGTTTGCAGGTTATTTACTCCTTAAGCCAAATGTGATGAGAGTAAGTCTCACATTTCCCCTCTGACCTCCCCACTTTTCCGCTCCATTGATAAAGGTTTTTCTTGCTTCTTTTATGTGAGAGATAATTTGCTCCATTCTGTTTCTCCATTTCTCCTTTCAATGTATTCCTCAGTTACTCTTTTGTTGTCTTTTTTAGATATCATCCCTTCCTATTCAACTCACCCTGTGCCCTCTATCTACATGTATATAATTCCTCCAACTATCCGAATACTGAAAAAGGTATACAAGTATGAACTTTCCACGCAGGAATGAAAACAGTTCAAGTCCCCTAGGATTTCTCTTTCCTGTTTACCTTTTCATCATTCTTTTGATTCTTGTGTTTCAAAGTCAAATTTTCTATTCAGTTTTGGTCTTTTCATCAAGAATGTTTGAAAGTTCTCTATTTCATTGAATGACCACTTTTCCCCTGAAATATTATATGCAATTTTGTTGGATAGGTGATTCTTGGTTTTAATCCTAGCTACTTTGACCTCTGCAATATCATATTCTAAGTCCTTTGATCCCTTAATGTAGAAACTCAAAATATCTTGTGTTATCCTAGTTGTATTTCCACAATAGTTAAAGTATTTCTTTCTGGCTGCTTGCAATTGGTTCTCCTTAACCTGAAAACTCTGGAATTTGGCTACAACATTCCTAGGAGTTTTCATTTTGGGATCTCTTTCAGGAAATGATCAATGAATTCTTTCAATATTTTTTACCCTCTTGTCCTAGACTATCAGGGCAATTTTCCTTGATAATTACTTGAAAGATGATGTCAAGGTTCTTTTTTTGATCATGGATTTCAGGTAGTTCCATAATTTTAAAATCATCTCTCCTGAATCAGTTTTCCAGATCAGTTACTGTTCCAATGAGATTGTCTGCTATTTTTTCATTCCTCTATTGTTTTTTTTAATAATTTCTTGGTTTTTCATAAAGTCATCAGTTTCTATATGCTCCATTCTGGTCTTTAAGGAATTATTTCCTTTAGTGAGTTCTTGGCCCTCCTATTCCATCTGTCCAAATATGATTTTTAGGGCATTCTTCTCATCATTGACTTTTTGGATCTCTTTTGTCATTTGGGTTAGTCTATTTTTTAAACTGTTATTTTTTAGGTGTCCTTTATTAAGATGTTGACTTGTTCGTTTTTTTTTTTTTCATTATTTCTCATTTCTCTTCTCAATTTTTTCTCTACTTTTCTTACTTGAATTTCACAATCCTTTTTGAGGTCTTTCATGTCCTGATACCAATTCAGGTATTTCTTGGAGGTTTCAGATAGAGGAGCTTTGACTTTGTTGTCCTCTGTTTGCATGGTTTGGTCTTCCTTGTCAGCAAAGTAAGATTCTATAGTCTGACTCTTTTTTCTGGTTTTTGTTCATTTTTCCCAGCCATTTACTTAACTTTTGAGTTCTTTGTTAAGGTAGTTCTCTGCCTCCAGTGTGTGTGTGTGTGTGTGTGTGTGTGTGTGTGTGTGTGTGTGTGTGCTGTCATCTGTTTGATCCCTGAACAATCTACAGGTTAGAACTGCAGAAACAGTGACTGCAGCTGTATCTCCTGCAGCTGTGACTGCTGCGGGTTTCTCTGTCCCCTCCCCTGCTGCCCTCAGACTGAGGTTTGACTATTATACTCTCTCACACAGGTCCCACAGATTTTTACATTGCCTTTCCAATTTGTTCTCAGCGTTTTGGGATCATGAAGTATAGAAATCAGCACATGTGCCTGAGATTCAGTTCCCTCAAGGGCTACACAGGATTCATCTTTGCTAGTGTGGTCCACATTGGACTGAGCTCTGCTCTCTGTGTGGTATGATACACACTTCCCGGGGACCTTCCAGGATGTCTTGGGTTTGACATTTGCTTTACTCTGTCATTCTGTTGGTTCTACAGCTCCAGAATTTGTTTAGAGCCATTTTTATAGATATTTGACTTGGCTTGGGGGCAGCACTCCAGAAACTTCATGCTGTTACTGTGCCATCTTGGTTCTTCCTACCTCAAAAATGTTTTGTATGTATAAACCTAAAATTGGTCAAATTTTGTCATTGCTGTTGTTGTTCTGGTGGTGAATTTATTGAGTAGTCAGGGAAACATGTAAAAATAATAAGATTTTTCATTTATGCATAAAATTCACCAGCTCTTTACATACCTGAGCTTTAATCTCAGGTTTCTCTGTCATGTGAATATTCAGTGGTCCTTTACCTATTACCATCTCCTGAGGAATACTTGTTTTATGGGTCTGAGATAATATATCCCTGAAAGAAAGGGAAGGGGAACCTGACAAAAAAGTGAACTGCTTAGAAAATAAGGACACATTTGCTACTTGGCACCAGGGAACTAAAGAAACAGTATATTTCCTACTTCTTTGCTTAACATGCAGCAAAATAAATTATTGAGCCAATTGCTTGTTAAAAAGTCAATACAGAACCTATGTAACCGTGGAGATTTATTGGCATCCTCTTCCTAGAGAAAGTGGGGTTGGTATCCTTTTGGTACAAGACAAAATCTCAGGTAACAAACTTGTCCTCTTGAAAGCTGGAAATGCAGACTAAAACTCTCAAGCAATTATCCATTGGTATAACTGTGGAATAAATCAGAATCAAAAATCAAATGCACACTTGATCCTCAGTCCACACTGGAAGGAAGGCAACTATGTGGCACAGCAGATCAAATACTGGACCTGGAGTCAAGAAGAGGTGAGTTCTAGTTCTGGCTCAATTACTTTATTATCTACTTGATGAACAGGAAGTCACTCAAATTCTCAGCTTCAATTTCTTCATTTTTAAAATAGGAATAGCTATATTGTCCATAGAGATTGATAAAGGATCAATGAAACCACATACATACAGTGATTTGGAGACTTTAAAGCCTTATATAAATGCTAACTGTTATTATTTCTTTCTAAAGTCACACTGGATTTTGGTAATTCAGTTCCCACAATTAAAAAATTAAAAAGAAATAAACAGAGTATCCTCTCCTTATACTTGGAAAGGTTCATGATTCAATGTTATGGAATGTGAAGGTGAGAGTGACATTTGTGCTGCTTCAAATTTACATTATCACAGTTCCTACTAGGAAACAGAAATAGTAGGTAAATGTATAGTAATAGGTTGGACTACACAAAGAGCATCCTAATATTAGCAAGGACTAAACCCATTAGGTTTGTTTATCGGGAAGGGAAGGAATACATCAGGGTCAATGATGCTGTGTTAGGAACTTGACAGGCAGGTAAGAATAGATTCAGAGAAATTTTCATTCAATTAACTGGAACATGTTCAGAGAAATGATATCTCCTCAGAATTGATCACAACTACTTGTCTATATATAGTTGGGGTTCTCTTAGGAGTTAACAACCAACTAGGCCTTTTTAATTATGAAGACTACCATTGTTGTTGGGACAATTATTTGCTCATGTTGATGTTTAAGGATATATTTGATTCTTTCTTCTTCACCTCTCTTAGCTCATCTTTTATCAAGTGTTATCAATTTTCTCTCAAAAATATATAACAAGTATCTTTCCCTGTCATTGCATCATTAAAGGTCCTTATTGCCACCTATCAGGATAATAACATCTTAATAATTCTTTCTTTTATCATTCCCTCCCCTTTAAATCTATTTCTATGTAGCTAAGACATTTTATGCACATATTTACTCATGGTATTAGCCATGCCCCAAAATTCTCTTGATTCCCAGATAGATACATTTCATGCAGTCAGTGAACTGAGATTAGAGGTCTAAAGTGTCCATTGCTTCAAAGTTAATAAGTGATGATCCAGAATTATAACAATTTTTTTGTTTATTTTAAATCATTAAATTTGTTCCCTTTTGTCTAAATTGTTGGTGCTCATTTTAAAGTATTCTTGGAATTTAAATTTTCATTTGTCTCTATGCCTTGAATATATTTTTAAAAATGCATTTTGTATCTACTCTAACACTTATCGTACACACGAGTGGAGCTCAGTTAATTTTGAATGGGTGTCTTAATTGATTTATCATAAAGTTTATATTAACCATCTATACATCCAGTTAAACTTGTTTTGTAACAATTTACTTTCAAAGAAAACTGAACGCATGAAATGTCATAATAGACTTTCAGATAAGCCTGATTTCCAGTAGGATTCTTTGTCCTTTCATTTCTATTCATTTCTACTCACAATTTCCATTGTGAACACTATGTTCTTCTAATTCTTTTTTTCTACCTCTTTCACAAACTAATTCACAAATGTGGTTCATATAGCTTTATGTTTCTTTTACTCCTCTATTTTGATTACCTTCAGCTTTCAAATGTATTGATATTTTTACAAGTAACCTTGAACACTTTGCATGCTTCCAATGTGAGGGCAATTACAAAAAAAACTGCTTAAAAATCTTTATGTTTTCTTTATATAACATTATCAAGGAAGATTCACACATGGTGGAAAATGAGTGGGTCTAATGACATAAGGTGGAGTTTTTTTGTAATTTCTATTGCAAACAGAAAGATAACTTTCTGGAAATTTTTTTTTTACTGAATTTCAATCTCATTTTTAGTGAATTTTTAGGACCAACTTCTCCACACACCTGCCAACAATGTTTGGTTGTCTTTGATTATTTTGACTAAATTAAAAAGCACTTTATTGTTCCTAATAGTTGTTTTAATCTGTAGATGTTGGATTATTAATAAGGTTAAAGAATTAAGTAATTTTTAAAAGGTTCACTTTTTTTTTGAAAATCTTTTCTTCCTATTCTTTGACGTTTTATCCATTGTGGAATTGGAGCTACCTTTGTAAATTTCTAATGATTCTATATTGATTTCACCTGTTCATTTTTTTAAGCTATCAGTTGTCTTTTTGTTTAAAAAAAATTCTGTTTTTTTCCTCTTGCAGGTTTTTCTTTTATAGTTTTTTTTCCTTTGTTGTTGTTCAGTTGTTTCTAACTTATGTATGACTGTGATTCCATTTGGTGTTTTCTTGGTAAAGATATTGGTTTGACTTGCCATTTTCTTCTTCAGCTCATTTTACAGATGAGGAAACTGAGGCAAACAAGATTAATCGAGCTGTCCAGGATCACACAGCTTTCACAAACTTACAGCTAGTAAGTGTCTGAGGCCAGATTTGAACTCAAGAATATGAGTCTTAATGACTCCACAGCAGGCACTCTATCCATTGTGCCACCTATCTACTAATTTTTTTCCTTCACTTTGTTGCAGTCAATTACATCTATTTCCTCTAATGACTTTCCATCCATATAATAGGCAGGCAAATCATTACTTCTGCCTAGATCAAGATAAATGCATTTTCCTATTTACATTTTTGATCATTCAGAATTCATGGAAGCATATGATGTGAGATGTGGTAATGAATGAATAATTAATAAATAAATTAATTTTGACTAATTGACAGTGTACTATGGAGGAGTTCTTACTAATTTTGACATTGTGGTGATTAAACTATCAGGTATTTTGCTAGGATTTACATAGTTTTTATGGTACCCTAAAGCTGTAATCAGATGAAAGTACATGAATTGTGTATCTGGCTGAAATTTTAATAAGAAATAGCATATTAAATTAAGTTTATTTAAGTACATAGAGCCACCCACGTCCAAGTTCAAAGCAATTCATGTGTAATTCTTCTTCAGATTTTATGTTTAACAATAAAGTATTTTATTACTCTAAAAAAAAAAAAGCAAATGTTAACTTCTTGTGGAGATTGTGCCATGAAAAATCTAGAGAAGCATAGTTATCTTTTGAAAAACCAATACATTTTTCCTTTTGGCCCCAAAAGACCTAATAATAAAGACATTATCAAAATGAACAGAAGACATTCTTTACAATCTAGAACTAAATAGAAGGATGGGCTTATAAAAGTAGAGGTTGGCAGAACAGTTGAACTAAGGAAACTAGAACTAGAATATTGAAATATGCAAGTGATAGAGGCATGAGCAGGGAAAATCAATCAACTAGGGAAATCAATGCAAAATCCATAATTCATTCCAGAAGGTAGGATAAGTGGCAAGAGAATGGGGTATAATAAAAATGCACAGCCTTACGAGAAGCCAGCCCTGAACAAGGCTATGACTTACCTTAACAGAAGCAGAGTTAGAATCAGCCCCAATAGGTAGGTCAGCGTGCAGGCAGATAAAGCTTGCCCATACCTTCCTCAGAATACAGAATGCAACAGAAGGAGAAAGGGACAGCATAAGAGGAGAAGAACAATGAAAGCTATTTAACAAGGTGGTGCAGTAGATAGGGCACTGTGTCTAGAGTGAGGATAATCTGACCTCAAATGAGACCTCAGAGTCTTATTTGTTCTGTGACATCCCCAACCCCCAAGCAGGTAACTTAACATCTGCCTACTTCAGTCTTCTCCTCTGTAAATTTGGGATAATAATAGCACCTACCTCTCAGAGTTGTTGTGAGGATCAAATTGAGAGTATTTTTAAAACACTTAACACAGTCCCAACCCCATAAGCACTGAAGAAATGCTTACTTGCTTCCACCTCCCCCCTCTAATGCAATACTATTGAGAATAATATAATCTCCATTAGCCCTCTTTGATCTGTAAGGGTCACAGAAAGGAATCAAATAAACTCCAAAATGAAAACTATGAAAAGAGAAGAAGGAGAAAATCAAACAAGGTCTTTCCCTGAAGTGAATCACAAGGGGACTTTCAGCAAGTAAGAAATTGAAGCACAAGGTAGGCCCTAGAATCAACCACACCATCTACATAAGCAGGATCAGGAATATCCAGAATACTATCTATATCTATATCTATATCTATATCTATATCTATATCTATATCTATATCTATATCTATCTATATCTATAAATCTATCTATCTATCTATCTATCTATCTATCCATAGATAGTATCTATAGATACTATCTATGGATAGATAGATAGATAGATATATCTATAGATAGATAGATAGATAGATAGATAGATAGATAGATAGATAGATAGATAGATATAGGTAATGAGACTATAGAAGTCCTACCTAACTTATCTAAGTGTGTTAGAGGGAACTAGGCTAAACGCAAATTCCAATCCAAGAAGTGAAGAGGAAAAAAGGAGTAAATTACTGAATGAACTAAATGCAATTAAGAAATAGTATGAAGTAAGCGAATCCTTGTGGCAAAAGCAGGGGAAGATGTAACTCCATAATGATTATAAGTAGCATCAAACAAGAAGAAAAGGAGGAGAAGGAGGAGGAAGAGTAAGGAGGAAACTACTGACCATAAGGGTTATAAAACTAGTTAGGATAAATGAAGAAAGTGCTTATAACTTCAAATGATGTGGAGGAAAGGGGGAAAGGAGAAAGGGGAATATGCATTGCAAAAAGTTGAAGTTCAAGTAGTAAAATCAGGGAAGAATAAGACAGAGCAATCAAATGAATCTCTAAGATACAAAAGAAACATGAGAACATGATTAACTGATTAAATAGAAAAAATAAGAGAGCTACTATTCAAAATAATTTTTACTTGAAAACAGGGTGAAGAAAATTGACAGGTATCAGTATACTTTGGTAAAGGAAGTTTGCTCTGCATGATTTTCCTATATTAATGAAACTGCAAGTCCAGATTTTTACTTTTCATCCCAAGAGAAAAAAAACAACTAAATATTAAAATGTCAACCTTTTTTACAGTCTATGTTTAAATAGGAAAGCAACCAACTTCATTTCATTGATATTATCAAGTATATTTACTTCCTATCTAATGACATCTGAAAGTTTTCTATTTGCTTATCTCCATCTTTAAATTATCTCAAGGATATTAATCATTCTATCTGTCAAAAGGTATATTGAGAAACCCCTATATTATGCCAGGTGCTATGCTAGGATCTGGCAATATAAACACAAAACCTAAAAAAAAAAAACCCTCAAATTTTATGAAGGGAAGCTGTGTGCATATGCAAGTAAAAACAAAATATATACTGGGTACATTTCTTTAAGAATACAAAATGTGTATTGGTTTCAGTTCATTTTATAATCAAATCAAGTCAAACCAAGTAATTTCGCACCTCCAGCCCAGTTGGTAAAAAGAACGCAATTGAGGAACACAACGGTGGTATGTTGTTATTGCATCAAAGTGCAAAGGCAAGTCTACATCCAGCTATCCCTTTAACCATATAAAGGAATTATCTCTAGTAGAATTAGAGATGCAGTTTGCCATTCCTTGGCTGAAGACTGATCATAATCCTGGTGACTTTGAAAAAGCAATTTGTCAAATAAGCAAGCACCTTTGTGGAATGTGACCCTTGTTTCTCTACCAGATGATAATATGTAGTTGACATGCAGGAAAGGGATTTCTACCAAGTCCCAGCATCAGCCATATCTTTCATCACAGATACTCATCCAGTAGGAGACACAATATCCAGGAAGCCATAAATACTGAATCAGTGAGCGACAGCAGAGGCAAATCTAAGGGGTGGGATGCTTGGCATTGATCGAGGAGAGAGCCACATATAAACTTAATAGAGATTAGAACTGGCAGTTAGGAGTCAAATTGTGGAGAGGATCAAGTCGTGGGAACCCAGCTTAACAAACTGTCCAGAGTCTGAAGCCATCCCGAGAAGAGAAAGGAATTTAAGATGCTGAAATAATTAAATCATGAGTTGATTTAGCCACATGATCCCTGCATATATGCCTCACTACTAGCATCCTCTAAATTTGTGTTCTTTCTCCATTTTGATCTTGTATGTGTTTGTGGGAAGGGGTACTCTAGGTTTATGGTAGTGGGTGGAGGGATAAGATGTTCTGGGGCTCCTTACTATGACATCTTGGGAACTGCCTTATTTGACTTAATTGTGAACACTGGCTAACTATTAAATATTTGTGCTCCAGTAGGGTTCATATGAACTATAGTTTTAGAAATGCAGACCCACAGAGTGCCTTGAACCTGGGAGTAGTTCTCCCCATGAGGATTCAAACTGCAAACCTGAGAAGACTGAGTTTGGAAGCTAACTCAGTAGGGTCTTTGTAAAAGTACTAAATTTAACTTGGATAGCAATGTATGGTCCAATTTTTATACATTATTCTTTATGATTATGAAGATTGAGATCAAGACACACTACACAAAAGTACTAGTCAGAATAAGTGTGTTGAAATGGAATCTATCCTATTTGAAGTAGAATTTAGGAATCATCAAAATACATACAAATTATAATTTCTCCCTAGTGAATAGGATCCACAGAGACGTTAGCACCCAACCCGAAAGGAGGAATGCCATTTTTTAAACTACCATTTCACAATCCCAACAGTACAGAACTTGATAGTTGGAAGGGACTTTGGAAGCAATATAGTGCAATCTATAAATTCAACAAGTAGCTGGTCAGCTTCCACTTGAAGACTTCTAAGGAGAAGAAATTGATTCCATTTTTGGACAGGTTTTATTATAATGAGGGGGAAACTAAGTGATACAGTGGAAAGAGCACTGACTCTGGAGTTAGGGGAACTTGAGTTCAAATCTTGCCTCAGACACTTACTAGCTATGTGACCCTGGGCAAATCAATTAACCTTGTCTACCTCAGTTTCCTCTTCTGTAAAATGAACTGGAGAAAGAGATGGAAAACTATTCCAGTATCTTTGCCAAGGAAATTCCAAATGGGTTCACAGCTGAAATGACTCAACAGTAATATTTTGGTGAGGTGAATTTTTTCTGACATTAGGTCTATAATGCAGAAAATCATATATTTATATATAATTTGGACAACTGTGTGCATATGTGTGTGTATGTGTTTTATCATTTGTACCCATTGCTCCTAGTTTGCCTTCTGGAATCGAATAGAACAAGTCCAATCCCACTGCAACATGATAGCTCTTTCAAATACTTAAATACACCTGTCATGCTCCCCTTGATTTTTCTCTTTTCCGCACTAAACATCTTTAGTTCCTTAAACCATTATTCATGTAATATTTATCATGGGATCATTAATACTAATTTCCTATTAGTGTGAAAACAAATTCTTCCTTTCAACACATTAAAATAAAATACTATTTCAGAACCTAAATGTTAAATGGTCCTCAAATTCCCATTGAACTAAATGTTTGTTCTTTTAATATATTATTTTTGTTATTATTGTTGTTGCTATTATTATTGTATAGTGTATGACTGGATATCACACAGCAAAATATCTCTGAAAAAATGAAGCAAGATTCTCAAAAAGGCAATAAAATGGTGTATGCTTGGAGTGAGTAGGCTGGAACACATTACAAATGGGGAATCACAGAAGTATCCTAAAGGATCCTATCAGCAAAATGCATGACCAGAAAAACAAATAGTTGAATCACATGTCAAGAGTGATAGCTAAGCAATATATAGCTCCATTGGTTTTTCATTTGCATTCATAAAATTTCAAGGACTCTTTGGGAAGGTCAATGACTAGGCAGGCATTGTAGGTTGTAAGCTCCCTCATTAGAGGAAGCAAGGAGCCAGATTGATGAGATCACAGATCCATGAAAGCATCAGAGAATACCAAATTAAGTTGCTTCAAAGCAAAAAACTACTCCAAGTCTTCATTGCACTCTGTGAAATGCTCAAAGTGAGAAAGAAGAAATGAACCCCTTCTGCTCATTACTCTTCAGTACTTACAGTGGGATTCTAGTTCATTCCCAGAATAAGAAACTAAAGTCACAGTCAGGAGATCCTCTCTGCTTAGTATATTTTTCTCCCTGAAATACTTATTTATATTTGTATAATTTGCTGAACATGTCACATTACATTTTCACACAAGAAATATTTTCTTTATTGTTTTATCCCAGTAAGCAGGGACTTAATATACTTTTTATTTGGTTGGAAAGAAACAATATATTAACAGATTCGATGGTTTTAATATAATACCGAAATTTCAGACTAGTATATTTCACCTCTTAGTGCTTAAGAAGTGATTCATGAAATTGCATATTTATTAGATTTCTATTGCAACATATTGCCTTTGTTTTGCTCTAGTTGGGAGCACAAAAAATATATCCTTTTAACTGTCCTATTAATCCCATGGTTACTCATTTTAATTGGCTTCCATTTCAGTTTTACTTCACATTTTGGCAATTTTATAAGAGATTTTCCCCGCTATATTTGAAGGTGATGCTTTTATCACTTAGGTTTCAATGGACCCATGGTTCTCAGGGTTGCGACACTACCCCCATCCTAACTGTTATCAAATCCCACCCACCCATGCCTTCTTATAGTGTTCAATTCTTGTCCATGTTTTTTTCTCCATAGAGGATCTAATTAATTTTATGGAAACTTTTGCCTTATTCCTTTGCTGTTTCTTAGAAACTCAGCACAAATATCAAATAATATATCTTGTTCTAACTCTATCTGCTTTTCCAAAAGCATATGTCATTGATGGTGTCTTCCTTCCCTCCATTTTTTGTACCACTCTACTCTTACTGGTAAGAAATTGTGAATATTATCTATAGTCCACTATGGAGAAAATGGGGGAAGGAAAAAGAAAGAGCATTTATTAAGTATCTATTATGTCCCACTTTATTAATATTTCATTGGATCCTCACAAGAATCCTTGATGTTTGTCACTTTACTATTGGAAAAACTGAGAGTAAACAGACATTAAGTGATGTGTTGGGGCTCAAATACCTAAGAAGTGTCTGAGGTCTGCTTTGAACTCAGGTCTTTCTGATGACAGGCCTGCTCCTCTATCTATTGTGCAATATTATCAACATGAATAAACAATGGAATCTGAAGTCACTGCAAACTTCAAACATTCCTTTTATGATAAAAGGGGGGAAAACAACCCTTTTGTAATACTAGGATAAGAAATGGGTGGTTAAAATTATTGACACTGATCCTATGCTTTAAAACACTGGGATTGAATTTCTACTGTGTTAGATAGAATGGAGCTAATTCTCTTAAAACTGCATGTGATTTTGCTTCTGGAGGGCTTTTGTCAATAGATAAATGTCACCAAAGTCTCCTTGTTAAACTTGAATTACTTTAATTGAGTTGACATTTGGCTCCATTAATCAACACTCATCTTGTCTCAAATGAAGCAATTCAACTTGAGATGAACTATTTCCCCCCTCCCTCTTTCTTTAGGAAACTGCTTACACAGCTGTGCTCACTCTACAGAGCTCTGTATCATCCACAAGAAATTCCAATTTTTGTAATATTTCTGTGTACAACTATCCCATACTGAAGTATGTACTTAATTTGCTTGCACTTAAAATAATTGGGATTATTTCTGCTACACAAACTAGGAAAGTTTAGGTCTGAGTTTATAACATGAGCTATTCCTACATTCAAATGTACTTCATGTGATGACAAATAGTGTTAACATGCAATTTAAAAAGTCAGATTTTATAAATCAAAGGTCTAAAACTTAGCATCAGGCTTATCTCTGCCAATTTTAAGTGGAACATAAATTACATCATCTCTAAATGTTAGAACACACTACTAACCATTTCTTAGTTGCTCTGAAATGTATATATGTCTACCTTTAGCCAATTCTATCTTTCTACCTGTCTCTCTGTCATACAACCAAGGCAGTCTTTTGACAGATTATTTTTAAGATTTTAAGTCATAGCATCATAGCTTTTGCACTAGAAGAGTGTCCTTAGAGGTCAACCAATAAATCCTCTTCAATCATACAGATGACAAAGCTAACCCCAAAAAAGATTATTTGATAGCTAATAAGTAGAAAAGTCAGGATTTGAACCCAGAAACTTTGACTACAAATGCATCCCTCTTTCTACATCCTGCAGTGGTGTGCTGGTAGTGTCAATTAGGTTGCCACACTAAGCAAATATAGAAGAAGACCTTTAGCACCATTATCAAATGGTGATAATTCACAATAAGGTCGGTATACCAAGATTCTGGATAGTGAGCATGCTGAAATAAGTAACTGTATAATAGAAAATATTATAAAAAGAGAAAATATGAGAATAGAAATAAGTAAAAGAGGAACCATCACTTGAGATAAGCAAAAAGTAAAGTAGTTCAGGCCAAATTATTTTAACTAGAATAAGAAAAAAACAAAGTTAAACCAGGATAATAGTTTGCATTCAATATCTCCAAAAAAATTTTTACATCCAAAATCTGTAGGGGAACTGACATGAATGTAAAGGACTAATATTCATTCCCAAGGAAAGGAAACAATATCTAACAATACAAATGTTCACCTCCACTGAAAATTAAATTATTAAAGAATTGCCCAGGATACTGAAAAGTTAAACAACTTGTCCCGTACCATAAAGCTCATATGTTTGAGAGGTGAGACTTGAATCTAGGTCATTTTTATTGGTCAACTCTCTAGCTACTATACAAGCATTTTTTCTTGGGAGAAAAGAAAATTCAAAAAAGGACAAACCATCCTCACACACCAAAAAAAGGATGGGATGATCACATTATGACTGCAATTACGTAAATGAAATTCACCCTAAATGACAAAAAACATCTCTTCATTTAAGACCTAACTTACATAATACTAACTTATGAAAGTCAAAATAAAAACTTTTAACAAATTAAAAACAAGTGTGAATTTGGATCTAGTGTTATGTGTCATCACTCTTTAATGCTATTTATTTATCTAATTCTGTAAAATATTCCTTATAGAAGGTGCTTGTGAATTTGGGGAGGTTTGTCTGCTTTGTACTTACCAAGTATAAAGGTTCTATATTCCCTGTTTTCAGTATCAGAATCCTCTCTAATAGATATCTTTTCATTTTATTAAATTTAATTTTTTTCAGTGAATAAACCAGAGCCCTTTTTCCTTCTTACACTCCTACATCCTTGAGGCAAATAAACCTAATCAAGGAAAACACATTCTCATATTGTCCATGTCTGAAAATGTTTCACTCTACATATCTAGGCCATTATTTTTCTGTCAGAAAATAGGCAGCATTCTTACTGTTAGTATATTATAAATTGTTCTCTTGATTCTGCCTACTTCACTCTCTCTCAGTAGTCATGCCAAATCTTGTGTGATCCTGACTGTGAATCTTTTCTATTTAAAAACTTTTTTTTTTCTGGCAGCCTGCAGCATATTTTCTTCTTTGGCCTGCAACTCTGGATTTTAATTATCATTTCACTTGGAGTTTTCACTTTGGGGGTTACTTCAGGAGATGACTGAGAGATTTTTCTGGTTTCACTTTTCCCTCTGCTTAAGAGAGCTCTATGTAAGTTTCAAGATTTCTTAAAATGTGATCTGTTTTTTTCCTTTTAATCATGACCACATGTACTCAAATATTTACAAAAAAATATATTTCTTCCTTATTTCTTTTCCAGAACAACGGATTTTTTTTAAATGAGATATCTTATGTTATCTTTCATTTTTTGTTTTTAATTTTTTGATTTTGCTTTAATACTTCTAGTTGTGTCATGGAGCCATCAATTGATTTCTTTTTTGTCCATTCAAATTTTCAGAGTTTGTTACATAAACAATGTACCTCTTTTACCAAGTTAGTTCTCTTTCCAAATCTCTCTTCCATGATTTTAATTTCTTTTTAATTCTTTCCTCTATTTCCTTCCATTGTTGCTGTTATTGTTGCTGTTTCATTTCAGCAGTGTCTGACCCTTTGTCACCTAATTTGAAGAGTTCTTGGCAGAGTTAGTGAAGTGATTTGCCATTTTCTCCAGCTCGTTATACAGATGAGGAAAAAGAGGAAAAAGTGATTTTCCACAAGGTCACATAGTTGCTAAGTGTCTAAGGACAAATTTGAACTCAGGTCTTCCTGACTATGTCTGGTTTTCTATCCACTGCACCACCTAGCTGCCCCTCATTTCATTTAAAATACCGTTAAGAACCCATTTTAAGCAATTTAATAATTTTTTCTATGAATTCGAATTCTTATTTATGTGCAAGCTGTTTCTATTTGAAGCTTGGTTGTAGGTATTTTGGAATTATTCTTTTCTTCTGGGCTTTCATCTTGAGAATCCTTGGCTTCATAACATTTTTTATTTCTTCTTCACTTAGACATTTGCTCTGTGTAATCCAAAAATCCTTTATTAACACATTGCACTTTCAAAGTTGAGTCTATGATCCATTTCTGTCTTGGAAATCCCAGAGCTTCCTTCTTGGGTGGAGGGCTACATCAACAATCTGTTTTTAGAGGTGCTTGTATGCTTGGGAGAGGAGTGGAGAATCTAGACTCTGAGTTAGCACTGTGGACATGTTCCAGTAATTAAGTTGCTGAAATTAACACATCGGTTAAGGTCTCTGTACACTTTGACCAGTCAGCTAGTACTTATTAAGAATCTGCTGTGTTCCAGGCACTGTGTTAAGTGCTGGGGATTTAACGAAGTCCATGCTTTCAAGGAGCTCTCAATCCAGTAGGGGAGACAACGTTCAAACAATTAGGTATGGATAGGTATTTACAGGGCAAATGAGAAATTATCAGTAGGGGGAAGGCACTGGGAATAAGGAGGATTATGAAAGGCTTTTGCTAGAAGGTAGAATTTTATCTGACAGAAAGAATGTCAGGTAATTTAAGATGTGAATATGAGGAGGGAGTGAATTTCTGTTATAGGGGATAAGTAGCAAAAAGTTTGGAATTGAGTACTTTATGCAAGGAATAGCAAGGAAGACAGTGTTTTTAGATAACAGAGTATGTGATAGAAGTCAGTGTAAAGCATAAAAAATATATTAAAAGAGGATGAGGTCAGGTTTTGTATAACTTTATAAGTCAAACAAAAGATTTTATATTTGATTCAGGAAGAAACAGAAAGCATTAATCATGTGAAAAAAATCAAAACAAAAGGGAAATAAAAACAGGAGAAAGAAAGAACAGAAAAAGTGAAAATAGTATGCTTTGATCTTCATTCAGCCTACATAGTTCTTTCTGTGGATGTGGTTAGCATTTTTCATCATCAGTATTTTGGAATTGTCTTGGATCATTATATTACTGAGAAGAGCTAAGTCAATCATAGTTAATCCTTGTTGTTGCTATAGATAATGTTCTTCTGGATCAGCTCACTTCACTCAGCATCAGTTCATGTAAGTCTTTACAGGTTTTTCAGAAATTCACCTGCTCATCATTTCTAACAGCACAATAGAATTATATTGCATTCATATACTACAACTTGTTCAGTCATTCCACTATTGATGCCACTCAAATATTAAATGAAAATTAAATGCCCTCAATTTCTAATTCTTGGCCACCACAAAAAGAATTGCCATAAATGTTTTTGTACATGTAGGTCATTTACCCCTTTTTATGATCTCTTTGGAATGTAGACTAAGTAGTGGTATTTCTGGATCAAAGGGTATGCACAGTTTATAGCCCTTTGGGCACAGTTCCAAATTGCTTTCCAGAATGGTTGGATAAGTTCATAACTCCTCCAACAAGTGTAGTCATGTTATAATATGTCTATATCTTCTCTATATCTATAACATTTATCATTTACCTTTTCTGTCATATTAGGTGGTAACTCAGAGTTGTTTCAGTTTGTATTTCTCTAACCAATAGTTATTTAGAGCAATTTTTCATATGACTATGGATGGTTTTAATTTATTCAGCTGAAAATTGCCTATTCACATTCCTTGACCATTTATCAGTTGGGGAATGACTAATATTCTTTAAAAATTTGACACAGTTCTCTGCATATTTTGGAAATGATGCCTTCATAAGAAATACTAGCAGTAAAAATTGTTTCCCAGCTTTCTGCTCTCCTTCCAATCTTGGCTGCATTTACTTTGTACAAATCAATTTTAATGTAACAAAATTATCCATTTTCGCATTTCATAATGTTCCCTATGTTTTGGATATATATCCCTCCCTTATCCATAGATCTGAAAAGAAAACTTTCTTTACTTTTATTATTTGCTTATGGTATTATCCTTTATGTATAAATCATGTACCCATTTTGACCTTATCTTGTCAGGATGTAAGATCGCTACTATAATATTTTTCAGTTTTACCAGCAATTGTTTTACAAAGCAGTAATCATTTATTTAATACACACTTAAAAAGAGAGAGAGATTGATAATTGGATACATCAGATAGGTGATCTACAGAAGCAAACAAATACAATAGTATAGGTTCAAGAAACCCAAAAATCCCAGTTACTGGGAAAAGGACTTACGTTTTCCTCTTGATGTCTTTTATTTCTTTATTTGTTTTCAGCGTTCCACAATCACTACCATACAACCTAGATTTTTTCTTTCCCACTCTCCCCCTCCGTCCTCTCCACCTCCCCCTTGCCTTCCCTAGATGGCATACAATTTTGCATAGGTTCTACACATCCATTCCCATTAAACACATTTTCACCTTAGTCATGTTGTATAGAAGAATTAAAGTGAATGGGAGAAATCATATAACAAACCAAAATATAACATAAAAGAAAATGATCTGCTACATTCTGCGATTGAATCACACAGTTCTTTCTGTGGATGTGGAAGGCATTTTGCCTTGAAAGACCATTGGGAATTTTTAAGTCCTTGCATTGCAATGAAGTTGTAAGTCTACCAGAAAACGTCCTCACACACTGTGGTTGTTGCTGTGTACAAAATTCTCCTGGTTCTCCTCCTCCTTTCATTCAGCATCACTTCATGTAAGTCTCTTCAGTCCTCTCTGAAGTTTTCCTGTTCATCATTTCTTATAGGAAAATAGTATTCTATTCCATTCATATACCATAATTTCTTCAACCATTCCCCAACTGATAGGGGATTTCCAGTTTTTGCCACCACAAAGTGTTGCTATAAATATTGTTGTATATGTGGGACCCTTTCCTATTTTTATGATCTCTTGGGATACAGTCCTAAAGGCAGTATTGCGAGTCAAAGGGTATGCACATTTTTGTAGCCCTTTGGGCATAGTTCCAAATTGCTCTCCAGAATGATTGGATCAGCTCACAGCTCCGCCAACAATGAATTTTTCCAACTCTCCTTCATCTTCTCCAACATTTATTGTCATGTTAGCCAATCTGATAAGTGTGATGTGGTATCTCAGTGTTGTTTTGATTTGCAGCTCTCTAATCAATGGTGATTTGGAGCATTTCTTTTTCATATGACTATGAATATCTTTAATTTCTTCCTCGGAAAACTGCCTATTCATATCTTTTGACCATTCGTTCATTAGAGATTTCCCAGAAATTTTTGTCAAATTGTGAGTTTTTATCCCAAAAGCTGGAGTCTGGGTTTATCTAATAGTGGATTATCATAATCATTGACTACTGAGTCTTGGGTACTTAATGCACTCCACTAATGTAACAATTTATTTCTTAGTCAATAGCAAAGAGTTTTGATGATTGCTGCTCTATAATAAAGTTTGAGACTTCGTATGACTTAAACTACCTTGCTTTGCATTTTTTTTCTCACTGAGTCCTTTGATACTCTTTACTTTTTGTCTCTCCAGATGAATTTTGTTCATTATTTTTTCTAACTCTAAAAAATAGTTTTGGTAGTTTGATTGGTATGGCGTTGAAAAAGTAAATTAATTTAGGTAGAATTGTCGTTTTTTTATTACTTCAGCCTTCTTACGAGAAAGTGATACCTTTCCAGTTCTTTAGATCTGACTTTATTTTGTGAAAAGTGTTTTGTAATTGTGCTCATGTAGTTTCTGGGTTTGTTTTGACAGGTAGAATACCCAATATTTTACATTGTCTGCAGTTATTTTAAATGGAATTTTTCTTTCTATCTCTTCTTGCTTGGCTTTGTTGGTAATACATATAATTGTTGAGGATTTATGTGAGTTGATTATGTCCTAAAACTTTGCTGAAGTTATTAACTATTTAAAGTAGTTTTTACTTCATTCTCTAGGATTCTCTAAGTGTGTCATATCATATGCAAAGAATAATAGCTTTGTTTCTTATCTGTCAATTCTAAATCCTTCAATTTCTTTTTCTTCTCTTATTGCCAATGCTAATATTCCTAGTCTAATATTGAATAACAGTGGTGATAATGGACTTCTTTGTTTTACCCTTGATCTAATTGGAAATGATTCTGGGTTGTTTCCATTACACGTATTGCTTGCTGAAGACTTTAAATAGATATTACTTATCATTTTAAGGAAAATTTCATTTATTCTTGTACTCTCTAGTGTTTTTAATAAGAATGGGTGATGTTTTTTGTCAAAAAGTTTTTCTAAGTAGATTAAGAAAATTATATAATTTCTATTACTTTTGTTATTGACATGACCTGTTATCCAGATAGCTTTGATATCATTCAATCAGCACTATATTATTGCTATATATCCCACTTTGTCATATATTCTGGTGATAAGTTGCTGTAATCTCTTTGATAATATTTTGCTTAATTTTTTTTTTTGCATTAAGGAAATTGGTTTGTACTTTCCTTTTTCTGTTTTGGCTCTTTCTGGTTTCAGCATCAGCATCACACATATTTCACAGAAGAAATTTGGTAGGATTCTTCTTGCAAATTTTTCCAAATAATTATTATAATGTTCGAATTATCAGTTCCACTTGCTTTTCACTCCTTTGATTTCCTCACCTCCTTTTAGGGTAAGACATATGTCTATACTTAACTAAGTGTGTGTGTGTTTACCTCTCTGAGACAAATCCAATGAGAATAAAGTTCCAACAGTGTTCACCCCTCCTTTCTTTCTCTCTGTTATAATAAGTCTTTTGTACCTTTTACCATGATGTAATTTAACCAATTCTCTTTCTCCCTTTCTTCTCTCAGTACAATCTTTTTAAAACTTATTTTTATATTATCAACTCAAAGTCAACTCATACCTATACCCTGTGCTTATGTATATTCCTAACTGCTCAAATAAAGTTCTCAAAAGTTACAAGTGTCACCTCCTTGTGCAGGGAAAAAGTCTAAATCTTATTGAATATCATGTTGTTAATTTTTATTTTAATTTTTTCTTTACTTTTTTATGCTTCCCTTCATCTTGTATGTAAAGATTGGATTTTGCAATCAGCTTTGGTCTTTTCCTTAGGAAGATCTGAAAGTCTTCTATTCCACTGAATACTCATCTTTTACCCTAGAGAGATTATGATCAGTTTTGCTGAGTAGTTAATTTGTTGTTGTAATCTGAGCTCCTTTGCTTTCCAGAATATCATATTCCAAGTCCTCTGATCCTTTAATGTAGAAGCTGCTAAAATTTGTATAATCCTGATTGTGGTTCCTTGATATTTGAATTGTTTCTTTCTGATTGCTTGTAGCACTTTTCCCTTGACCTTATAATTCAGATATTTGGATTCAACGTTCCTCGGAGTTTACACTTTGTGATCTCTTTGAGAATTTGATCAGTAGTTTATTCCAATGGCAGTTTTATCCTCTGGTTCTAGGATATCAGGGCACTTCTCCTTGATAATTTCTTGAAAGATGATGTCCATATGCCATGGTATCCTCGTAAAATAATTCTTAAATTATATTAAATTATCTTTACTCGAGTTATTTTCCAGGTCACATTTTTCTCTAATTTGGAATTTTGCATTTCTTTCCATTTCTCCATTTTCTTAAATTTTGATTCTACTAATTTTGATTGGAGCTTTGTTGGACTGATTCTTGATGTCTCCTAGAGTCATTACCTTCTATTTGTTCAAATATAATTTTTAAGTAATTAGTTTCTTCACTTAGTTTTGATACTTCCTTTTCCATCTTGTCAATTGTACTTTGAAAAGAGTTGTTTACTTTGGTGGATTTTTCACCATATTTGGGCAATTATAATTTTTAAAGAGTCATTTTCTTCATTCCATTTTTGTGCTTTCTGTTCCAAACTATTAATTCTTTTTTCCCATAATTCTCCATAAGTCATATCTTTTTCAAATTTGTCTTGATTTTTCTCTTGGTTTTTCAGATCCTTTTTTAGCTCTTCAAATTAGCCTTGACACCAATTTATATTTCCTTTTGAGGCCTTATATGCAGGCATTTTTGCGTTGTCCTCCTCGGAGTCTGGCTTTGATATTCATTGCTGTCATAGTGACTTTCTATGATCAGGGATCTCCTAAATTTCTTACTTATTTCTCAGTCTACTTCATGACTTTTAGACTTCAGACTGATCTCTGTTTCAGGTGAATGGTGGCACTATCTCAAACTTCTTATGCTGGGGTTAATTTTCACATTTTGACTTCAAGTACTTGCAGCTTGCCCACTATGCTGGGTGTCACCCAGTCTAGTCATGTCTGTTCTGCCAGTGTTCTGAGGCTCACAATTTGGCTTCTGTGATGAAGCTGGAGGTCTAACTGCTGGTCTCATGAAGCAGAGTAAAGGCAACTCATCTGCTGATCTATGCTGTGTCTAAGAACCTTCTGCTGGCTTGACCAGACACCATCTGAACTGGGCTGCACTGAACTGATTCAGACCTTTCCTGAAGTCCATCTAAGTTATCTTAAACTGGAAATTTTTGCCACTCCACCTTTTCGAAGGTTCTGTCATTCCAGAATCTGTTTAGTGGTTTGATTTACTTTTATTTTTTCCTGAGGGAAACTGGTGTGAGCTCAGGCCACTTTCTGACTTCTCTCTGTCATCTTGACTCTGTCCCTCAAATTGTTTTTTTTAATCATCTGTTTGTATCTGCCTGAGCACTTTGTTATGTGTACACAGTATATATGTAATGGTTTTTTATAAAGAATTAACATTATCTTATACAACGTTTCTATTATTATCTGCTTAAGAGTAATTCAGTTCTAATGATAGTTCCATTTTCAAATGCTGATCCTTCTGTTTCATCATTTAACCTTTTAGTATCAACCATTGTCCTATAATTTTACCTCTCATTCAGCAAGTTAAATTTTTTGCTACCGTCCTCAATCACATTAAGGATCTTCTGATTTTTTCAATGCCCTGATACATTAAGCAGCCATTTGCAGTTTACTTGACTTCTAATATTTTTTAGTTTTACTTCTAAATATGTTCTTTAGTATTATTAATAATTCAGAAATAAAAGATTGACCACAATAATTTCAACAAGTAATTGTATGTTTCTTCCTCCTAAACAGTACTATTCCTTTAATGAGCAGCTAGGTGATGCAGTGGATAGAGCACCAGTGCAGGAGTCAGGAGGACCTGAGTTTAAATCTCACCTCAGACACTTGACATCCACTAGCTGTGTGACCTTGGGCAAGTCACTTAGCCCCAGTTGCCTCATCCTGGGTCATCTCTAGTCATCCAGATGAATATCTGGTCACTAGATTCAGATGGCTCTGGAGGAGAAGTGAGGTTGGTGACCTGCACAGCCCTCCCTCACTCAAAACAAATTCAAGTGAAACTCATGTCATTATTTCTCTGATGCCGTGGTCTTCTTCAGCAATGAAGGACAAACACACTATCCCTTTAATACGGAGCAATTTGGTACCGAGTTGTTTCTTCAAGATTACAAGAGAAAGAGATGTTTTAACTTGGTTCTGAGACATCCGGTAATTTTGAAGTTTACTAGTCTTAGTATACTGGAACAAAGTACTGAATATATATTTTATTAAACATACTGGACATAGAAATTAGACTTGTATTATAAGTATTAGGAAATATAAAGTGTCTGATTATAAACAGAAGATGGAAATTTGGTTATTAACTGTAAGGTGACATGAAATTGCTCACAAAATGTACTCAGACACTAAAGCCAGAAAGAAGAAAGAAAAAAAGAGCCAAAAGGAACAATCTGAGGATGACATCAGTTAAACTTGAAGATATTATGTTATATTTGCTGTGGAAGGCTAAGTTCAAGTGAGCAGAGAATAAAGATTGGAAACAGAGAAACAAAGAAGACACCAAGAATATTGATTAGTTTAGTTGAGATATCACGGCCAGAGTGGTGATAATCAAGCGAAGCCTGGCTGAACTCAGCTTAGTGATGGAAGCGTCTGTTCCACACAGGAACTATATTCATCAAAGAACTTTTATGTGAAACTTACTGAGACAGAAAGGTTACAGCAAAATATATAGTTGCAAGTTATCCTGAGCTCATTCTTGCACTTTCTTGGAAGGTTTCTGTTTTGTGTCATTCTTCTCCACTGATACTGAATACACTTCTGTGAAAGTAATCATGTTTACATGTGTGTTAGGATATATTTATTATCATTCCTGAATTTTCTTTAACATAGGAGTTCCTGTAATATCATTTATTTTGCTCATTGCTAAGTAAATGAATATTTTGGGGATCTAAAATTCTCAACCTTAGGAGTGGCTGGAATATATAAATGGAAATGCATCAATAGGGGCTCCTAAGCTACAGTAGTGAGCATATGAAGAGTATTCCCTGACAACTTTGAGAGAATTAAAATTTTGAGGGAATTTGACTTTAATTGCATTATAGTGATTTTTCTTTGGAATTATTTATCTACTAACATGAGAGCAGGTAAAACTAGGTAAGCCAATCTAGGGAGTAAATAGGTGAACTTCAGTCAGGTAATTTCTGATTCAATTATATTTTTTGCCTCCTATTGATGAAACAGGAAAAAAGTTTCCCAATGCCCTAGAAAAATCTTTTTAAATCTTTTCATAATTCTCCAGTTTTGCAAGTCACTGATATTTCACACATTTGTTCCTTTGCTGCCTTAAGATCTTTCAGAAATACATTTGCCAATGATTATCCAGATATTTTAATTTTATAGCTCATTATTTAATTTTAAAATTCTATATCTAAACATTAATCTTAAAACGAGAGGCTGGCATTGAACCTATACAACCTTAAATCAATATCCCGTTTGTGAAATAACTTTCATGCATTCATTTTTGATTTAATTATCTGACAGTCATTGTCTGGAAACAGTACACATTTATGTTCTTTATGAAGTTTATTTTCTTAACTATTTCTTGCTATGAAATCTAAAGAAAAAATCAAAGTAATTGGAAGAAAATAAACCTAAATTTAAGATATGAAGATATAAGAGTAAAAGAACAGAAAAAAATGAAATCCTATTAAGTCACTTTCTTCACAATTTGTTCAGCTATATCTCACATATTTTAAAATACAGTATATGTGATTTTATCAGGAGTGCACTCCCGATGTGGAAACTCTGACAAGAAGTACAGATCAACAAGTATAGATCATATGAAATTTAAAATTGTATATGTTCTTGAGTTATTTAGAAATTATCTGGTTATATTTGCCTATTTTTACACAACTAGCGAGTATTAAAGGTAAGTCTTCCATCTCATTGTCCATTGAGTGTGTGTGTGTGTGTGTGTGTGTGAATGAAAGAGAGAAGGAGAAAAAAGGGATAGAAAGAGGGAGAGGAGACAGAGATAGAGAGAGAAAAGAGAGCCAGGAACAGAGACAGAGACACAAAGACAGAAACAGAAAGAGACAGAGGCAGAGGCAGAGAGAGGTATTGATCAGAAGAACTGATTAACTTCCTAACAAACTGAAACATATACATTAGCAGAATATTGACAAACCCCAAACAGCAATAACTTAGAAATCTCAGTATGTGATGCAAACTGCTGGGGAAACACTACCAAAGTTTGAAAAATTCCCCACTTCACATTATAGATTAAGACAAATTCCAAATGGATATATCATCTAGACTCTCCTATACCTCACCTCAGCCACACATACACAAGATGGTAGTATCTTCCATAATGTCATCAACTACAAATGTACCACCTGCATGTTTAAGAATTCTGAAATCTCATTTTCTAACCATAATCTATTGACCTTCCAGCTCTCCAACTGCCTTCCCTAATATACCCTTATTCTTCAGCCTCATTGTGACCTCCAATTTCTTGTTCTCTCAATCCTACTCCAAGATATCTCCCCTACACTAGCCACTGTCTACTCTTTTCCCCATTTTAACTTCTTGGTGAATCGATTCAGCTCTGTACTGTCCTCTTTCAAATCCCTCATCACCTTGTCATATGACTGAATACAGCCTAACTAAGGTTCAAACTTGTGCCTTTGTGACTATGGTATTGAGAAAAGGTAGAGAAAATCATGCAACCATTCTGGCTGGATCCATGACAGATTTATGTTATGTACCTGCAATTGGGCCCTTACGACTGCTAGACTGCTCTACTTCCTATAGTTCCCTTATTAACTCACTGTCCTACTCTCTACAGCATCTCTTCCAAAATTTTTCAGCCTTCCTCAAACCTCTCATGGTTCCCCTGATCCTCACTCAGGTAAACACTATGGCTCATATTTTATAGGAAAGAAGTGAGAGCATTCGCTGTTACCTTTCCAATCTCTTTTATTTGCAATCTCTCCCTCTCTACTAGTTTATTTCCCACTGCCTACAAACATGCTCACGAACAAGCTTGAACCTCTCATCCCGACTAATTACCATTCTATTTTTCTTGTGCCCTTTGTCATTAAACTCAAAAAGATTCTGCAATAGATAGCTCCACTTTCACTCCTCTCACTCTCTTCTTAAACTTTTATGATCTGGCTTCTAACCTCATCATTCCATCAAAACTACCTTTTTCAAGGTTATTAAGTTGCTGTAACTGATGGTCTTCTTTCAGTACTTACTTTCCTTGGCTTTTGCAGCCTTTGCCCCTTGATTCTGGATCGACAATAAAATATGCTGTCCATTAGCAACGGTTTTAGGGTAAGGGATTTATTTGGTTAAGTATTTTCTTTTTACTGTGATGGGTATAGGAGGGAGAAAAATGCATTTTTTTTAATAGATCGGGCTACATAGATGTGAAATTTTATGTATGTTTCCAAATTGCTAAAAATTTATTAGTTTTACTTCCTTGTAAGAGATCTCATATGAAGTAGCCTAGGGTGATAATCTTGTTTTCCCCTAATGTGTACATATGGTGTCATACATTTGCCCTTAGCCTTATTTTTCAACAAAAGTATTGTTTTACTACAAAAAGGGAATATTTCAGCCTCAGATAATGAGCAATATCTTTTTTTTTACTTTTTTGTAGTCATGGTTAATTATCATCTATGAACCCTATATACTATATTAAGAATGTCAGTAGCAAATTCAGCTTATTGTATTAATGTATTAATATAAAGGCTTAATGTATTAATTCAGATTTGAGACATCTGCTCATCGTAAAACAAACATTTTTCCTTGTGTTAAGGAAGCATAGCAGTCTCACTAATGATCTGTACTATACATACTAAAAAAGATTCATTTTTCTGTCTTTTTGACTCATCTTATGTTCATGTCATTTCCAAATATTTTAATCAACAGTGAAAGGGCTAAGAAATTGTTTCCATACTATAATTGCCTACTTTAGACTTCCCTCTCTAGGCATCATCTTGCCATTATCATTGTTAGTGTTTCTTTTACTATTATTTTTCTGCCTTTGAAAAATATCTTAATATTTCTGAGAGGAACTCAAACCACATTTGGGAAGGACACAAAGAGGTAGATAATTAGTTTCCTAATGTTAGAGCTAGGTTTTGTTTTATTGCAATAGAGGTTAATTTATCTTAAGACAGTGCTGTTTTGGGCATTCATTATTCCACAATTAGGGTCCAAGAAGTTCCAACATGAAACAAAAAGCATAAACTTATCTTAGAGAAGGATAGAAGAGCTCTTTCTACAACTGGATGAAAATGAATTTGATAGTTAAAAAAAAAGTTTTTTCATTCTACTAAATTTATTATGGAGCAGGAGAGCTGGCTGGCAGCAATAAAGTCCGTAATGACCTGAATCTTAATAGATGACAGAATGGCACCATATAAAAGACACAAATGGAAAGAAAACAATAAATCTGTTGCATAGTCTACTCAAATTCCTCCTGCACACTTAAGGGAGTAAAAACAGAAAGTTTCTGAAAGACTATAATCCTTTAAAAAATAGCTCTTTTCTTTCAAATTTTGAAGTCAAATATATCACTTAGTTATCTATAATTTTTCTTATGTATCTACCTTTCATTCAAATTTTTTTAGAGACTCCCCTTCATTGATTTTGATTTCTTACAATATATGAATACACCTTGCTGCTACTCAAAGATAGCATTTTTTTCAAAGGCAGAATGTGCCCAGGTCTAACTAGTAACTTTCATATTTTAAGACTCTCTTAAGCAACTATCTAAGTCTGCTAGGAAAATAACTTTGAATTCAAAGAGACAGAAGAATCACCCTTTTGTTCCTGCTAAGTATAACTTGTAAGAAAGAAGGGTGAAGGGGAAGAAACAAAAGGACCAATAGAGGGAGACATTGTGGAGAATGACAAGCATTGTAGAATTTTAATAGTCTTATAGAAACAAAACCTAGTTGTGAAATTTAGGCATCATCATTGAAAAAAGGTTAAAAAAAGAATAGTCTTTGGGGAAAATTTTATTATCATTTGCTCTAAAAAACTGATGAAAAATATTAATGGCTTAAATTCAGTTTACTTAAATAATACCAGTACATCTTTAAAAAGCATAAATAAGCTTCTTGTCAGTAGAAATTATTTTATTTTAATGTTTTATCCCAAACATCTAGCACAATTTATGGCATAGAATAAGCATTTAATAAATATCTGTTGATTAAATCATTGATTGTTTAAGGGCATACAGCTGTGAGTATCAGGGCCTGAGAATGCAGATAGAATTGATTGTCATCTATATGCAATACTATTTAGGCAATATCTTAGATGTGACTCATTAGCTGAGTTGGTTAAAGAATAATGATGATGAGGCTTAAGTCAGAGATAGATCTTGTATAAACCATTTTACTTTATTTTACTGTCTTATAATTCCCATTCTATCAATTATCACAAAGTTGAACATTAGTGGTCACAAACGGTATTATATGAAAGAGTGTGAATGATTCAATGAGTATTTCTATTGAAATATGTCGAGCAAGTAGTTAAATGGGTAACTCATTGAGTTAGTACAAACATCTATCCATCCATTCACAGCTCTTTCTCATACATATACACATATATATTATGAATTTCTCTTAATACACATGCATATGTTTGCAAAACACACACGTGCATATATATGTATGTATATATGCATATATATGTATATGCATATATATATATATGAAAGAGAAGGAATAAATATGGAGAAATATAGTAGAACAGAAAGATGACAAATTAAGACAAGAATTGAATAGTAGGAAGAATATGTTTAAGGTTATACTTAACTTATACTTGGATTTGGAAACTGCTGACATATTGAAGGGGAAAATGACAAATGTAGGAGGGGATGTGGAGAAATTGGGACAACAATTTATATTTTTGTAAGTATTCATCCATTTCACTGAGATTGTCAAATTCACTGGCATACAAAATAACTCCTAAATGTTTTGATTTCATCTTCATTGGTGACAAATTTACCTTTTTCATGTTTGATACTGGCAATTGGGTTTTCTTTTCCTTTTTTTTAAATCTTTTTATTTATTTAACTTCTTACATTCATTTTCACAAAATTTGGGGTTCCAAATTTTCTCCCCTTTTATCACCTCCCACCACGCCAATACACTGAGCAATCTAATTTTCCCTATCTCCAATCTGCCCTCTCTTCTGTCATCCCTCCCTTCTCTTGTCCCCATCTTCTCTTTTGTCCTGTAGGTCCAGATGACTTTCTATTCCCCCATTACCTGTATTCCTTTTTTCCTAGTAGCAAGAACATTACTCAACAGTTGCTCCTAAAACTTTGAGTTCCAAATTCTCCCAATCCCTCCCTCCCCACCCCATTTCCCTTTGGGAAGGCAGGCAATTCAATATAGGCCCCATCTGTGTAGTTTTGCAAATGACTTCCATAATAGTCCTGTTGTGTAAGACTAACTGAATTACCCTCCATCCTATCCTGCCCCCCATTGTTTTTTATTCTGTCTTTTGATCCTGTCCCTCCCTGAGTGTTGACTTCAAATTGTTCCCTCCTCCCATTGTCCTCTGTTCCATTATCCCCGCCCCCTTGCTTATCTCCTTCTCCCCCACTTTTCCTGTACTGTAAGATAGGTTTTCATACCAAAATGAGTGTGCATTTTATTCCTTCCTTTAGTCAAATGTGATGAGGGTAAACTTCTTGTTTTTTTTTCTCAACTCTCCTCTTTTTCCCTCCACTAAAAAGTCTCCTGCTTGCCTCTTGAATGACATATAATTTACCCCATTCCATTTCACCCTCTTTCCTCCCCCTACCTTTCTCTCTCACCATTTCCCTTAATTTCTTTTCAGATATGGTCCCATCCTATTCAATTCACTCTGTGCTCTCTGTCTCTGTATGTGTGTGCATGTGTGTATGTGTGTGTGCATCCATGCATGTACATGTGTATGTGTGGTCCCACCAACTACCCAGATATTGAAAAAGTTTTAAGAGTTACAAATATTGTCTTTCCATGTAGGAATGTAAACAGTTTCACTTTTGGTAAGTCCCTTATGACTTCTCTTTGCTGTTTACTTTTTCATGCTTCTTCTCATTCTTGTGTTTGAAAGTCAAATTTCCTTTTCAGCTCTGGTCTTTTCATCAAGAATGCTTGAAAGTCCTCTGTTTCATTGAAAGACCATATTTTCCCTTGAAGTATTATACTCAGTTTTGCTGGGTAGGTGATTCTTGGTTTGAGTTCTACTTCCTTTGACTTCTGGAATATCCTATTCCATGCCCTTCGATCCCTTAATGTAGAAGCTGCTAGATCTTGAGTTATCCTGATTCTATTTCCACAATACTGGAATTGTTTCTTTCTAGCTGCTTTCAAGATTTTTTCCTTGACCTGGGAATTCTGGAATTTGGCCACAATGTTCCTAGGAGTTTCTCTTTTTGGATCTCTTTCAGGTGGTGATCGATGGATTCTTTCCATACTTATTTTGCCCTCTGGTTCTAGAATGTCAGGGCAGTTTTCCTCGATAATTTCATGGAAGATGATGTCTGGGCTCTTTTTTTGATCATGACTTTCATGTAGTCCCATAATTTTTAAATTGTCTCTCCTGGATCTATTTTCCAGGTCAGTTGTTTTTCCCATGAGATATTTCACATTCTCTTCCATTTTTTCATTCTTTTGTTTTTGTTTTCTGATTTCTTGTTTTCTCAGAAAGTCATTAGCCTCCATCTTTTCCATTCTAATTTTGAGAGAACTATTAAATTCAGTGAGCTTTTGAACCTCTTTTTTCCATTTGGCTAATTCTGCTTTTGAAAGCATTCTTCTCCTCATTGGCTTTTTGAACCTCTTTTGCCAATTAAGTGAGCCTATTTTTCAAGGTGTTATTTTCCTCAGCATTTTTTTGGGTCTCCTTTACCAAGGTATTGACCCGTTTTTCATACTTTTCTTGCATCTCTCTCATTTCTCTTCCCAGTTTTCCCTCCACCTCTCTAACTTGCTTTTCAAAATCCTTTTTGAGCTCTTCCAAGGCCTGAGCCCACCTGACATCCACCTGGGATGTCTGGGATGCAGAGACCCCGATCTTGACGTCTTTCCCTGATAGCAAGAATATTTCCTCATCATCAGAACCGAAAGGAGGGAACATTTGCACCTGTTCAAAGAAGATCTCTATAGTCTTATTTTTCTTCCCTTTTCTGGGCATTTTTCCAGCCAGTTACTTGACTTCTGAGATTCCTATCCACCCCTGCCTAGATCTGCCCAGCTAGTGCTTGGGGTCTGAGATTCAAATGGGCTTTCCTTGGCAGGTGTGGCTGCTACTCAATGTGAGCTTAAGTTCTGGTGCTGGGCTGCCTCCCAGTCTCAGCTCCCTCAGGGGCTTTATGCAGAGTTCTTCAGTGATGGAGAGTGTGGGGCAGGGCAGTCTCCCAGGCTCAGTTCCCTCAGGGGCTTTATGGAGATACCTTCAGTAATGGAGCGGGTGGGGCAGGCTATCTCCCAGGCTCAGCTCCTTCAGGTGGTTTATGCAGAGACCTGAGCCTCTGCCTGCCTGCTTGGGGGTCCCGAGGCCCCCGCTGCTGCCTCTGCCTCCACCGCTTCCTCCTGAGGGGGCCCGAGACAGGGAGACACCCTGCTCCCTTTTCGGCCATCCCAGACATCTCTCTCACTGACCTGTAGCGTCTGTGGGCAGAGGGACCTTCCCGGCCGCCGGAGGTTCCATCCCTGAAGCCTGCTCGGATCACTTCTTCTGGGGACGCCCAGTCAGGACAGCGCTGGGGTGGGTTCCGCTTTCCGGGGCACAACGGGCCCTGAGGACAGCTCTCTAGGGCTCTCTGGAATGGAAATCTCTTCCACTGTGTTTCTGCACACCCTGCAGTGATCCAGAACTTGTGGGGAGCTCTTCTTACATTAAATCCATGGGCTGTGGGTTCGGAGCTAGCATACGTGAGTCTTTCTACTCCTCCATCTTGACTCCACCCCTTTCTTTTTCTTTTTAATCAAATTTAGCAAAAGCTTATCTGCTTCATTTTTATTTCCATAAAGCCAGTTCTTAGCTTTATTTATTAGTTCAACTGTTTTCTTGATTTCAATTTTATTAATCTTGCTCTGTGATTTTCAGAATTTCTATATTGGTGGTTAATGTGACATTTTTAATTTGTTCATTTTCTAGCTTTTTCGTTGCATGCCCAATTCATTGGTCTGTTCTTTCTCTATTTTGTTCATGTAAGATAATTTCCCCTAAAACTTGCTTTGATTTCATCCCATAAATTTTGGTATGTGTCTCATTATTGCCATTCTCTTGGATGAAATTAATGGTTGTTTCTGTGATTTGTTATTTGATCCACTTATTCTTTAGGATTAGATGATTTATTTGCCAATTGATCTTTAGTCTATCTTTCAATGACCCTTTATTACATGTAAATTTTTGAGAGTATGGCCTGAGAAGGATGCTTTTAATATTTCATCCTTTCAGTATTGGATTGTGAGATTTTTATGCCCTAATACATGGTTAATTTTGTGTAGGTTGTATGTACCACTGATTTAAAAAAAAAGGTATATTCTTTTCTATCACCATTAAATTATCTCCAGAGGTCTATCTAATCTAACTTTTCTAAAATTCTATTCACATCCTTAACTTCTTTCTTGTTTATTTAGTGTTTGATTTATCTAGTTCTGAGAGGCAGAGATTGAGGTTCCCCCCTAGTATACTTTTTCAGTCTTTTTCTTCCTCTAACTTCCTTAAATTCTCTAAAAATTTGGATGCTGTACCACTTGGGGCATATATGTTTAGCATCAATATTACTTCATTGTCTACTCTTGTACCCTTTAGAAGGATGTAGTTTCTTCCCTTATTTCTTTTAATTAGATCAATTTTTAACTTTCCTTTGTCAGATATAAGGATTTCTACCCTTGATTTTTCATTTTTATTTCAATTGCAGCATAATATATTTTGCTGCAGCATTTTCCCTTTATTGTCTGTGTATGTCTGTTTCAAATGTATTTCTTTTAAACAACACATTGTAGGGTTGTGGTTTTTAATCCATTCTGGCACCATTTCTGTTTTATGGAAAATTCATGCAATGCACATTTGCAGTTATGATTACTAACTATGTCTTTCTCTCAATTCTATCCCCCTCATCTGTTTATTCTTCTCTCTCCTTTTTTTCCCCTTTCCCTCCTCACAAGAGTTTTGTTTGTGACCTCCTTATCCGTCACTCTGAACTTTCTTCTTACCACTCCCTGCCTTTTCTTTCCCCATTCCCCTCCTACCTCCTATAAGCTAAGATACATTTCTATACTCAAGTGTGTATGCTTTTCCCTCTTGGAGCCAAAGCTGATGAAGTTAAGGTTCAAACAATGGCACCTCTTTCCTTTCTTTTCCTGTACTGTAATAGGTCTTTGGACCTCTTCATGTGATGTAATTTACTCCTTTCTTTCTACTCCTTTCCTCTACTCACAGGGCAATTCTTTTTTCAACTCTTATTTTTTATCTTAGCATCAAAATCAATTATGCACAATCTGCCCTTGTAAATATTGTAATAAAGAGAGTTCTCAAGAGTTACAACTATCACCTCTCCATATACCGATGTAAACACTTTGCCCTTGTTGAATAACATTTTTTTTCTTTCCTGTTTACCTTTTCATGCTTTTCTTGAGTCTTGAATTTGAAGATCAAAGTTTCTGTTGAGCTCTGTTTCTTCATCAGGAAGGTTTGAAAGTGACCTATTTTATTGAATGTCAGTCTTTTCCCCTGAAAGATTATTCACAGTTTAGCTGGGTAGTTCATGCTTGATTGTATTCCAAACTCCTTTGACTTTTGGGATATCATATTCCAAACCCTCTGATCCTTTAATATAGAAGGTGTTCGGTCCTATGTAATCTTACTGTCATTACGTGGTATTTAAATTGTTTCCTGTTCATTGCTTGCAGTATTTTCTCCTTAACCTGATAATTATGGAATTTTGTTACAACATTCCCTGGCATTTTCATTTTGGGATTCCTAAAGAGGATTTTGGTGAATTCTTCCAATGTCTGTTTTACCCTCCGGTTGTAAGATCTCAGGGCAATTTTCCTTTATGACCTCTTGAAAGATACTGTCTAGGCTCTTTTTCTGATCATGAATTTTAGGTAGTCCAATAATACTTAAATTATCTTTCCTGGATCTATTTTTCAGGACAGTTATTTTTCCAATGAGATACATTGTATTTTCTTCTATGTTTTCATTCTTTTGATTTTCTTTGCCTTATTCTTGATATCTCATAGTCAATAGCTTCCATTTTTCCAATTCTAATTTTTTTAATATAAATTTATTTATTTAACATTTTACATTCATTTTCACAAAATATTGGGTTCCAAATTTTCTCCCCATTTATCCCCTCCCCCCCACCCCAATACACCGGGCATTCTCATTTTCCCTATCACCAATCTGCCCTCTCTTCTATCATCCCTCCCTTTTCCTGTCCCCATCTTCTCTTTTGTCCTGTAGGGCCAGATGACTTTGTATTCCCCATTAACTGTATTTCTTATTTCCTAGTAGCAAGAAAAATACTCAACAGTTGTTCCTAAAACTTTGAGTTCCAAATTCTCCCCATCCTTCCTTCCCCACCCATTCCCTTTGGGAAGGCAGGCAATTCATTATATGCCATATCTGTGTAGTTTCGCAAATGACTTCGATAATAGTCATGTTGTGTAAGACTAACTATATTTCCCTCCATCCTATCCTGCCCCCCCATTGTTTCTATCCTCCCTTTTGATCCGGTCCCTCCCCAAGAGTGTTGACTTCAAATTGCTCTCTCCTCCCACTGCCCTCCCTTCCATCATCCCCCCCACCCTGCTTATCTTCTTCTCCTCCACTTTCCTGTATTGTAAGATAGGTTTTCATACCAAAATGAGTGTGTGTTTTATTCCTTCCTTTAGTCGAATGTGATGAGGGTAAACTTCATGATTTTTTTCTCAGCTCTCCTCTTTTTCCCTCCACTAAAAAGTCTCCTCCTTGCCTCTTGAATGAGAGATAATTTAGCCCATTCCATTTCACCCTCTCTCCTCCCACTACATTTCTCTCTTACCATTTACCTTAATTTCTTTTAAGATATGGTCCCATCCTATTCAATTCACTCTGTGCTCTCTGTCTCTGTATGTGCGTGCATGTGTGTATGCGCTCACGTGTGTACATGTATGTGTGTGCATGTGTGCATGTGTGTGTATGTGTGTGTGTGGTCCCACCAACTACCCAGATACTGAAAAGTTTTAAGAGTTACAAATATTGTCTTTCCATGTAGGAATGTAAACAGTTCACCTTTGGTAAATGCCTTATGACTTCTCTTTGCTGTTTAGTTTTTCATGCTTCTTCTCATTCTTGTGTTTGAAAGTCAAATTTCCTTTTCAGCTCTGGTCTTTTCATCAAGAATGATTGAAAGTCCTCTGTTTCATTGAAAGACCATATTTTTCCCTGAAGTATTATTACTCAGTTTTGCCGGGTGGGTGATTCTTGGTTTTAGTCCTAGTTCCTTTGACTTCTGGAATATCCTATTCCACACCCTGTGATCCCTTAATGTAGAAGCTGCTAGATCTTGAGTTATCCTGATTCTATTTCCACAGTACTGGAATTGTTTCTTTCTAGCTGCTTGCAATATTTTCTCCTTGACCTGGGAATTCTGGAATTTGGCCACAACGTTCCTAGGAGTTTCTCTTTTTGGATCTCCTTCAGGTGGTGATCGATGGATTCCTTCAATACTTATTTTGCCCTCTGGTTCTAGAATATCAGGGCAGTTTTCCTTGATAATTTCATGAAAGATGATGTCTAGGCTCTTTTTTTGATCATGGCTTTCAGGTAGTCCCATAATTTTTAAATTGTCTCTCCTGGATCTATTTTCTAGGTCAGTTGTTTTTCCAATGAGATATTTCACATTCCCTTCAATTTTTTCATTCTTTTGGTTTTGTTTTATGATTTCTTGGTTTCTCAGAAAGTCATTAGCCTCCATCTATTCCATTCTAATTTTGAGACAACTATTTTCTTCAGTGAGATTTTGAACCTCTTTTTCCATTTGGCTAATTCTTCTTTTGAAAGCATTCTTCTCCTCATTGGCTTTTTGAACCTCTTTTGCCAATTGAGTGAGCCTATTTTTCAAGGTGTTATTTTCTTCAGCATTTTTTGGGGTCTCCTTTAGCAAGATATTGACCCATTTTTCATGTTTTTTTTGCATCTCTCTCATTTCTCTTCCCAGTTTTTCCTCCACCTGTCTAACTTGATTTTCAAAATCCTTTTTGAGCTCTTCCATGGCCTGAGCCCATCGGACATCCTCCTTGGATGTCTGGGAAACAGAGGCTCTGCTCTCCACGTCTTTCCCTGATGGCAAGTATTCTTCCAGCCCCATCAGAAATGAAAGGTGGAAACATCTGTTCCCCTAGAAAGTGGCCTTCTATGGTTTTATTTTTCTTCCCTTTTCTGGGCATTTTCCCAGCCAGTTGCTTGACTTCTGATATTCCTCTTCACCCCGTCCTAGATCTACCCAGCTAGTTCTTGGGGTCTGAGATTCAAATGCTGCTCCCCAGCCTCAGGGCTTTCAGTGGTGGGCGTGCCTGCTATTCAATGTGAGCTTAAGTTCTGGTGCTCAGGTGGGGGCAAGGTGGCCTTCCAGGCTCAGTTCCCTCAGGGTGTTTATGCAGAGACCTTTGGTAATGGCTCTGAGCTCCTGCTTGCTCCGGGAGTCCCGGGCTACCATTGCCTCTGATGCTTCCTCTGCTGCTGCCTCCTGAGGGGGCCTGAGTTATGGAGACGCCCCTCTCCCCTCTCGGCCAGCTCAGAAATCTGTCTCACTGACCTTTAACACCTGTGGGCTGAGGGACCTTTGCAGCCTCTGGAAATTTCATCCCTGAAGCCTGCTCGGATCTGTTCCTCTGGGGCTGCATGGTCAGGGCTGGGCACAGCTGTCCGGTGAGTGATGGACCTTTGGGGTCGGTTTTTCAGGGCTTTCTGGAACAGAAATCTCTTCCACTACATTGCTGCAAGGCTTGCACTGCTCCAGAATTTGGGGGGAGTTATTTTTTACAGAAAATTTATGGGCTATGGGTTCATAGTTAGCATATGTGAGTCTTTCTACTCTGTCATCTTGGCTCCTCCCTGCTCCAATTCTAATTTTTAATACATTATTTTCTTAGTAAGCTTTTGTACTTCCTTTTTCTTTTGACCAATTCTGGTTTTTAAGGAGTTCTCTTCAGTGAATTTTTGTACTGCATTTTTTATTCAGCCAACTGTACTTTTTAAGAAATTATTTTCTACAAATTATCAACCTCCTTCAATTTTTGTCCTTCCTTTTCCAACCTGCTGACTCTCTTGAACACCTCACATTTATTTTCCCATTTTTCTTCTGTTTCTCTTATTTGACTTTTTAAATCCTTCTTTAGCTCTTTCTAGAAGACTTTTTGTGACCAGGACCCATTTGTTTGTATTTCCCTTTGAATTTTCAGATGTAGGTACAGTAACAGTGGTGTTCTTTTCTGAGTGTGTATTTTGACCTTCCCTTGCCACCATAATACTTCTCTATTGTCGGTGTTCTTTTCTGTTTCTTGCTCATGATGTTTGCCTATTTCCTGGCTTTTAAATTTGAGCTCTCCTGCTAGAGCACAGGGTCACTGCCCCAAGCTTCTTGTGCTGTGTATCAAGGACCTGGTCAATGGCTTTGTGTACTGGGGCCTCAAGTGCTGGGATCTGAGGATTCTAGGAGTCTGATAGCTTACTTGATGGTTAATTGGGGTCCTAGTGGTGATGCCTGGTGGTACTGATGCCAGGTGGGGTTTTTCTGTTTTTCTCAAGGGCTGTGCTGAAGCTTGGGAGTGGAAAGATAGGGTGAAGGTTGGAGGGCTTTGATTACTGAAGGATATTTGCTTGTCTGGGTCTGTACTCAAGCAGAGGATGGTCCTTCCATTGGACGACCTTCAGTCCCTACCTTCCTGGGACTGCTCTAAACCACTTGCAGGTCTCCTACTGGAGGGTGCCTGTAGACCCAGGGCTCAAAAGGAGGTCTGACTACTGGAGGAGGCTGTGCAAAGTAAAGTACATGTCCTCTTCTGTGTGAAACCTGTCTGACTTGGGATGCACCAGTTCACTTGGTTTTTCTATAACCTGGAGGTTGCTGGTTCTCCTTGCTATGCTAAAGAACATGGGGTGGTATTTGTATTGGTGTTTTTCTGCTCCACCATTCTGGGGCTTAGGATCTCTGACCTGGTTTACTGAGGTAGGGCTTGCTTCCAGTAAGCTGAAACACTTCCCTTTTACCTTAGAGAAAGGGACCTGTCTTGCTGATCCGCAAAAATGCCCCAGCTAAGAGATTGTCTCACCCTATCTTTCTGCTGATGTGTGTTCCAGGGTTTTTCCTGGGGTGGCATTTTCTGGTTTGCTTAGAGGTCAAAAAAAGAGAGTGATAGCAACTTACAGCTTACTCTGCTATCAGAAAGAGATGCATAATTTTTCAAAAGAGATTGGTCTAACAATACATAAAACAATAATTGAAAAGTTTAAAAATGCCCATCATAAAGTTGGAAAGAATTTTAGAGGTTACCATTACCAACCCCTACATTTTATAGGTGGTGTACTGAGATTGGGTGGTCTCAGGGATAATAGAGAGATGCATGGCTGGCATGAGTAATCTCATTTACAATTTGAAAGATGACTTATGTGCAAGAAGCCATAAGAAATATTCCAGAATTATTCTAATTCAATTTGAAAAAAATTGCTAAGTATCTATTATGTAAAAGACACTATACAGAGCCTGGGGACACAAAGTTAAAACAATATCTGGAGGAACTTACCTTCTAGTCAGCAATATATAAAGAAATGAAATAAATTGTCTTGTTATGCAACAACAGCAAGGGATAAATGTGTTGGATAAATCCTTAATGGAGGATCACTAGGAGAAAATGAACACGAATCCTTCAGGTTCAGACAGTGTATTTGCTTTACAAGGTGCATACATTGAGATAAACTACACTGATGATATCACCAATTCATGAAAACATACTTCTATCTTGTATTTTTACAGAAGAAGATCTCCATATTTAGATTTCTTTTGGTTAGCTCTAACCCAAACAACTTCCATGAGATACAGTATTTGAGTTGCATGTTCAAATCTTATTTTGTGCACTTAGGAATGCTTTTTCTTTAATAATATAAGAGCAGTTAACTTTTGTTGCTGTTCAGTCATGTCTGACTTTTTGTCCCCCTTCAGACTTTTTTTGGCAAAGATACTAGAATGTTTGCCATTTCCTTCTCCAGTTCACATTACAGATGAGGAACTGAGACAAACAGGATTAAGTGACTTGCCCAGGGTTACACAGCTAGTAAGTACCTGAGGTTGGATTTAAACTCAAGAAAATAACTCTTCCTGATTCCAGGCCCAGTACACTATCCGCCATACCACCTAGCTTCCCTATGTCACCTAGCTGCTTACTCCATGCCAGGCACTATGCTAAATGCTTTACAAATCTTATCTAATTTGATCATCACAACAATACTTGTAGTAGGTGCTTGTATTATCGCTAATTTACAGATAAGGAAACTGAGATAAAAAGAGGTCAAGTGACTTACCCAAGGTCAAACAGCTAGTAAGTGTCAGAGAACAGATTAAAACCCAACGTCTTCCTCACATTAGACCTGGCACTTCATTGTTGTGTTATCTAGCTATTCCAAATCACGTTTTCATTTTATATTTCTTTGGAAAATCACTGCGTGGGAAAATATAGTTACTTATATATCTTATGTTTCTACCTACTTAATGAAAATCCACTAACATGCATCTTCTAGGCAAGACCAAGATTCATACATTCTTCTTTGTCTCTTATATTTAAACTCTTATCTTTTTTTTTGGTTGTGACTAGATCCTTTAACAAGTGGGCAGAGGCCCCAAAACAATAGATTTCTCCCATGGCATGGATTTTCTTTCTTACACTAACTGCAACCAGTTCTTCCTAAAACCTCTACCTATCTTTGTTGCATTCTTCCTCTCTTGTTCTCTCTGTATTATATGATTTTAGTTCTCTTTCCCCTATTGCTGAGGTTACATTCAGTTCTTCAAGAATGACTTTGAACCACTCCATTCTTTGCTCCTTTGATTCCACACATTTTGCCTCTTCTCCTTATCTTACCTTCTATTTTGCTACCCTTCTTTTTATTCTCAGTACTCTTAGGACTTGGCTTCCATCTATAGTGGCCCTTATTTCTTACTTTCTTTTGTCTGAATCTCCATTAGGTTTTGCGATTGCTTTCTTCATCTTTCCTCTCCTGGCCTTTAGATTTTAAAGTTGTCCCAGGTGAATTGAGTCTTTCCTTTGTCCTTTCTCCTGCAGGAGCTATCTTTTCTCAGCTATTGCCCTGCTACAACTTTTTATTCATACCTGACAATTTTATCTCTCCTTTCTTTACTTTCACCCTCCTCACCCCCCAACCACACAACCTGAAATATATTCTGTTTTTCCTCCACTTATTCCTGAAATATCTGCTTGCCATTTTCTCCTGACTTCTCTTTCTCTCATATCCCCAGGGGACTTTTCTATTTTAATTTGGGTAGTAGTTGCCCTTTCATTCAGAGTACTTGGAAGCTGTCCATCTGTGCCTGACAGTAAATCCCTTTTATTATGAGATGCTTTGGTGAAGTTTTCATGTATATATGTGATTCCTTTAACCACCTAAATTTGCCCTCTTATCAAGAAGGACTGCCAATTCTTGTTCTTTACTCCTAAAATGTTTCCTACTTCCTGATAGTTATATACAGTTTGGAATCATTTGAGTTCAAAGGATCCCCAAGAACTCTCAGATCAGAAAAGGGATGGTCCAGCTTGACTGACAAGTATTTTTAATGGGGTTATAGAGGAGCAAGGCTTGGGGTTAGATTTGCTGAACTGACATTGAAGCTGGCTACTTAGAGTAAAGATGAGAAACTGATCGATCATAGCATCAGCAGATGTTTTCCTACTTTCTCCCATACTTCATACTTCAAAATAAAGAGGGGTGAGGAAGGCAAAGATCAGGAAAGACATTTTTTCAACTCCCTCAGGGGTGGTTTTTAAAAGGGAAGGATGATTCCCAATTAAAGTTTGATTTACAAAAGAAAAGGAGTAGAAAATCAAAAGGATAAGATTGTTCATCTGACTGGAAAGGAAAATGATATTATGATAATGATATTGGCAAGAAGTCTTATTTTGCTCAACTCATATTTTTGTCTTTCTTTTCTGCCAGGGTGAATACTCTTTTAATTTGAAAGAACAGGAAAAATAGCTAATAGAACATTGAAACTCAAAATAAATAGAGATAGCATAAAAATCACCATTCCCACAAAAACTTCTCCCAAGAGTATTGGAAAAATTTGATAAAAACAATGTGGTTTTTGATACCTTTTCAGTTTTCTTAGGAAGATCTTGGAGAATGGGAATTCTCAGAACTAGCAGATAATTGTTATTTCCAGAAAAAAAGGAAGAACATATTTTTTTTCAGAATATAGACTAGTAACCTTTTTCTCCATAAGATATCAAGAGATTGATGGTAACCCATCCTTTTCTGAGAAATTTGGAATCAATAGAAATTTTTTCCCCTTCTCATTCCTTTCATGAAGGAATGGAGAGGGAGGCAGAAGGTCATAAATAGATAAAAATTCTGTCAGAAAAAAAGAAAAAAACTCACATTCCCTGAATATTGTGGTTCAAAAACTTATGACAAATAGGTGCAAGTGAGAATTGTTGGGAGAATAGTGAGAACTGTGGGAAAAAAATAAGGAACATAAGCAACAGAGAAGAACTTCTGGTTATAAGCACACTTTCAGAAATGAGGCCTTATTTTTATTAACAAATAATATGGAATCATCATAAGACCAACCAATTAGTCAAATAATTAATATTAATGTATACTATGTGCCAGGAACTGTGCTAAGTGCTATAAATACAAATTGGCAAAAGACAGACCATGCACTGAAAGAGATTATAATCTAACTGTAGAAACTACATGCAAACAAATATAGACAAAACAAACTACATGTAGCATAAATAGGAAATATTTAATAGTGGAAGACACTTGAATTAAGGAGACCAGAAGGAAACATTTCAGTACCAAAGGAATAATAAAACAATGGATGCAAATAGAAATTGTTGCCATCAGGTGGAGCCTCACATGACTTTAAAAGGAAGGAGCGTATCTAATATAGCAGGATACTATAGTACTGGCCACTGGAATTTTCCACAACAGTATACCAGGTTTTTAACTGAAGAAGTAGCCTGGTACAGTGGTATAAAGCGTGGGATTTGTAGTGAAAAAAACTGAGTTCAAATCTCACCTCTTTTTATCTATGTGACCTTGGTGAAATCGCATAATCTCTCTGAGCCTCAATTTTCTCCTTGGTTGTACTGAGTCATTTTCATCATGAAAGTTTTGATCCTATGATTCCCTAATAGTGTCATGAATTTTGAGAGGAGTAATAATTCAATATGATAGAAAGAGGAGGAAATGGTAATCTTTAGGTCAGATAGATCATAATAATCCAAGTTGAAGTCACAAAATTGTCTAGCATTTTAGGCTCTTCTCTCTCCTATACATATTTTGCAAAGAATGTGCCTTATGTTCCCATTCTATCAGAAACTTTAGTTTGTTTTCAAAGAAGAGAAACTGAACTTATATTGTGATGAAAGCTAGACATAAAAGTTTTGACATTTTCCAAAAGAAATGTTGGGGAGATAGTCCAAGAATGTTAACAAAGATAAACTGCCAGATCCTTGAGAGTTCAAAAATACTTGATACATGATCTCTGATCTTTCTATCTATCTATCTATCTATCTATCTATCTATCTATCTATCTATCTATCTATCATCTATTTCTCTGTCTGCTTGTCTATTGATCTTTCTTGATTTGGGGAGAGAGAGTGAATTAGCACTAATGGTAAGAAGTAACTTTGATATATCTAAGAATATCACCTTTGTTAGATGATCTGAAAATCTGCAATTGATTAAAGTTTTCCAGGTGATCATTAAAAATGCTTTCAAAATCAATCAATAATTTAGTTCTGTTACAATTAGCAAGAACATTCAAGAGATGAGACACTTGCTTTACTGGCAGCACCATTCTCATTACCATTCTAACCCCCAGAAAAGATTCTGCACAATATTTTGATAGATGCTCCAGAAGCAACTAAGAGTATATATATATATATATATATATATATATATATATATATATATATATATATATATGTATGTATATAGAAAGGTAGTAAACCCCTTATTTATCAGGCATTTATAAAGAAAAAAATATTTGGATATTTTATTCTTTCTTAAGAAAAATGTATTTGGATTGATAGTTATATACGATCTGTTTTGTTCATTAAGAATATTGACTTTCCAAAGACACTTAAATAAACATTTGAAAGGGTATCATCTTCAAGAATGAACCATTTTTCTGAAAGGAGAAAATGGTGTGTATCAATATTGCCAATGATGACATTCTTACGAAGGTCATAATTTTAATAATGGATATACTTTGGTTTCATTGGCTCATTTAAGAAAGAGATCATATTTTGAGTTAGAATTCCTGAAGTAAAATATTTTCATTATGCTATTTCTTAAAAAAACAATTGTTTTTTGCCAAAAAAAGCTTTAATAATTAAGTCATATGATGTGAGCTGACTTTGAAGATCCTCCAGTCAAATGACTTCATTTTGTAAATGAGTAAATTGAAAATAAAAAAAAGGTAATAACTTGCCCAGGATCTCATGGGAATAAAAAGAAAAAAACTAGAAACAGGATTGGAACTCAATTTCCTTTGATTCCAAATCTAGAACTCTTCAACTTAATAGCAGAAAAATAATGGATTTTTTTCAGGGAGTTTGAACTATTTCAGTATGTGGTCAGGTCCATTTACTCATCTTTAAACTTTTCTTTGATTGTCGTTGCTCTTTCAGTTTACTTTTGTTTTTCCTTTGTTTTCAAAGAGGACCATGACATCAGGAAGGTGATGCCATGATTTGCAAATCAACTGGATTCAAATGAAGGAGGACTGTGCAAAGTCACCAGATTTACTTTCTTCTCTAGAGTCACTTGGATCCAGGGGCAAGATGTAGATCACCATGACTGGAGATGGCCCCTTTGTAGTCCTGGTTTAGTTTCTGGACATGTTGGTTTAAGCAGTCATCCACTCTATCTACTTCAGTGAAGAAATGATATGATAGTAATTTACACTTTATGGAAACTAAGGGTTTCACTTAGAGAAGGGGTGTTACTAAGAGAAAGAACATTTTCTGATCTCAAGTCCTCATTTCTAACAAGAAATACCTAAGGAAGTTTGGATTGGCAAGAGAGATAGTACCGGACAAGGAGGGTACTGGGAGAAGAGACAAAGTGACAGCAAGCAAGGAGACTCTGGGCCAGAGATGAGTTTGGGGAAGGGATTGGAGGGTGTTGCAAAAACAAGGTAAGCTCGTCTCCTGTAAAATGTATTTGTCTCCCAGGATCAGGGAATGAAAGCATAACAGTCAGACAACCAGCAACTTACTGCAGTCCTAGACCTGGTACATTTTGCCCAAATTCCTTGAGCTTTAGAACCTGTACCAGCATTAGGTGAATACAATTCAACTCCAACTTTAGCATGGAGGAGTTGAAGCAAAAGAATCTCAGGGACAAGCTGCGGAATGGTAGAGTACAGTAATTAGAAGCTGATTGTCTCCTGTGAGCTGATTGATGGAAGAAAAAGTGGGAGGAAAAAGAGTCTGAAATGATATGAATTGAAAATCTGAATAACTAAGAAGATAGTACTGCCAATGCAATCAACAGAGGAAAGATGGGTAGAAGAACAGCGTTTTTTTAAACAATTGTTTTTGAGGCAGGAGAACATGTTTTTTAATTTTAAACATGTGGAGTCAGAGTCCCCCATGGGGACAATGCCCAGATAGGGCTATCTAGCAGGCAGGTGGAATTGTAGTACTTGAGAGGAGAAATGGATTAAGAGAGAGAGATTTTAAAATCATCTATATAAAAATGATAATTGAAATCATGGAAATAGAAGAAATAACAGAAAGATAGTGTTTAGTAGGGAAGAAAACTAGTCAACACTGGAATAGAATTTTAGATTACTGATGTTCTGGGGAAGCAAGGTGCCACAGAGGATAGCATAATATTGAACATAACCTGAATGCAAATCTGGCCTCAAATACTTTGCTAGCTGTATGACCCTGGGCAAGTCAACTTCTATTTGCCTCATTTTCTTCCTTTTAAAAATGAGGACAACTAAGCTCCCTAATTCCCAAGGTTATTGTGAGGATCAAATGAGAATTTGTAGGACAACATGTAGAAAGGTCAGAAAGAATGAGTTATCACATTGCACTGTGCATTGTTGGAATTAATAACCATATCAGTGGGATCAGGGATAAACCTGATTATTTTAATTCATTGTCCTTTTTCTTCCCTCCTCTCCCAAACAGTGGTGTACCTTACACATTCTCTTCTGTTTCCACATTCTTTGCACTGGTGACAGCATGCACTTTTATAAATTCAGTAATCAGCTTCCAATCTTACCGTTCAACCAAAATCTCCCTTTTAAATATTAGTCTTATGCCTCATCCTATTGAGCCTCTATACCTGTACTTTCATTTATTCCCTCATAATCTTGGTCTTCACTTTTTGGGCCACTTTTTATCAAACTGCCTTTTACCCAGGTTCTAAGTCTTGGTAGTTTCCTTTACTTTAACTCTTCTCAACCCCTCTCATTCCTTCATCCACACAGTCCTGTTGATTCTATATATGTGAAATCTCTTTTGGTCATTCCATTTCCTCCAAGTCACACTGCCAACACTCAAGTTCAGGCTTTCATTTCCTATCACCTGGGCTCTTGCTAAAATCTCTTCAATGATCTTTTGAATGCATGAAGGAGTGGATGAATAGATGAAATGACATTGTGTGTCTTTATCAACTGCCCACTATTTGCTAGGTGCAAGCCTCTGGAAATAGAAAATATAAAAGTGAGAAAATCCCTGCTCTCAGAGAGCAAATATTTTCATATGAGGAGACAGCAAATATATTGTAGAGACAGTCAAGTAAGGAAGTCTTGTTCAGGAAAGTTACATGCAAGGTGAGGGGAGACACAAAGGATTTGATTAGTAGGCATCTTTTAGAAGCAATAGTAGTCTTGATACGGTTATTGATCTTACTGTAAGAGATAGTGAAGCTACATCTGAGTCCAACTGGATATAGGAGTTGGTGAGCTTTCAGACATTCACTCACACTCCAAACAGGACAGCTCAGTTCAAGGGTGTGATAGAAAGTACAGCAGATTGGTTTCCCCAGGAAAGGGGGACATGAGCTCCTTAGATTTGGTATAGATAGTGGTGCTCCAGGTAAGGAGAAAAGAGGAGTGACAAGGCAAATGGGGGCATGAATAAGAAGGATGGTCTGGGGAGATATGAGAGAGGGTTGAGCTTTTCTTCTCACCAATCAACACATATCTATCATATCTTTACACCTCCTCCAGTTCCAATCTTTCCTTCGTGTAGACATAAAAATTATCTCCCGAAAGTACAGGTCTTACCATGGAATTCCCATGCCCAAATACCTTTATTAACTCTCCATTCCTTATAGGATAAGCTATAAACTCTTTAGGCTGGGGTTTATATATACATTATCTAGCTCCCACTTACCTTTCCAGCTTCTCAAAATTCCCTTGTCATGTGCACTATGTTCCAATGTTCATGAAGAAGTATTGAAGTAGAATCATGAATTTATAGACAAAAGTGGTATCTGAGGCCATCTAGTCCAAACTCCTCCTTTCATAGTGGAAGATACTGAGGCTCAGAGTAATTAAGTGACTTGAGGTAATTGAATGACAAAGCATGAATTTGAACCTAGTTCCTTGGATTTCTAGATCCAATGTTCTTTCCATTTTACAACAGTCCTCCATTTCCCCTGATCTGCATTTATATAAAACCATTCCACATCCATGCAATGATGTACTTTCATTTGATCACTACCTCTTAAAATTTTTAACTTTATTCAAATTTTAATGCTATTCTCACCCACAAATTTAGCCTTCTCTGAACCCCTGCCATCCCACTCTGTTATTGGAGTTTAGATTTTTCTTCCATCTTCAGTTTTTCTTATATTATATTTTTTTGTGTGAATGCTGAACCCACAAGTAGAATACAAACTTGGAGAAGGTGAGTGCTTTTTTTGTTTTTGTTCTTTCTTTTTTAAATCTTCTTTCCTCAGTAAAATGCTTACACCAGGGATGGGGGACCTGTGGACTCAAGGCTGCATGTAGCCCTCTATGTCTTCATATGTGGCCCTTTGACTGAATCTAAACTTTATGAAGTTCCCCATTCCTGCCTTACACATGATAGGCCTTTAATAAATGTTTGTGCAATCAAATATCATTCTGCCATGTAACCCATGATCAAAGATGACTTGATAATTATACTAGAATCCACATTTATTGTTAAAGACCTTTTGACATCCCAGGAACTAGATGATTCAGTTCCCATTGACAAAGAAGCAGGGGATGAAAATCAAAACAAATAGAAAGCAGAATAAAAGATAAGTTAATTACTTTTCCATTATATGATCAACACAAAGTCAATTGCTGTCAGGACCTAGAGATGGAAGAGAATTGAGTTGGTACCTCTGACACCATTCTAGAGATTTCCCAAGGAAGGGTTCCAGAGCTCCCCCTATATTTCAATCAGCTTTTAGCATATCACCCAATGGCTATAATTTGTCAAGGATTTCAGATAGAGAATGAGCTTAAGGGTGATCAGCCAGGCCCATATATGATGGCAAACAGTGTGGTGGGAGTATATATTTTGGAGAGTTCAGGTGGATTAGAAAGAAATGTCCATAGTAGTGTTTGACTTTGTGGGCTTGTCTCTCTTTAATAAGATCATAGAGAAAGTAATCTATTAACCAGCGTCTCTGTTGGCCCACAGTGTTTCTCAGATTTATCTCTTCATATGGTCACCAACCTATTTCAGACCCTAATAATCTCTCTACTATAAGTTTCTTTGCACTCCAATCAATGCTCCACATAGCTACCAAAGTAACCATCCTAAAATACAGGTTGGATCATGACTCTCCTGGGCTAGAGAAACTCTAAGCTCTTCCTCCTCTTGCTAAGATAAAATATAGACTCCTCAAATTGGCATCCAACATTCTAGATCATGTGGCTGCAAAGGACATTTCATAGTCCCAGTTCAAGCATTTTATCTTATGGGCAAAGTGACGTATACTATTTGAAACACTTTCCCAGTATGGAACATCTAACATTGTACATCTCATCTCAGTGCTTTTGCATAAGTTGTCCTATATGCCTATAATGTACAAAATTCTCAGTTTCCCTGAAGGTTCAATTCAGGTGCTATCTTCTCTAAACACACTCCCACTTTATTAGCTAACCTTTCTATAGCACTTACTCTTTGCCAGGCACTATGCTATGTGATTTACAAATGTTATCTCATCGGATCCCCACAATAATTCTGAAAGGTGAGTGCTTTATTATTCCTGTTTTACAGATGGGGAAACTGAGGCAAACGGACTTAAGTGACCTACCTACAGTCAAACAGCTAGTGACTGAGGAGCAAACTCAGGTCTTCCTGACTCGAGACTTGACATTCTTTCTACTGTACAACTTAGCTGTATTTGTTTCTCTGAAGAAATCTTTTTTTCATCTCTATCATGTAAGCTTTCCAAGCATAATATCTTTATCTTTGGACTGTAGCTTGTGGGGATCCAGATTCAAGGTGCATCAGAATGTATTTGGGGAATCAAGGAACTAAATTATATTTCATATCTAAGCTCCCGGGTCCAGGTGCACTGTCCTACTTGCTATTACTCAGGTCTCTGTCTTCTCACCTCCACCTCTTGCGCTTCCTTGGTTTCCTTCAAAACTCACTCTAAATTCTCCTTTTTTGCAGGAGACCTTTACCAGTATCTAGCCCCTACCTCTCTGAGATTGCTCTCCATTGGTTTGCATGTTTGCCTAGTTTTCATTTATGTGAGGGCAGGGAGGGCAGGGAATTGTTTTCCTTTTATATCCTCATGGTTTAGTACAGTGCCTGATTCAAAGTAATCCATTAAAAAATACTTACTGATTGAATATTTAATCCACCATATTAGCTACCTGATTGTTCCAGCTGAACTCCTTGCAGATATTTGGGAAAGGGGTTCCTGGTACTAGTAACTAGTGCCTGCCATTTCATCTTTAAACCATTGCTTTGATGATGGAAGCTTAAATTATTTTTAAGGAACCTAGAAATAAAACTCAAGATACATGCAGAATTGGTATTTGCTTTACCAAATGGTTGAGTTGACACCATTTTGCAAAGAATAAGTCATATAATGTTGCTAGTATACAGAAGCTTAGAGGAGGAATAGGATATATTTTAATATTTTCCTCCAGCTATTTATGAATACATAAATGAGAGATCAATGTGGGATCTTAAACAATCACCTGGGCTAGTAACTCACACTAACCCAGCATCGTTCATCATAAAATGTAGTTGAAAACTAAGCCACACATTTGTGAGGAAAAATATGATTTTTACATATAGGAGCTGTGTAAAGATATGTAAAGTATCTCATGCCAAAGATAGACACTTAATATTCTTAACACTTCTTTCAATTACTTGCCTCCAATATTTAGAAACAAATAAGCTCTAAATCATTAAAGAAACCATAGAATGATGGTTCTGTGCAAGTTCATCAAAAGGAAAGCTCAGAAAATTTTCTTCACCAAAAACGGAATTGTCATACTCCATAAAACTGCAGTTGTGACTTAAGACACAAGTAGGTTTAACAGTCTTCTTGAGTGACATTTCTGTAGGTGAGTATAACGTTTTTTCATTTAAATCTTCATCTACATCTTTCATTGACTTTGAAACAAGAGAATATATCTATGTATTTGAATAAGAAAAAAAATACAAGTAGTTTGGAACTAGAATCCTCTCTATCATTTCTGCAGCTCAGAAAACTCTTTCTTGCTCTGTCAGGGAGACCTAGATAATAAAATCTGTCTTAATTTAAACCTGTTTGCTTCAATGCAGGTTGCTGTCATAGGAATTGTATTTCAAGTTTGGTCACTGGTATTTCTAGGATCCCCAAGGACTCTATTTCTGGTTGTATAATTATCTAAATTGGTATCATCCTTCTTTCCATTCCGTAAGCACACTGCATGACAAAGAGATTAATGTTGCTTCTTTGTCTCTCAACACATTCTTTAGAACTTCAAACATCTGAGTTAATAGTCTTTAGACATTCAATAAAGGATGTATCATGTTTAGTCACATGTACATAGACACATACATACAGAGACCTATATCTATCTATCTATCTATCTATCTATCTATCTATCTATCTATCTATCTATCTATCTATCTATCTATCTATCTATCTTAGCCATTGCATGTGAGAATGCAATACCCTATTGAAACAAGTGGCTTCACTTAGAAAACCATAATTAGTTTAAATTAGATAACAGGAGAAACAAAACAAAAAAAATGTGCACCTATCTGGATTGCTGAATCCCAAGATAATGAAGCAACTAGACTGTCTAGTATCATTTTAGAAAGCTGTCTCTTCAAGGGGAGAAGCCAAGATGGAGGAGTAGAAACATACACATATGCTAGTTCCTAACCCATAGCCCATAAAATGCCTGTAAAGAGGAGCTCCCAAGGAATTCTGGAGCAGCAGAAGCCACACAACAATGGAGTAGAGGAGATTTCTGTTCCAGAGAACCCTGAAAAAGTGACACCAAAGGTCCATCACACACCGGACGTGGAGCAGAGCCCAGCCGTGTCTTGGTTGTGCAGCACCGAGAGGACCAGATCTGAGCAGGCTTCAGGGACTGAATCTCCAGCGGCCGCGAAGGTCCATCTACCTAGAGATGCCAGAGGTTAGTGAGAGAGCCAGTTTGGCTCACCAAGAGGGGAGCCGGGTGTCCCCATAACTCAGGTCCCCTTGGGAGGCAGCAGTGGAGGCAGCAGCAGACAGGGGCTGCAAAGGAAGCAGGGACTCGGGTCCATTAGTGAAGGCCTCCTCATAAACCCACTGAGGGAACTGAACCCTCTGACATGGCCCTGCCCCCACCCAACCAGCTGAATTTAATCTCACACTGAATAGCAGCCCTGCCTCCACTGAAAGCCCTGAGGCTGGGAAGCATCATTTGAATCTCAGCCCCCAAGCACTAGCTGGGTGGATCTGGAGGTGAGTTGAGTGTGGAAAGGAATCTCAAAAGCCAAGTAATTGGCTGGGAAAATGCCCAGAAAAAGTAAGACCATAGAATGTTACTTTCTTGGTGAACAGATATTTCCTCCTTTCCTTTCAGGTGAGGAAAAACAATGCTTACCATCAGGGAAAGACATAGAAGTCAAGGCTTCTGTATCCCAAACATCTGAAATAAATATTCAGTGGGCTCAGGCCATGGAAGAGCTCAAAAAGGATTTTGAAAATCAAGTTAGACAGGTGGAGGAAAAACTGGGAAGAGAAATGAGAGAGATGGAAGAAAAGTATGAAAAATGGGTGAATACCTTGGTAAAGGAGACCCAAAAAAATGCTGAAGAAAATAACACCTTGAAAAATAGGCTCACTCAATTGGCAAAAGAGGTTCAAAAAGCCAATGAGGAGAAGAATGCTTTCAAAAGCAGGATAAGCCAAATGGAAAAGGAAGTTCAAAAGCTCACAGAAGCAAATAGTTCTTTCAAAATTAGAATGAAACATATGGAGGCTAATGACTTTATGAGAAACCAGGAAATCACAAAACAAAACCAAAAGAATGAAAAAATGGAAGAGAATGTGAAATATCTCATGGGAAAAACAACTGACCTGGAAAATAGATCCAGGTGAAATAATTTAAAAATTATGGGAATACCTGAAAGTCATGATCAGAAAAAGAGCCTAGACATCATCTTTCATGAAATTATCAAGAAAAACTGCCCTGATATTCTAGAACCAGAGGGCAAAATAAGTATTCAGGGAATCCACTGATCACCACCTGAAAGAGATCCAAAAAGCGAAACTCCTAGGAACATTGTGGCCAAATTCCAGAATTCCCAGGTCAAGGAGAAAATATTGCAAGCAGCTAGAAAGAAACAATTCCAGTATTGTGGAAATAGAATCAGGATAACTCAAGATCTAGCAGCTCGAAGGGCGTGGAATAGGATATTCCAGAAGTCAAAGGAACTAGGACTCAAACCAAGAATCACCTACCCAGCAAAACTGAGTATAATACTTCAGGGGAAAATATAGTCTTTCAATGAAACAGAAGACTTTCAAGCATTCTTGATGAAAAGACCAGAGCTGAAAAGAACATTTGACTTTCAAACACAAGAATGAGAAGAAGCATGAAAAAGTAAACAGCAAAGAGAAGTCATAAGGGGCTTCCCAAAGGTGAACTGTTTGCATTCCTACATGGAAAGACAATATTTGTAACTCTTTAAACTTTTCAGTATATGGATAGTTGGTGGGATTACACACACTCACACACACACACACACACACACACGCATGCACACACACGCACATACAGAGACAGAGAGTACAAAGTGAATTGAATAGGATGGGATCATATCTAAAAAAATGAAGCAGTGAGAGAGAAATGTATTGGGATGAGAGAGGCTGAAATGGAATGGGGCAAATTATCTCTCATAGAAGAGGCAGGCAGGAGATTTTTTAGTGGAGGGAAAAAAGAGGGGAGTTGAGAGAAAAATGTGAAGTTTTCTCTCATCACATTCGACTAAAGGAAGGAATAAAATGCACACTCATTTTGGCATCAAAACCTATCTAACAATACAGGAAAGTAGGGGAGAAGGGGATAAGCAGGGTAGGGGGAATGATGGAACGGAGGGCAATGGGAGGATGGAGGAATTTGAAATCAACACTTGGGAAGAGACAGGATCAAAAGAGAGAATAGAAGCAATGAGGGGTAGGATAGGATGAAGGGAAATATAGTTAGTCTTACACAACATGACTCTTATGGAAGTCATTTGCAAAACTACACAGATATGGCCTATATTGAATTGCTTGCTTCCCAAAGGGAATGGGTGGGGAGGGAGGGATAGGAAGAAGTAGGAACTCAAAGTTTTAGGAACAACTGTCCTTGCTACTAGGAAATAAGAAATACAGGTAATGGAGGATAGAAAGTTATCTGGCCCTACAGGACAAAAGAGAAGATGGGAACAAGGGAAGGGAGGGATGATAGAAGAGAGGGCAGATTGATGATAGGGGAAATTAAAATCCTTGGTGTATTAGGGTGGGGGGAAGAGACAAATAGGGAGAAATTTCGGAATCCAAAGTTTTGCAAAAATGAATGTAAAAAAGTTAAATAAACGAATTAATAAAAGAAAAAAAGAAAGAAAAAAACTGTCTTTTCAATGTCATGATGTTTTATTGATTTTTTCTTCCAGTGTAATGAGATATATTTTGCTTTTACAATAAGACTCATCACCCTATACCCATTCTAAAGAATGCACAACAGTTTCTCCAGAGACTCAACCCTAATAAAATACATCTCTCCTGAAGAAATAAGCATTTCAAAACCCTGGAAATTAAACTAGATTGAGAATTAGGGGTCCTGGATTCAAGTACTATGACTTGTTCAAGTTTTTTGTCTCTTTGTGTTTCACTTATTTATCTGTAAAATGAGGTAGTTGCTCTATTCTAACCCTAAATCATGAGGGTGGACCTATTACTCCTTTAAATTTGAAAACCTATGACTTCCTTCCAAATGTAGGAATAAATCTGATCACTTTCTCATTAGTTTCTTCTCTATACCTTCCATAAAATCAAATCAGTCCTATCTATGGCTCAGATACACACATGCATGTATACACATATGTATACACATATATGTTATACATGCACACACATATAGACATATGCATGTACATATTATTATTTTGTCCATGTTGGTTATATATGACATTTACATGATTCTGTCTAGATGTTCATCACAGAGTAGCAAGAAGATATGTGTGTTGGATCTCATAACTTCATTCAAGAAGGGAGGGAGAGAGTAAGAGAAAATGTGCGTGTGACTCAGGCTAAAATCATTTCTATCTGAAGCCTTAACTAGTTGATCTAGAGAAAACAAATTTTAGGTTCAAGTTGAGCTCTTGATTACTACCCCTTAATGGGGAAAAAGTGTACTGAGCTATATTGCCAAGGCTGGACTTCCTTCCCACTATATGACAGTTTTACAATGAATACAAATCATTTAGCAAGTTCATAGAAAAACAGAAATCAGAAAAAGTGTACATATGAGAATATAGACCAGACAAAACTGAGTGAATGAGATCTTCAATTGGGAACAAAATAAGTCAATTCAACCAAGAATGTGAGCCTCAGATGTCACCTAAGAAGTTCCCCAAATTCTTTAAAGTAGCAAGTTAAAGATAGGGAAATGATAGGACCTGTCAGCTTCCCTGCTAGTTTATTCTCAGTGTTCTCTTTTTTCAGGTATATGAAAAGTATCTGAAATGGTGTGACCTTGCTCAAAGCTGGAAACCAGATCAGTATCACACTTCTCTCAGACTCATAGGCTCCACTCCACATGCAAGCATGGAGTAATTAAGAAATGATTCTTCTTGGATGAGGACTGTAGTTCAGTCATTCAGTCATGCTTGATTCTTTATGACACCATGGACTATAGCAAGGCTTCTTTCCTCTGCTACCTTACTTAGTCTGTCTAGGGTCCTCTTCATTGCTTCCATGACACTAACTATCTTCCTCATCCTCTGCTGTCCACTCTTCCTTTTACCTTCAATCTTTCCCAGCATCAGAATCTTTTTCAGTGAGTCTGTCATCTCCTTATGTGACCAGTGCATTTAAGTTTCAGCTTTAATATTTGTCATTCCAATGAATAGTCACAGTTAATATCTTATATATTGATGTATTTGATCTTCTTGCTGTCCAGGGATCTCTCTAAAGTTTCTCCAGTACCACAATTCATAAGAATTGATTCTGCAGAACTCAGCTTTCCTTATAATCCAACTCTCCCCGCCATACGTTACTACAGGAAAAATTGTAATTTGATTATACTTGTCATCAAGGTAGTATAGTAGTGAAGGGACAAGAGTGATAATGACATGGGGCAGCCCTTTCCCATGCCTTTGACAGTAGTTAACACTAAGAAAGAGAAAATCACCAAGCGTAAGGGAGGAAAGTATGTAGATAACAAGGTGATATGGTGGGAGGGACCCCTCAAGAGACTGAAATATAGGGGGTGATTTGGAGAAAGGATATTATAGAGGAAAGAGAGGGTTTCTTTTTTTTCTCCCCCTCCTTTCTTGTCTGCACCAACCTCAGAGGAACAGGTGGATGGGAGAGAGAGAAAGAAAATAGTGTTAGTGAAGTGAAGATTATTTGGGGAAGGCAAGTAGTGAAGAGTAAGAGAAGTGTCCGATCAGAATAGGAAAAAAATAAGATGTGCAGTTTTAAAACGGCTTTAAACCAAAGTCCAGTAGAAAGATACATATATAGAAAGAAATAAAAAAAAGTTTAACTAAGCATGTAGGAATGAGAGAACAGAAAGAAAATTGTAATCTGTTTGCATGGACAGTGTGAACAGAGAAGTTGAGAGTATAAGGTTTGGAAACTTTTGTAAGAAAAAGTTGATCTGCTTGTGTTTCTTGTCATTTCTGAGCTGTGGTCAGGTCCTTCCATCACCCCACCCACCGCTCCTGTGGAATGACTGGCTTATCGCTTTACAGCTAGAGAAGGTCATTTCACTAATTAGGGAGAGGTAAGTTTCGGGGCTGTGTCAGTGAAAGTTTCAAGGCTTGCACTTTGAAATTGGACTGAGCTTAACCCTTTCCTGGCTAATTGAAAAGAAGAAAGTTTTGTGCACCAGGACACAACCAAAGGATAATTGAATTCATTTTAGTCATGTTTTAAATGAAATATGTTTCCCCTAATTTTATTTTTAAGACAAATGAGATTTTTTATATTATTTTGTATTAAGACAAAGTGGGAAAATGCATATAACTAAAATGTTTTAAGTTGAAGACCTTAAGCAAGTTACCTCAATTCACTTCACATGAGTGCAATGTGCCTAAAGTGATGCCTGGCAGAGGACAGATACTATAAATATTAACTGTTATTATTAGTTCCTTAATTAAATGTGATCAGTACACAAAATCAGTGATGATGAGTGGCCTCCTTTTCTGGGTAAGACACTTTGGAAATGCATTCAATCGGATTGAAGTCACCTGATCAGCAAAGCACTTGTTTTAAGTTTCAAATGTATAATATTATGCAAATTGGTAAACTTCTGTATGAGGTCAAGCAACTTTCATAACTTGACTGTTGTAAGAGTATGAACTGAAAGAAACAAAATTAAAGTGGAAAAATGTTTAAAACCAGTTATGTTATTTTATCATTCCTGTTAATCCTGTTTTGTAGTCTTTTGTAACTGCCATTTAGGGAACTGCATATTTCCATCTTTGCCTGCAGTTAAGAGGAGGACACAGCTAAATCAATTTATCTATCACTTCACTTATGAAAGTTGTAAGATTATTAACCAATCTATTTGGGGTTATTATAATAATGTTATGACCCAAAATGGTGACTGAAAAGGAGGGAATGAGACAAAAGCCTTATCTATAATGGCTCTGCTCATTCAATCTTTTCCACTTTGGGAGCGGGGGGAGAGTGTCAAATAGGACAGCCCTTAGCAGACCTAAGAGTAGATGGTGTGAATGCCCTGACTCCTCTCGTTTAAGAAGATGGCCACGGTTATCTCCAATGTCAAGACTATAAAGGGTGACTGGAGGCCTTGTGTGCCTGTTACCGTATGTTGTGCAGAATGCATGATGTTATATGGGAACCCCAAAAGACATCCTGGAAAATGGATAGCCACACAAGGATATGGGTGAAATTCAGTCAGGGCAAGATAAGATAAATTAAGATTGAAAACTGAAGACTTATCCTTCAGAGAGTATGTGGTTTACATCAGTCTTGAAGAAGAATATAGATAGGATAGGCAGGCAGGGGCTTCAGGATCAGTTCCTTCTTTGGGTTCTCTATCAATTCCCCTTATTTTGTAAACTTGCTAGGTTCCTGGAAACCATCTGTGTGGGAAGGTCAGCACTGGGAAAAAAAAAAAAAAAAATTTGTTTAGGTTATGGAGTTTTAAAACAATGAATTTGGATTGCTGAAGATTTGTATGTATATGCATATATATCTGCATGCATAATTCAGAAATAACTTCTAATCATTAATAATTTGAATTATTAATAATATTAATAATGAATAACTTCTTTTCATCAGGACAAATTTAAACTTGAAAAGAAGGGGAAATAAAAACTGAAAAGATTTTAAATGGAATCTCTTATATACTATGAGTCCTGATAGATTTTTATTGTTTTATCGTTTATTACAACTCCATGGGAGTAAAAATAACTGTATCTACTCTAAACCTATGATTAGTGAAACTTGCCTTTAGAGTTGAAAGCTCTTGGGACTGTAACTGATCTGTTTTGAGATTTAAATCCAAATGTTGGTCTGGTGGATCATTAAGTCAGTAATCCACAATTTGAGAGAAATGTCACAAGTGATTCAGAGTGAATTTCATCCTGATTTGTCACAGGTGGAGGTTTGCATCTGGAGAACAGCCTAGAGGACAACCTTGGCATTAGCATAAGGTGGGATCCCCCTGACTGAGTTTTCCCATTGTGTTCCTTTGAACAGGAATGTTTCCCACCTGACTATTTGTGAGTTTGCCTATGCGGTGGAATTATTACTGCATGCTTAGTTGCCAAACTATGATTCTTACCTGAAATGAAACAGAGCTAAAGATGTTTTTTTGTCTTACCATATGTGTGCCTTTAGGCTTAAGCCTGAATAACCAGTTTGATCCTGTTATAATCATCTTTCCTTTTTTTTTCTTTTTACAGCAAATTTCTATAATTAGAACAAATGGTAACTAGAAGATGCACAATGTGCGTCCTGTTTTGTATCTGAATGTGCCGTCGTTTCATATACCAAACAAGTAGGGAAATTAACACTCAAATTTGTCATTAGCCTACCCGCACAGTCATTCATAAGTTTAAACACCTGAGATTGTCTTATATATAAAAATATGGGAATAATTAAGTAAAGGTAAAATGTTTAGGAAACAAATGTATGAATATATTAATTGATGACATTGAAGTCAGGAACATCTTCTGTTTTAAGGAAGAGAACAGCAGTCATGCTAGTGAAGAGTAAGATTCATCTAATATCTATTCCATTTGAAGATGGCTAACAATTGAACATATTCTACTCTTTTGTTATGCAATGTTTTGGAATTAATTAAGTATCCTTCCATGTCTTTTATTATAGTGGGAGTAAAGTCATCCTTTAAGTGAATTTATTTTTATAGCCATTGAACATAGGGGTGCAAAGCTTCTACCTGCAAGAGTGTTGTTACTTATGTTTTCATATACAAGATTGGATCTCTAATAGTATCTGATTCTCCAAAAGGGATTGGAATCAGCATGGAAAAGTTTGGGAAAGTGATAAGAGGAAGCAATTGTGTACACCAATTGTAAATGAGTCTATTGGGGCATGTAAAAACCTAAGTTTTCTAAACCTTCAAGCAAACTCTGGGTCCCTACTTTGATATCCTAGTCCAGTATCTCTATTGAAAAGATCAAAACTATAAGGTTTAAACTCATTTTCACAATATGAACTAGTTATTGGAGAAAGAAAATTTGAGAAACTGCTAAAATGTGAGATCTTTTTAATAAAAGTTTTTAGCAGAGGTGTCTAAGGAATCTCTCCAAATTATAAGGAACCAGAAAAAAACAAAACAAAACAACAATTCTATCAAAGAATTTCTCATGAGGACAACATTTTCTAGATTTCCCCAAGAAAAAGATGTTTCCAGAGACCACAGAACTACATGGGACACCTAGATTCCAAGATGAACTCTGCTAATGAAATAGGGGGGAGGGGTTGATGGTAATCATTGTACAGGTCTTCAATCGCAAAAAGGGGTACTAAATTGTTCTGATCACATTTTGTAAGTAATTTTATTCTCTATCAACCCCAATATGTTATAAATTGCCTGACATTTGTATTGGTCTCTAAACAGTTCAGAAACTCGACTAGCCTGTACTGAATTAAATTTGGAAACTGAGCTCCCCAAATGGCATTGACTCTTCCTTCATCTCCTAGGGGTGGGATGGAAGAAAATTGTAATAATTTTGGTAATTTTCTCATTGGTCATGTTGTTTTCCTAAATTTTCTTGTATTACTTTTGCTGTTTGTGCCTACAAATGGGACTATCTTTCTGGCTGTACCCCAAAAGGCCCTAAACTCCCTAGACAGTATCAAAATTGCCCTACTATTTGGGAAGAAGTCTCAGCATTCCCTAAGTGGGGGGATTTGGGACTTTACAAGGTAAAAAATAATTGGACTATGTTACAGAGCCATAAAAATCACTGAAGAACTTTTCAAAAAGCAAAATTAGCCACATGGAAAAGAACTTAGAAAAATGAACTAATATCTGAGACTGTGTATGGGATCAACTCATCTGAAAAATAGAAGTGGATAACAAAATATAGTAGAAATCAGAACCTGACAATATTTTGTTTACAAGAGACACAGCCTGAAACCCAAAGACAGGGACAGAGGATAATTTACAGGGAGAGAGATAATTTAGAATTTAAAAATAAATATTATATTCAGTTTTTTAAGAAAAATATAAAAATAAATTTGTTTTCTCTGTTTCTCAATGGGGCATGATATGTAAAGGAAAGAAATTAGATTTTTAGAGAGATGAGAAGTGCTACAGATGAGGAATCTTCATGAATTTTCAAGTGAGATTATTGTATTGTTATTTTTCATTGACTGTTACTTTTTAAAAAAAGATATATTCTATGAAGTCAATCAATTAATGAGCATTTATTAAGCCCTCATTATGTACCAGACACCACTTAAGCATTCAAAAGTGGGAGTAATTTGCAAATATATGTAATGTAAAAGTAGAATTTAAGAGAGAGTACATACACTAACAAGAAGACAGAAAGAGATGTAGAAAGAATTAAAGAAAAGGAAAGAGAAAGAACCAACAATCTATTTACTCTCAGCCTTGCTTCAAATGTCTTATGCTTCACACTTTTATACCTGACATTAAATCATAATTTAAGTTTCAAAGAGACTCTAGATTCTATCTTATTCTATCCAATGATTTTGTAAATTAAGAAAATGAGGCCCAGAAAGCACAAGTGACTTATTAAAATTCACCCAAATAGTAAGTGATAAATTGAGGATCTAAATACAAGGCTTTTTGTGCAGAACATAATTGTAAAAGAAGATCATTCATCTTCATTTCTCCTGACCTATACCTTGCCACTTAATCCAGATGACTCTGGAAGAGAAAGTGAGGCTGGTGACTTTGCACAGCCCTCTCTCATCTAATCCAATACACTTGCAAGTCATGGCATCACCTTCCTGATTCTTGGTCCTCTTCAACAATGAAGGACAACCAACAATCCTCAGGGGACTAAGGAGAGTTTATGTTATTGATAGTTTGTTTTGCTAGTTTAATTAATGTGGAGGATTTATATTTCCAAAAACATATCAATACTTGAGGGTAACATTGCTGTTTACCTGAGTAACATTTCTGAGCATTCTATTTATTATCCTTTTAGTTATGAATATTTGGAAACTTTTTCAAATGTTTATTTTAATGTTTTTATGGGTTATTTTGACACTGACATTCCAAATAGAGAGAATGCATGGGGAAAAATATCATCAAGTTAGAAGGTGAAAGGAACTGCTAACACTACTTTAGGTAATTTTGTTCTGAACTTAATTTATATCAAATAAGATCATATATACTTACCTGAGAGAAATATTTATGCATTTCAAATATTGTTCTCTAGAGAAAGAAAATGTTGCCAAACCATCATTTGCTCTTTGTTCTTTTGAAAACTCTTAGCTCTCATTTCTGAGTTTTATTATACTGGAGAAAACCTGAAACTTATAGTCACAAGAAAGTATATTGATGGTATTTTAACAATTTCATATTTTACTATCTGTTTTTAGAATTTGTATTAAAAAGACATCTCAGTATTATCATTCAGTTCAGTATCATCGACCAAAATGTATACAGAGCAATATGTCTGTCCTGATATTCCTGACAAAGGCCTTTAAATAAGTAGAAGGAAGCATTTGAAAGGTATTGTTTTAAAAAATTACTTTTCTGATCTTGCAACATGGAATCATCTACACCTAGTTGTTCTAAACCACAGGCAACTTTCACTATAACATGATTCATACAGAGAATTTCCCCCAGGGAGTCACAAAACAGAGAACAAACAAACAAATGAATGCAGAAATAAATGAATTAATATGCAAACTAACATACAGAGAATGCCATTCCCTGAAGCAAAATTTCAGAGCCATGATTTATTGTGTCAAAGAGGTCTCACCTCAATTATAGTCTTAACTTCATAAAGAAAAGATAATTCAATTACAATAGAAAGAAATGATGTAAGAGATATCAATATATACATCTTTTTTATCCTACATTTTATCTGTAATTTTCGATGCTCCAATCTAGTATAGACAGTACTGTAAGTTATATAATCATATATCATAATGTTGCAGCCATTTCCCAATAAGTGAGTGCCATTATGGTCTCTTCTCTGTTTTTTTTTTCTTTTTCACTACAAAGAAAAAAATATACCACCAATGAATTTTTGTGTACATTAGATTTTTTCCTCCTAATTTGATCTGTGTTATATGCCTATTACTGCCATCTCTAGGTACCAAAATCAATGAACAGTTTAATGAATTTTGGGGGTAAAAATTACACATACATCATTTTAATAAGCTTTATTTCCTATAATGTCACAAATAGTCATAGTTTTCCTCAATGCCATGTTAACCAACCTGATGGATACCAGGTTGAACTTTAAATATTATTAAATTTGAATTTTTCATCATTTTACATGGCTATTGATATCTTTCTTAGAAAATTTATTGTTCATGTCATTTGGCCACTTATTTATTGAGGAATGACCTTTTTTAATGTTTCCCACCCATACATCTATGCATACATGTATATGTATATACACACATACACACGCAAACACACACACACACACACACTTTCCCCCTCCCCCAGTTTTTTCCTCCCATCACTTTTGGAACAAAGAGAAAAACCTTATTTATAGCAAGCATGCATACTGAAACAAAATCCTTACTAACCCTGTTCAAAGTAGTATATGCCTCAATTTGCCCCTCAAATCCATTATTCCCTTGTCTTGAGGGGGGGCATATACTTCATTAAAATTCTCTTGAGGGGAGGAGCCAAGATGGCAGAGTAGAAAGACTCACATATGCTAGCTCTGAACCCACAGCCCATAAATTTTCTGTAAAAAGAACTCCCCACAAATTCTGGAGCAGTGCAAGCCGCACAGCAATGCAGTGGAGGAGATTCCCATTCCAGAGAGCATGAAAAACTGACACCAAAGGTCCCTCGCGCACCAGACAGCAGAGTCCACCCCTGCCCTGGCCACATGGCCCCAGAGGAGCAGATCCGAGCAGGCATCAGGGATGGAACCTCCAGCGGCTACAAAGGTCTCTCCACCCACAGGCGCACAGGTCAGTGAGAGAGACTTTTGGGCTGGCTGAGAGGGTTGCAGGGTGTCTCTATAACTCCAGCCCCCTCAGGAGGTAGTGGCGGAGACAGAGGCAGCAGCAGACCCGGGGCTCCCGGAGCAGAAAGGAGCTCTGCTCCATCACTAAAGGTCTACACATAAACCCCCTGAGGGAACAAGAATGAGAAGAAGCATGGAAAAGTAAACATCAAAGAGAGTCATAAGGGACTTACCAAAGGTGAACCGGAAAGACATGGAAAGACAATATTTGTAACTCTTAAAACTTTTCGGTATCTGGATAGTTGGTGGGACCACACACACATACACACACACACACACACACATGCACAAATATGTACACACATGCACACACACACACATACACACATGCATGCACATACAGAGACAGAGAGCATAGAGTGAATTGAATAGGATGGGACCATATCTTAAAAGAAATTAAGGTAAATGGTGAGAGAGAAATGTAGTGAGAGGAGAGAGGGTGAAATGGAATGGGCTAAATTATATCTCATTCAAGAGGCAAGCAGGAGACATTTTAGTGGAGGGAAAAAGAGGAGAGCTGAGAAAAAACCATGAAGTTTACCCCACCACATTTGACTAAAGGAAGGAATAAAATGCACACTCATTTTGGTATGAAAACCTATCTTACAATACAGGAAAGTGGGGGAGAAGAAGATAAGCAGGGAGGGAGGGATGATGGAAGGGAGGGCAATGAAAGAAGGGAGCAATTTGAAGTCAACCCTCTTGGCAAGGGACAGGATCAAAAGACAAAATAGAATCAATTGGGGGACAGGATAGAATGGAGGGAAATACAGTTAGTCTAACACCACACGACTATTATCGAAGTCATTTGCAAAACTACACAGATATGGCCTATATTGAATTACCTGCCTTCCCAAAGGGAATGGGTGGAGAGGGATGGATGGGGAGAAGTTGGAACTCAAAGTTTTAGGAACAATTGTTGAGTATTGTTCTTGCTACTAGGAAATAAGAAATTCAGTTAATGGGGAATAGAAAGTCATCTGGCCCTACAGGACAAAAGTGAAGATGGGGACAAGAGAAGGGAGGGATTATAGAAGAGAGGGCAGATTGGTGATAGGGAAAATTAGAATGCTCAGTGTATTGGGGTGGGGGAGGGAATAAATGGGGAGAAAATTTGGAACCCAAAATTTTGTGAAAATGAATGTAAAAAGTCAAATAAATAAATTTATATTAAAAAATATTCTCTTGAAAATCTTGATAATTGTGTTGTTAATAGTACTTATTGTGTTGAAAAATCTTTTGAATTTTTCTGTCTTTACAATGTGATGGTAATTATATTAATTGTTCCCCTGGTTTTATTTATTTCGTTGCATAAGTTTATATGCCTAGTGGTTGATTTGGTTGTGGTCCTTCGATTTCGAAGAGGACCAAAATGTCCTCCCCATGATAAAATGAAATTTCAGTGTGTTCAGCTGTGGCTGATCAGACCAAAACGAGCTCAGAATACTCTACCACAGATTGGACATAGATAGTCTGTGTGAATATTTGGGGTGGATATCCCAAATTTATGTATTCTGCATTTACTTTATGCAGTCTCAATTCTGCTCTGCTCAAAGAGCTCAGCACCCTTTCTGACATGGGCACGTCATTCTAAGCAGTCCTGTGCTTTTGTCTCCCATGTTGCACAGTCAAATCCAAAGTTCTTGAGAGACCTTCAGAGTGTCCTTGTAGCACTTCTTCTGACCACCATTTGATTGCCTGCCCTATGTGAGTTCTAGATAAAATAGTCTTTTTGGCAAGTATACATTTTGCATTTGAACATGGCCAAGCCCTCAGAGTTGCACTCCCTGAACCACAGTTTGAATACTTGTCAGTTCAGCTTGAGCAAGGTCTTCAGGGTCTGATACCTTATCTTGCCAGGTGATCCTCAGAATCTTCGTAAAACAGTTCAAATGGAAGTGATTCAATTTCTTGGCATAGTACTACTGCTTCCAGTGAGAAACGACCATATAGCCTGGGCTGCCTGTGTGCAGGATTGTGACTAGAGCTCCCAGTGATGATGCACTTGCTGCTTCATCACTTACCTGTCACCACAGGACTTTGAGACATAATAGTGAAATGGTATGGGTAATGTCTTTTGGACATCGTGATAAATTGGATTTAAGTGAGGCAGAGTTGCATGAAGTCGTCAACCTCACTCTCTCCTCCAGAGTCATCAGAGTCCAGTGGCAGGGCAAAGTCAAAACAGCTGGTGATGTTTCAGAATACAGTGGACGACCTTGGTGTATTCAGTGTCTAACAGAGATCTCAGTGCTTCAAATCTCCTGCTTCATATGCCTTCATAGTCATTGGAACAAATTGTTCTCATTTGCCTGTTCCACCAGATGAAGTCTTCACATGCTTGGGGTAGACAACCACCACCTCCAACTCACCAATGGGTTTGATAACCCTTGGTTATCCTCAACCTGATTTGGCCCATCTGCTGGAACAGTTTACTGAGGTGTGACTGCTTCTCATGCTTCAGCTTCTTGGAACCACAGGTGAGAGTTGGGTCGAACAGGTGGACACCAAAGGTGAAAGAGACCTGAAAAGGGCTTGGCAGTCATCGTGCCAAAGGTACTGGTCTTCCCTCAACACACCCTACACCCTACTGGTCCTCCCTGAACAAAGTCTTCTGAAACCTTCCCTTTGTTGATATTTTTAATAAAAAAAGTATCCCATTGCAGGCATCAGCCATTTTCCAATTGATGTCTATCTGCTTAGGTTCTATTTCTGTCACACTATGAAAGAATTTATCAATCTATGTGTTATTTCTGTGAATGTCTTATTAAGTCTCTATTTTGTTTAAGTAAAAACAATAGTATACATGACTTGCTTTAAATCAGAGGAAATGTTCCTATCCATTACACTTGTAGCTGGGGGTTACATGAATTTGGTTTTGTCATAAAGTTGTTGAAGAAAGCACAGAAGAAATCTGCAAAGAGAAAAGAATGGAATGGATCTGCATTAGTCATATTCCTTAGGAGTATGTATGTGTTCATCCTTCATTGCTGAAGAAGACCATTCCATCAGAGAAATAATGATATGACTTGCACTTGACTTTGTTTTTTGAATGAGGGAGGGCTATATAGGTCACCAGCCTCACTTCTCCTCCAGAGCCATCTGAATCCAGTGACCAGATATTCATCAGGATGACTGGAAATGACCCAGGATGAGGCAATTGGGGTTAAGTGGCTTGTCCAAGGTCACACAGCTGGTGAGTGTCAAGTGTCTGAGGTGAGATTTGAACTCAGGTCCTTCTGACTCCTGCCCCCCTTGGGAATGTGGGGAGGTCAAAACTACAGGATAATTTTCTTCCATATATTTTGAAGAAACTATTCTGTTATAAAAAAAGGCTTTTAAAGCCGCTTGAAGAAACAACTTTAATCTGAGTTCCTTTGACCTCTGGAATATCATATTCCAAGCAATTCGATCCTTTAATGTAGAAGCTGCTAGACCTTGTGTTATCCTGACTGTATTTCCACAATACTCGAATTGTTGCATTTGCTTCATGCAGTCCGAATGACGGACTTGCTAGGCGACCACCTTGGAAGGAGACTGGCTAAGAAGGGCGATAACCTTATCGTGAGCATTGCTATGAAAGACGCTTATTGGAACCTGTCAGATAAAGGTTAATCTTACAGGGGAATGATGCATTTATGCAATATTGTCATTATATGCTCATAGATTTAGAGCTGAGAACGACCTTAGAAGTCACAAAATGAATAAGAGAAGTAAAGGCCATCCAGCTTGTATACTTTAGAAGTGGAATTTGAGCACAATAGCCACTAGAATATTCTGCCTCTCATTAGCCACAGCGACCTAGAGATCAGTTAATCAATGACAGAAGGTCATCATTACTAGGTCAGTGAAAAGATCTCAGTTCACAGAAGCACACTAGTATATGTCCCTTTAGTATTTATATAATGCTTTCTCCCAAAGAAGATGAATAGAAAGTAGTTCATCCAGAGTTTTAAAGGTAATTCTGCCCATTGCAAGGCTCTTAAGAGAAGATGTAAGATTGATCTCCAGTCCCTGGCAGGACTTCATCTTCACAGACCAATTAGAATTCATTCATCCAGAGCTGCAATAGTAACTGGACTTGGGTTCAGAGGATCTTGTCTCTAGACATTTCTCAGGCAATGATTTGTAATTCATATTGTGTTTCCACAGAAATCATTGTCTTCAAGTAGCCATGAAGAGCCAATATAAATGTGCTCTTTGATAGTCATTGTTTATGCTTGCAGAGTGTCCCCATGCATAATGGTGTAACTTTTAAATTGACAGCTGAGGAGATCTTTGTTGCTTAAGACGAAGCATGAACTTAATTAAAGTCATAGGTTGCATTTTCATTACTTATCTCTTGGCACTTAGGGTAGACATTTCCACATAAATTGTTCCAGGAATGATAGTATATTATTAGTACATAAGATATGTAAGTACTGACATAGCTATCATCCTCAAGCAAAACCATCCTGGAATGTAGAATATTTCTTTCATGTACAACCAAGCAAACCACATCCACTGACAATAAGAGGGACTGGTGGCACTTTCTGATACTATCACTTTTCCTGCTTCTCTTCATTCTTGTGTTTGAAAGTCAAATTTTCTTTTCATCTCTGGTCTTTTCATCAAGAATGCTTGAAAGTCCTCTATTTCATTGAGAGACAATTTTTCCCCCTGAAGTATTATACTCAGTTTTGCTGGGTAGGTGATTCTTGGTTTGAGTCCTAGTTCCTTTGATTTCTGGAATATCATATTCCATGCCCTTCGATCCCTTGATGTAGAAGCTTCTAGATCTTGTGTTATCCTGATTGCATTTCCACAGTACTTGAATTTTTTTTTCTAACTCTTTGCAATATTTTCTCCTTGACCTGGAAACCCTGGAATTTGGCCACAATGTTTCTAGGACTTTCTTTTTTGGATCTCTTTCAGGAGGTAATTGGTGGATTATTTCAGTATTGATTTAGCCCCCTGGTTCTAGAATATCAGGGTAGTTTTACTTGATAATTTCATGAAGGATGATATCTAGGCTCTTTTGATCATGGCTTTCAGGTAGTCCCATAATTTTTAAATTGTCTCTCCTGGATCTATTTTCCAGGTCAGCTGCTTTTCCAATGAGATATTTCATATTATCTTCCATTTTTTCATTCTTTTGATTTTGTTTTGTGATTTCTTGGTTTCTCAGACAGTCATTAGCCTCCATCAGCTCCATTCTAATTTTTAAAGAACTGTTTTCTTCAGTGAGCTTTTTAATCTCCTTTTCCTTTTGGATAATTCTGCTTTTTAATGCATTCTTCTCCTCATTGGCTTTTTGAACCTCTTTTGCCGATTGAGTTAGCCTATTTTTAAAGGTGTTATTTTCTTCAACCTTTTTTCTGGATCTCTTTTAGTAAGGTGTTGAACTGCTTTTCATGCTTTTCTTGCATGTCTCTCATTTCTCTTCCCAGTTTTTCCTCCACCTGTCTAACTTGATTTTCAAAATCCTTTTTGAGCTCTTCCATGGCCTGAGACCACTGATTATTTACTTTAGATTTTGGGGATACAGAAGCCTTGACTTTTATGTTTTTCCCTGATAATAAGCATTGTTCTTCCTTATCAGAAAGAATGGGAGAAGATATGTATTCACCAAGAAAGTAATCTTCTAGAGTCTTATATTTTTTTCCCTTTTTGGGGGATTTTCCCAACCAGTTCCTTGACTTTTGGGTCCTTTGTCAAGAGTAGTGTATAATCTGGGAATCTGGAAGATCTCAGTTCCCCCAAGGTGGCACAATCAAGTGTGTATACCGGTCTGGGAGCACGGAGAGATTTTTGTGCTGAGAATCTTAGCAGAGTTTCCTCTACACAGCCACCTGACTTCCAGTTCCACCAAGCCAGCATTGGGGGCTGATTTTCAGATAAGATGCATGGGCAGGGCCACCATTCAGTTTGAGATAAAGATCAGCTCCCTCAGGGCCTCTATATAAGGCTGAGGTAAGAATGGGCTGCTCAGTGCCCCCAGGGTTTTTACGATCCGACAATGGATGTGGGCTGCTGTGGGAATTGCTGCCACCTACCAGATGTGGCCTCTGGGGCCACCGACTGAGGCAGGAGGAATGGGAAGGCCCTTCTCCCTTCTGGGCCACCTGAAAAAACCCTGTTACTAACCTTTGGTGCCTGTGGCTTGAGGGATCTGTGAACCATTGCTACTGTGACTGGAGATTCCAATCCCGATACCTGTTCTTGAGCCAAGCTGCAAGGCCAAGGTTGAGCTGGGCTCCACTCCATGTCCTGTGCAACAGATGTTTCCCATTGGCCTTTCAGGTCACCCTGGGCTGAAAATCACCACTCTGTTGTTCTCCGCTTCTGCTGCTCCAGAATTTGTTTGAGAGTGCCTCTCTACAGGTATTTTATGGGCCGTGGGATGAAAGCTAGCATATTTGTGTCTTTCTACCCTGCCATTTTGGCTCTGTCCCTGCAATGAATTATTTATTTAAAAATACCTTTACAAATATTTCTGCAAATAAATAAAATGATAGAAAAATGGTTAAATTTCAAAAGCAAGGTTTTTTGTTGTTATTGTTGCCGTTCATGTGTAGAAGGAAAACGTTAAAAGCTTTAAAGAAAAATTAGCTACAACATTGTCTAAGCAACAAATAATAATTCAAGGTTAGAAGAAAATATGGGAGCATTATCTTGAAAAGAATCAAAACATCTTAGTGATCTTGGCTATGGTATGGAATATTACAAAAATCAAAACAAATGGCCTCTGTGATCACATTTAAATGTGTCTTATTTACAGAAGAATCTCCATTTTTAAGAGGCAGGAAATATGAGTGTTATTAGTAGCATTCATAAAATACACTAAACGAGTAAAATTAAATTAGAGTTGTGATCTAGCTCTTCCAAAATATTATTTCATAATTTATACATATTAGATATCGTTAATCACTCCAAATATCTGTTATGAACAAATGTGATGTAGATCGTAAATCTCAAATATTTTCTGATTTTGCTTTAAATATTGAATTTTAATGTGATATTGACATGTCACTACATATGCTATGATCAAGAATATTTGCATAACTTTGCATTAAATTTGTATTTACTTACTTTATCCTGGCTGTATTGTTTATCTTCCTCCCCAGAAGAAAGTAAGATTTGAAGGATGAACTGCTAAAATATTTTATCTTTGTATTCACAGTACTCAGTGGAGCTAAGTTTTTTTAGCTTGATGTTTGTCAGATTTAATTGAATTTGTATACAGACTGTAGTATTTCCCAAATTTTCAGCAAACCTTTTAAAGTAAATCAGTGGTTCCCATCCTCAACTTTTGATGTATTATAATAAGCAATTGCTCATCAAAAAGAGCTGTCCGATCCTACTTCAGTGCTTCTTCACCCTAGGGAGCTAGTTCTAGGTTTCTAAAGGCTCCAAATACCAGGGTATACTGAGTTATCAGTCTGTTATCCAAGGACTAATGATAATTAAGTTGGCTATGGCTCATGATCAGTCAATTGCTTTCCAGTCAATTAATCTTTTCACCATTATCACTTGATGAAAACCACATAATAAACTGAGGAAGACATAAGGTCTCAAAGGTGGAAAGATTATTCACACCAATAAAATGATAGATTCTAAAGCTCTGGTGTCACATTCAAACAGAAATGGATCACTACTGACTGCACATGGATTTATAAAAGCACAAATGTACATTTTCTATCTTTTGTTATATTTTCCTTATTTTGTTAAATATTTTCCAATTACTTTTTCATCTGAATAGAAGTTTGGTAGGTTCATGCCACCAATGGAGACAACAGTGTTGCCTAAAGTGATGAATGAAGCATTTGATGATGAAGAGAATGAGACTTTGAAATGTTAAATTACTTGCTCAAGGGCATTTATATTTCTCCATATTAAAGCCCAGTTTAGCTAATGTTCAAAACTAACCCCTTGATTTTTGCCACATGGTAATTATCAACAGATTGCAGTACTAAAATAGGGAATTGGGCAAAGGAAATGGCATGTGTAATGATGCCATCAAAGAAGGAAAGATTGAAAAAAAAGATGAGTCAGTCACATACCGAAAATGAAGGACAGTTGTATGCTTCATTAGTATTTTTGATGCCATGAAAGTAAGAAGGATTTAAGTATTTTTGAGGTTATCAATTCCCTCCCCCCATGCCTCTGTACTTATTGGAGGACATGGATGGAAATCTTACAGCATGACAGGGATGGATAAGGTGGAACTTTTCCTATTGTGGGAAATATCCACATTAAGGAACTAACAGTTCTACTGAAATATTGAATTTCTCTTTCATGAGACATTCTACACCCCCACAAAAATGGAATATTTTTATTCCTCAAAATAAAATCCTGCTTTATTTGTTTTTAAATTCATAAGGCAAAAACTGTTATTAAGAAAGATGACATAACAGTGTAATAACACAAAACAGGGAGTCTACAGGTTGATATTTTCAGAAGTTATCTGAGTCTAATTACTTTTTCCTGCTCAAAATTTTCTACTTATTTTAGGATGTGTTTCTATACTCTTCTTTCTCTCAGTATCATCAGACTATGAAATCTTAGATTTAGAGGTTTAAATTACTTTAGAAGCCATCAAGTTCAACAACCTTCATTTATTTTAATATAAATTTATTTATTTAATTTTTACATTCATTTTCACAAAATTTTGGGTTCCAAATTTTCTCCCCATTTATCCTCTCCCCCCACCCCAATACACCAAGCATTCTCATTTTCCCTATCACCAATCTGCCCTCTCTTCTATCATCTCTCCCTTCCCTTGTCCCCATCTTCTCTTTTGTCCTGTAGGTCCAGATGACTTTCTATTCCCCATTAACTATATTTCTTATTTCCTAGTAGTAAGAACAATACTAAACAGTTGTTCCTAAAACTTTGAGTTCGAACTTCTCCCCATCCCTCCCTCCCCACCCATTCCCTTTGGGAAGGCAGGCAATTCAATATAAGCCATATTTGTGTAGTTTTGCAAATGACTTCGATAATAGTCAGGTTGTGTAAGACTAACTGTATTTCCCTACATCTTATCCTTTCCCCCATTGTTTCTATTCTGTCTTTTGATCCCGTCCCTCCCCAAGAGTGTTGACTTCAAATTGCTCCCTCCTCCCATTGCCCTCCCTCCCATCATCCCCCCCACCCTGCTTATGTCCTTCTCCCCCAATTTTCTGTATTGTAAGATAGATTTTCATACCAAAATGAGTGTGCATTTTATTCTTTCCTTCAGTCAAATGTGATGAGGGTAAACTTCATGGTTTCATGTGTGTGTGTGTGTGTGTGTGTGTGTGTGTGTGTGTGTGTATGTGTGTGTGGTCCCACCCACTACCCAGATACTGAAAAGTTTTAAGAGTTATAAATATTGTCTTTCCATGTAGGAATGTAAACAGTTCACCTTTGGCAAGTCCTTTATGGCTTCTCTTTGCTATTTCCTTTTTCATGCTTCTTCTCATTCTTGCATTTGAAAGTTAAATGTTCTTTTCAGCTCTGGTCTTTTCATCAAGAATGCTTGAAAGTCCTCTGTTTCATTGAAAGACCATATTTTCCCCTGAAGTATTATACTCAGTTTTGCTGGGTAGGTGATTCTTGGTTTGAGTCCTAGTTCCTTTGAATTCTGAAATATCCTATTCCATGCCCTTTGATCCCTTAATGTAGAAGCTGCAAGATCTTGTGTTCTACTGATTGTATTTCCACAATACTGGAATTGTTTCTTTCTAGCTGCTTGCAATATTTTCTCCTTGACCTGGGAATCCTGAAATTTGGCCACAATGTTCCTAGGAGTTTCTTTTTTTGGATCTCTTTCAGGTGGTGATTGATGGGTTCCTTCAATACTTATTTTGCCCTCTAGTTCTAGAATATCAGGACAGTTTTCCTTGATAATGTCAGGAAAGATGATGTCTAGGCTCTTTTTTTGATCATGGCTTTCAGGTAGTCCCATAATTTTTGAATTGCCTCTCCTGGATCTATTTTCCAGGTCAGTTGTTTTTGCAATGGGGTATTTCACATTGTCTTCCATTTTTTCATTCTTTTGCTTTTGTTTTGTGATTTCTTGGTTTGTCAGAAAGTCATTAGCCTCCATCTGTTCCATTCTAATTTTGAGAGAACTATTTTCTTCAGTGATCTTTTGAACCTCTTTTTCCATTTGGCTAATTCTGCTTTTTAAAGCATTCTTCTCCCCCTTGACTTTTTGAATTGAGTTGACTTCTGTCAATTGAGTTAGCCTATTTTTCAAAGTGATATTTTCTTCAGCATTTTTTTGGGTCTCCTTTCACAGGGCATTGACCCATTTTTCATGCTTTTCTTCCATCTCTCTCATTTCTCTTCCCAGTTTTTACTCCACCTGTCTATCTTGATTTTCAAAATCCTTTCTGAGCTCTTCCATGGCCTGAGCCCATTGGATATCTATTTCGGGTATTTGGGATACAGAGGCCTTGGCTTCTATGTCTTTCCCTGATGGTAAGCTTTGTTCTTCCTCATCAGAAATGAAAGGAGGCAACATCTGTTCCCCAAGAAAGTAGCCTTCTATGGTCTTATTTTTCTTCCCTTTTCTGGGCATTTTCCCATCCTGTTACTTGACTTCTGAGGTTCCTCTCCACACCTGCGTAGATCCACCCAGCTAGTGCTTGAGGTCTGAGATTCAAATGCTGCTCTCCAGCCTCAGGGCTTTCAGCGGCGGGTGTGGCTGCTATGCAATGTGAGTTTAAGTTCTGGTGCTCAGGTAGGGGCAGGGCCGCCTCCCAGTCTCACTTCCCTCAGGGCGTTTATGTGGAGACCTTCAGTAGTGGAGTGGAGCTGCTGTCTGCTCTGGGAGTCCCAGGCCACTGCTGCCTCTGTCGCTGCATCTGCCACTGCCTCCTGAGGTGGCCTGAGTCACGGAGACACTCTGCTCACCTCTCGGCCAGCCAGAAGTCTCTCTCACTGACATGTAGCGCCTGTGGGTGGAGGGACTTTTGTGGCCACCGGGGTTTCCGTCCCTGAAGCCTGCTTGGATCTGCTCCTCTTGGGGCCATACTAGCAGGGCTGGGCTCTGCTGTCTGGTGTGCGATAGACCTTTGGGGTCAGTTTTTCAAGGCTCTCTAGAACGGAAATCTTCTGCAGTGCATTGCTGTGTGGCTTGCACTGCTCCAGAATTTGTGGGGAGTTCTTTTTACAGACAATTTGTGGGCTGTGGGTTTGGAGCTAGCATATGTCAATCTTTCTACTCCGCCATCTTGACTCCTCCCCGACCCTTCATTTTAAAGAAGAAACTTAACCAAAAGAGGTGAAATGCCCTTTCCAGGGCCATAAAATTAGTAAGCTTCTGAGGTAGGATTTGCATCCACAATTTTCCCAATCTCAAGTTTGTTTTCCCTTTTTTTGTCCTTTCAAAGGACAGCAACTTGTGGATCGGAAGCTTGGCAGTTATACAAAAGAAAGAGATAGCAGCAGTAATTAGAAGAGTCTGTACCATCTGTACATAACTGATTTATTGATCTGAAGGTCAAGTTTGTATACTCTCTCAAGTGAGCAAGCAAACAAGTTTATTCCCATGACAACATTTTTAGTTTGCATCTTTTACTTCCATATCTTAGTTCCTTCTGCATAACAATCTAGGGGTACACGATCCAAGTCAGGACAATCAAATCTTTGTTTCTCAAGAGTGAGACAGTGTGCCAGTCCTTAAAATGTCAGTCTTTACACTAGTACAAGTTTCATGTAAAACACGGGCAGTACCTCACATTCCAGACTCCATCAGTACTGGCCCTCTACATAATACTCTTGCGTCTGTCAGTCAGATCACTGAGTGTCCTCTGATTCTCTTGACCACCATATATTTCAGATATTCATGAGGGTGATCAAAAGCTATTATTAATTCATGTTACTTAATTAAGTGAAAAAGTACAAAATAAAATGAACAAATTAAGAAGCAAAACTGAATAAAGACCGAGACATAGAGGGAGGAAGAAATGAAGAAAGGAGGGGAAGCAGAATCAAAAGAGAGAGAGACAGCAGAGAATATGATTAGGATCAAAGAGTGGTTGAAGTTAATAGTGAATTGCATTCGTGGTGAAGACAAGTGTCAAGGGACATTAGTATAAAAAGATGAAGAGAGAGTACATGTCTCCAAGGCTACAAAAGCATCTTTCCCTATTTGCCTCCTCTTTTTCTCTTTCTGAGAGTTGTTACTAGATAATATAGTTTTTCTCTGGGATAACTTCTTCTAAGTACCTTTTATAACATGATTGTTTCCTTGAGTTCTGCATTTACTCTCTTCCACAAATATAGGTACTTGTGGCTCTGCTAATTTTATCTTTACCTTCTAACTACTCCCAATAACCTTTACCTACTCCCAATAAACTTCAACAGGTCCAAACTCTTACTAAATCAGAGATTTAACTATCTATCTATCTATCTATCTATCTATCTATCTATCTATCTATCTATCTATCTACCTATCTGTCTATCATCTGTCTGTCCGTCCATCTATTTCATTCCAAATTCCTTCTTTTTCTTGTAGTCACTAAAACTACATCTAATAAAGTAAGAAGCAGCCTTATCCCTTCCATCCCACTTCCCAAAAAACATCTCTTGGGTTATCTAAAATTTGAAGTCTATTTGAATTTTAGCCCTTAAAATAGCAGGTATCATATGTTTAAGCTATTTTAAATAATACTTAATTTTGTTAGTGTTATATTTTCTTCACATTTAAGAGAGGGATCCATAAAATAAATTCTATGTATTTTATTTTGTGCATTCAAAATATAATTCTGAGATTGGTTCTATGGACTTGACCTGAGTGCCAAAGGGGTCCATGATACAAAAGGTTTAGGAAATCTAATTTAATTTGCTGTTGTGAGAATTGGTGACTTGGTCCATATTCCCATATTGACGACTTATAGACTGAATGAAATACTTTCTAAGTTGGTTAAGATATAAGATGTCTCACAAACACACACACATATGTATATATCATACACATATGTGTTGCTCAATCATTTCAGTCATATCTGACACTTTGTGTCCTCATTTGGAATTTTCTTAGCAAAGATACTGGAGTGATTGGCCAATTCCTTCTCCTGCTCATTTTACAGATGAGGAAATCGAGGCAAACAGGGTTCACTGATTTGCCCAGGGTCATATAGCTAGTAAGTATATGTGGCCAGTTTTGAACTCAGAAAGATGAGTCTTCCTGATTATAGGCCCAGGAGTCTATCAACTGTTCCACTTATCTACCTTGAATATATTTGCATATATTCCTATATAGATACACAGAAACAGACACATATACATTCATATATCCATGTATGTTCTATATATGTAAATATACACACATACATATATGTATATATCATACACATATACATCTATATATGTATATATTTGTGTATTGCATGAGTCTAAGCACACACATGTCTTCATGTAATTATCCTCTCTTAAGCCTGTCACTATTTTATGGATTTTCATAAGATCAATGAATCAAAAAAAATCAGTGTCTCAGACTCAGGTGGGCCCACAAAGTCTCTTCAGTATAACTTAGACTTGAAATAAGTCTCTTCTGCATCACAACCAAGATATCCCATTGCGTCTGACTTCTTTTTTATATAGCACAGTTATCCTCCGTTGTATTCAGACAGCACTATTTTTTTCACTTATTAGGCAATTATTGAGCAATTGATTTCAAGTTTTTGGCTATTAAAGATCACCTCATTAGGAATTTTTAAAATACAATGTTGTACAAAAAATATTTTTATCATAATAGTCTCTTTGGTGTATAATCTTAGTAGTGGAATAATTGGGTCAAAGAACAAGAGCACTTTTTAAAACTTACATAAAATTATCATTGCTTGGTTATTAAACTACAGAGAGCCAAGTATGGATTACTACATTTCAATTCATGGAATATTTATTTTAATAGTTAAATTATATGTATTTTCAATTAATAGATCATCTTCAAATTATTTTGACCAAAATACATTATTTTCTGTACAACTTTGCCATTAGCCTCTCTATATTTAGGCAATGTGTCTTTGGACAAAAGACATTGGTTGACCGTTAGAGCTATACTTGAAACATCTCCTACTTGGCAAGATTTTAAGGAGCTTACACCATGCTGACACTACCTTTGGAAGCTCAAAATTGTTTCCATGCCATGATGCTGCATCAGTGGAAGACTTTTGTGGTAAATTTAACAAAGCAAAGTGCAGGGAGAGCAGATAAATTTCCTGCATCATTCCAGGATGAATGATGAATTTGCTTAAAAATTTTAGCTATCACATTTGCTGATATTATTTTCAAGCAATAACAGGTAAGTCTTAGATTGCACTCTTATTTTTTCTTGCTATGCACCAGCATAACTACTTTGGACAGCACCAACACAAAGCACATCCTCAGTGTTCAGTTCTTTTTATTCAGTGTGACTTTATTAGGTCACTACTCCCAGTTACACTAGTTTCTTCAAAGTGATTTGTCCCCATTTCAGTTAGGCTCATAGTGAAAGATAGAGGACACTTGTCATTTCTTTAATTCAACTGAAAATTGACATTTTCTTATTAAAATGAAAGCTCTTTACAGCCCAAGTCAATAAGAAGTAGCTCCTGTATTGAAGCATCATGGCACCAACGTGACCCTGGATTTAGAGGCTATGCTCATGGAATTAGTTACAAGTATGGATCTGTCAGCAAACTGTGTTTCACATCTGAGATCCAACCAAGCCAGATATGGAAAGAATATTCAGCAGAACAATAGTATTCAGATGATACATTGTTTAGCCCTCCAATTCATGAAACTTTCTCATCCAATACTATTAAGTTGTGTGTTTAGGACTGGGTAACACATTTTAAGAAGAATTTTTAACAAACATGTTCAGAGAAGGGTGACCAGGATAATGAAGGGATAAAAATCCATACTGCACAAAATAGTATTAATGTTTCACATGAACAAGATTCAACATGAGATATAGAACAGAGGAAAAGATATGTATTCACAATGAATCACCATGGACAATGTCATGATCTGGGGCATCTTTTAACCATTTCTTCACCTTCACTCATCTTTCAAATGGGTGAGTTGTATTTGATGGTCTCTAAAATTCTTTCCAGTTTTAAATCTGTAATCATATGGCTTAGGGTAGAGGTGACTGTTTTTTTTTAATGTTTGAAGAGCCAACAGACAGGAAAGAGTTTTTACATTTTTTATGGAACGTAAGGGGCAGAATGGAATGAATGAGATAATGAATGAATGAACAAAAATATGCATATAAACTAGAGATACAAACAAGAATGCAAGACAGCCCCTGTTCTCAAGGGACCCAAATTAGAACAGGGAGAGACAACACATTCAAATCATATGGAAAGGACCCCACGGTTCTTAGGGTGCAAAGGCAAGGTTAGTAGTATTCTTTAATGTTTATTTTTTACCCCATTGATGACATATCTTTATTTTCTAGTGTCAATCCATTTGACAGTGCCAAAAATGCCAGTGGTAAGAATGTTTATTTTTTCTTCAAAGTCAAGGCCTGATTATTAAGGAGGCAGGGGCTACACCCCCTGCAAAGGCAAGAGATAGGCTATATCTACATCTACATCTATATCTATATGGATAGATAGATAGATAGATAGATAAGAGATAGGCTATATCTATAAGGGCTAATTCTCTGTACAAATAGTACAAATCTGGGTTGGAAGCAGAGTCTGTGACTTAGGGTTGTAAGTGATGGGGAACAGCATTTGGAAATATATTTGGATTGCCCAAGGGGTAATTAGTCATTGCCAGATGCTGTATGATGAGAACATGGCATTGTCTTTGTATATTCATCTTGCTTATGAGATGTTCTTGGGATACTCAACCTCAAAAAAGGGGCTGCAACTTGTAACAGCAAAAGAGAAAATATCAAGTATAATTTAATGTGTTAAGATATGTTCCTTTTATGCCTACCCTGCTACCTTGATAGAACTTCTAGTCAAACAAAAGAAAATGTTTCTGCTAAGGGTCAAACAGAATTAGACAAAAGTGCATTAAGATTGATTAATAAGAGTGAAAAGGCCACCAAAGAGGGCTAGTGAATTAATCAAATATGTGTACTCATAAATTACTTGATTAAAGTAATTGATTTATAATTTGTAAATTACTTGATTAAAGTAACTTGATTTCTCCCTTTAAGAGACAAAAAAAAATTTCTCCACTCACACCTCCATTTTTTCTGCATGGATTTTCCCTCTATTTTTATAGGTGCTAAATGGGAAAAAACAGTTATGCATTGCAGTGGCTTGTCCATAACAGTAGAAAAATTGAATAATTTAGAGTTATCACAACTCCCATTCCCAAATACTGTTTATCCAAAAATTAAGATTTTATTTATTAGTATACCTACTACTGCATGAGACTGTGAGATGGTTTGTTATGTGTGAATGTTGTTTAAAATTGGTATAAACCATACTGACCTTAAAATAAGTTTTCAGTACTGTCTACTTTGATCAGTTAACTTCTTTGAGTCTGTTTCTTTTCTTTTTCATTCCATATGCATCACTGAATCTCTACTAGTTGACAGGGAACAAAAAAGAAATATTTTTTACTACCAAAGATTTTGCATCTTACTGGGAGAAAGCATATTTTTTAAATGGATAAAAATAAACATGTAGTATTTAAAATAATTTTCTAGTAATTCAGAGCCTTTAAGAAAAAAATCAATCATGATTGAATCAAGACAGGAATATCTAATTCCAGCTGGAATGACAATAATATGACGTTTAAAAAAAAAGTTAAAAAAAAATCTCAGGTTCTCAGTCAAGGAATTCCTAATGCTACAATTTTGCTGTGTTGACTGTAAGATAAAATACAAACTTTTTTTTTTTTTTGAGGGCGTTTAGGGGAAGGAAAGTCTTCTAAAATCTTTCAAACAAGTCTCTAGCCTACTTTTCTAGAATAATTGCATATTAGTCCATTCAGGCACTCTTTGTTCCAGTCAAATTTACCTAGTGGCTTTCTCTCACATAGAACTTTTCATTTTCCATCTCAATAACTTTGTACAGGCTGTCTGCCATACCTGGAATGGATTCCCCCCTCATTCCAGCTCTTAAATTTCTACTCCTCTTCAAATTTCAGCTCAGATTCTAATTCCTTCCAGTTTTGTGTATGTGTGTTTTTCTCCCCAGTTTTTAGTTCTCTCACTTCCAAGTTAGTTTGTATCTACTTGACATGTATATTTTGTAATTATTTATGTGTGTGTTTTATTTCCCTACAGTGGATTGTAAAATACTCTAAAAACAGAAATATTTATTTCTATCTTTTAAAGTCCAGAGGAAAGTACAGTATCTGCAACATAGCTTAATAAACAATTAAGTAATGCTTGTAAAATGAATTACTAAATGGATGAAAATGTCATAATGCGGGCAAGAGTTGGTTTTTGAAATTCAGTAAATTATTTCTCTTTCATTATTTCTTCCTTCCTTCCTTCCTTCCTTCCTTCCTTCCTTCCTTCCTTCCTTCCTTCCTTCCTTCCTTCCTTCCTTCTTTCCTTCCTTCCTTCTTTTTTGCTTTCTTGCTTTCCTTTTTCTTTCCTTCCTTGATCCCTCCTCTTTCCTTTCTTTCTTTCTTTCTTTCTTCCTTCCTTTTTTCTTTCTTTCTTTTAGTCATTTTATGCAAGATAACTAAGAAAGAAAGATAGTAAGGAAGAAGGAAAGCAAGAAAGAAAAAAAGAAAGAAAGAAAGAGAAAGGAAGGAAGGAAGGAAGGAAGGAAGGAAGGAAGGAAGGAAGGAAGGAAGGAAGGAAGGAAGGAAGAACTATATCAAATTGCTTATTATTTCATGCAGGGGACAAGGAAAGGATAGATTTTGGACCTCTAAATTTCTAAAATGAATGTTAAAAATTGTTTGTTGCATGTAATGAGGAAAAACAAAATCAATTGAAATAATTTTCATTTTTATTTTTATCATATTCATTGTTACATCTAATATTGACTAGTATATAAAATTAAACTTTATAACAATTACAAAATAATTATTCCTCTTGTTTTCAAGTATTATACTTAGAAAATTATTTATTCTCTCCTATTACACTTTACTTACTTGGCCATTCCATTATTACCTGCTTCTATCATATCTACTAACTCCCAACAAACTAGAATTTTCAAATGAAATAATTAAAACCTGAAAATTTTTCCTCATCACTATACATTTTATTTCCTAGGTTATCTGAACACCATAACAACAACAAAATGCAATTTGTATGGGCTTAGGTTCCATGGCCATTAGTAATGTTTTAATTAAATCAAGAGACTCTGCATAAGATTAACTTGATAGCTTTATTCCATAAGACAACAAGCTATAACACAATGTACTAGACTAAAGCAGATTAATAGAGAGATAAAGGGGAAAATCAATTCTTTTTTTTCTCAGAGACATTGCTGAACAACTCTTGGTTTTTCCAAAGATATCAGATATCATGACCAAAAATACTGGCTGAGGTCAATTCAGTTTAATAAACATTTGTTACTAGTTTACTGATGTCTATATCCAGTGCCTAGCACAATACCTGGCACTTAAATGTTGGCCAAATTGGAATCCACTTATTCGTTCAACAAATATATGTTAAATAGATAATGGAAGATATGTGGGCAATTTGAAAATGTGAAAAGCCTATATTCATATATATATATATATATATATATATATATATATATATATATATATAAAACATGGATAGATTAATAAGTATAAAACATAAATAATTTCAGATAATTCAATTAAATGATAAACTCACATAATTTAAAACAACCAGTTGGGGGTCAAAAAAGACGGGCCTCTCACAGCGTTAAAGTGAAAATATCAAGGAATCTAAGTTTCCCAGTAGTCAGAGATAAGGAAACCACAGTAGCTTTTAATGATCAATTTTTGTTGTTGTTTTTGTTGTTTTATTTTCCTAGGTTATTTCTTGATTTTGAAACTTTGTGTTAAACTTTGAAACTTTATGTTAAAGTTGGTCACTGATCACCTTGGGGTGAGAAGGCACTGTGTCAAGCTTCAGGCTTTATCTGCTGCTGTTTTCAGAGCTAGTTCTGGGGTCTGCAACTCTTTGGTGCTTCCATGATGGTGTGATTCTGGGAGAGGTATGATTTCTGCTTTCCTGGTGTGCATTCTGGTCTTTACCCAGGAAGGGTCTCTTATCCCCTGCAGGTGCAAGCTCTCATGATCTTCTTTGTTACCAGGGACTCTTCTCCCTTGTGACTGACACCCCAGAAATCCTCTCTACCCTGAAACTGTGACCTAAATCTGTATATGGACAATAGGATTACCAATCACCACCAGCTGCACCCAGTGCCAGCAAAGGGTTTCCTATCATCTCCTTCTGACCAGGTTTCCAACCCCCTTACCATCTCTGGTGTGAGAGATCCCATAACTGCTGATGCTGTGACTGCAGCTGCTCTTGCTGAAGTTGTAACTATGGGCTCTCAATAGGCCTCCACATGGGTGTCACTGTTTCTCTTGATTACCTCTAAAGTTTTCTTAGGCAAGAAGATAAACAACTTTTGTTGTTTCTGCCCCTTCAAAATTTATTTTGAATCATTATTTTAAAGTTGTTTGTGGGGGAATTTGGGGGAGAGAGGAAGTTGGATGACTGCCTCTAATCTGACGTTAATTCTATTTTAAATTTTTTTTTCCAAATTTTTCCTCTTTTACCTCTTGTTAATTAGCTATTAATTGTGTTTCCATATTTTTTCCTTTGTTTCAATTTTGTTACCTAATATTTCCTCTATCATTTTTATCTGATTTTGAAACTAATTATCTAGCTTTTCTAGGAATTCTTGCTGGACTTCTGCTTAATTCACATTTTTTCTTTGAGGATTTGTTTATGGCTGTTTCAACTTCATTTCTTCTTAGTTTGTGTCGTGATCTTCTCTGTCATTATAGTAGCTTGTTATGATCGGGTTCTTTTTGGTCTGTTTTTTGTTGCTTGTCCATTTTGTCCACTCTTTTTCTTGACTGAAAACTTTGTGGTATAGTTGGATGCTGCTCTTGATCTGTGTGGGGAATAGGTCACTGTCTCAACTTTTAAACTTTTTCTCATAGCTGTCTTCAGAGCTTGTTTGGGAGTTTTGGAAGTTTTTGATGCTTCCAAAATGCTGTCATCTGGGGAGAAATTTGAACACTGCTCTTCTGTTCTGCACTCAGGTCCTTATTCAAGAAGGGTCCCTGATCCTTTAGGATCACAATCAATACAATTCCTCAAGTCTGTTGTTCCCTTCGAAACATAAATGATACCATTCCTCAAGTTCATTGATCCCTGGTAACCAAAACCAATTCTGCAACTTATGATTTCCACTTTCTTCACCGAAAATGCTCCTTTTCATCCTTGAACTATGACACCAAAACAGTTACAAGCAATGGAGTTAACAAACAGCATTTGGTCCTATATCCAGTGTTGGCACAGGGGCACTCTGTTTTTTTATTTTAATTTTTTAACAGTTTATAAGAGATTAAACAGTTCAACTTTTGGTAAGGTGATACTTCTTTTTAAAGTATTTACAATATGGACCGCAAAATATTTTTTTTTAAACATCAACCAACTGAGACATAAGCTCTTGACCTAATTGTCTCCACAGTATTGCTAAGAATTAAAGGACCCTAACTTACTGTTGTTGGTGTAAAGTCCTATGCCTAATAGCTTAATTTTAGACCTAACCTCGGATGGTCCCCTCTCAATAATCTATAATTGAATTTATCTGGTATTAAGCTTGCCAACCTTTTGACTATAGGAAATTTCCAGCAAGAGTAGGGACATGGCAGGGATACAGTATCTTCTTGACTTCATGTCAGTTCCAGGCAAGATTAGATAATCCACTTGCATTCAGTCAGATTTAAGGTCTGCAAGGTGTCAGTGGGGAAAATGAGTTAGGAGAATCCTACCTTAGCCCAGGCTGAACAGCTGTTCTCCCACTTTTCCCATGAGATCACCTTATGTAGTTCATACCAGCATCTCACCAGCTTACTGACATCATAGGTTGCAGATCAGATCGCCTTTCTTGCTACCCATACCTGGAATTAGACTCAGAGGAACAGTCACTTAATAGTCCCGTAGTATCTAAAAAATGGCAAGTTCCAATAACCAGGTTTCAAATATGATTATAATTTTTACTTTGACTAAGGAACATCTTTTGAGGTAAGTCTTAAATGACTTACATGCCTTTCTATACATGTTCTAGTTCCTGATTAAATGTCAATCATAAAATCTAATTTACCATTAAAACCTTGACTTTTCTATCAATGCCAAATTCTATCTGAGGCTACCTTCCTCTAGGAAATTTAGATTGAAATTCTTTTCCCCAAACTAAAGATGTCATTGATTTATTCTCAGTAATTAACTCAGTCAATCGTTTTGATACTAATTGCTTTTACCTCACTTTGTAACATGTCCGATTTTTCTCCCCATCACTCCCCTCCCCCCACTTCCTAATACCTTGTATTCTGATTGCTCCTTCCCTCAATGTACCCTCCCTTCTATCACAGCCAACCCGTCCCTTATCCCCATCTTCTCTCTTTTCTTGTAGGGCAAGATAAATTTCTATACCCCATTGCCTGTAGTTCTTATTTCCTGATTATAAGCACTAAAAGTTCTCAACATTTGTTTCTAATACTTTGAATTCCAATTTCTCTCCTTCCCCCCCCTCCCTCTGCAGCCCCACTGAGAAGGAAAGCAATTCAATACATACTAAATATGTGTTCTTTTGCAAAAGACTTCCATAATAATCATGTTTTGTAGTACTAATTATATTGCCCTCTGTCCTACTCCATTCCCCCTTATTTTTGCCCCTACAATTGACTTTGTTCCTTCTTGAAAGTGTTTATTTCTAGTGACTCCCTTCTCCCATTTGCCCTCCCTTCTAACAATTCCCTCACCCCACTTGTCACCTCTTCTCCTTCTTTCCCGTGATGTGATATATATTTTCATATCAAATTTAGTGAGTTTGTTATTCCTGCCTTCAGCCACCTGTGGAGAAAATAGCTTTATTCCCCCCCCCTTCCCTTCTCCCTTATCTCCTTTGTTGAATAAGATTTTTCTTATCTCTTTTATGAGTTATAGCCTGCTCTGTTCCATATCTCCCTTTCTCTTCCTGGAATTTTCCTCCTTCACCCCTTAATTTTTTATTTTATTTTATTTTATTTTTTGTGTGGATGTCATCTCTTCTGATATAACACATCCTGTACTCTCTATCCATCTATGTGTGTGTGTGTGTGTGTGTCTGTTTGTGTACAATTTCTCCAGCTACCCAAATACTGAGAAAAGATTCAAGAGTTAAAAGTATTTTCTTTCTATGTAGTAATGTAAACAGTTCAGCTTTAGAGAGTCTTTTATGGTTTTCTTTCCTGTTTACTGTTACATGCTTCTTTTGATTCTTGTCTTGGGAAGTCAAATTTTTCTGTATAGATAATCTGGTGTTTTCCTCAGTATGAATGATTGAAAGTCGTATATATCATTGAATGACAATTTTTTCCCTTGAAGTATTATGCTCAGATTTGCTGGGTAGGTGATTCTTGGTTTCAATCCCAGTTCCTTTGATTTCTGAAATATCTCATTCCAAATCCTTTGATCCCTTAATGTTGAAACTGCCAGATCCTGTGTTATCCTGATTGTATTTCCACCATACTCAAATTGTTTCTTTCTACCTGCTTGCAATATTTTCTCCTTCATCTGGGAACTCTGAAATTTGGCCACAGTATTCCTAGGAGTTTCTCTGTTTGGGTCTCTTTCAGGAGGTGATCAGTGAATTCTTTCAATATTTACTTTGCCCTTTGATTCTAGAACTTCAGGGCAGTTTTCCTACACAATTTCATGGAAAATAATGCCTAGGCTCTCTTTTTGATCATGGCTTTCAAGTAGTCCTATAATTTTTAAATTATTTCTCCGGGATCTATTTTCCAGGTCAGTTGTTTTTCCAATGAGATTTTTCACATTATCTTCTGTTTTTTTCAAACTTTTGCTTTTGTTTACTAGCTGCTTGCTGCAACTCATAGTCATTCATTTCCCTGAACTCAATTTTCTCATTCAACGAATTATTTTGTTCAGTGAGATTCTGCTTTTTAAAACCTCCTTCTCCTCGTTGGCTTTTTGGACCGCTTTTTCCAAGAGTTGTCCTCTTTTTAAAGCTGTTATTTTCCTCAGCATGTTTTTGGTTCTCCTTTAGTAAGCTTCCAAGTTGTTTTTTAAAGTCTTCTATTGCCTGAGCCCAATTTAGGGCCCCACTTTGGAAGCCTTAGAGGCAGAGGTCTTGACTTCTTCTGACAGTATGCCTTGTTCTTCCTCACCCAAAAGGATGGAGGGAGACACCTGTTCCCCAAGAAAGTAGCCTTCTATGTTCTTATTTTTTTCCCTTTTTGGGGCATTTTTACAGCCAGTTTCTTGACTTCCAAGTTTCCTCTCCACAACCACCTCACCTCCAGTTCTGCCAAGCCAGCACTTGACGGCTGAGATTCAAATGAGCTGCTCCCAAGGCTTTGGCGGGGTCAGGGGGCTGCTGTTCAGTGTGACATCAAGATCAGCTGCTCAGATCGGGGCAGGGCCACCACACAGAGCTCAGTTCCCTCAGGGGGTTTATTATGAGATCTTCAACAATGGATGTGGGCTGCTGCCTGCTTTGGGAGCCCCTGTCTGCTGCTCGCTCTACTACTGCCTCCTGAGGAGACCTGAGTTATGGGGACACCCCACTCCCTTCTCAGCCAGCCAAAAAGACACTCTCACTGACTTTGCTACCTGTGGGTTGAGGGATCTGCACTGTCACTGGAGACTCTTTCCCTGGAACCTCCTCAGATCTGCTCTTCTTGGTGCTGTGTGGCTAAGGTAGGGCTGGGCTCTGTTTCGGGTCCGGTGCACGACACATCTTTCCCATTGGTCTTTCAGGTCTCTCTGCGACAGAAATCTCTTTCATTCAATTGTTCGGTGTCTTCTGCTGCTCTAGAATTTGTTGAGAGTTCTTCTTTACAGGTATGTTATGGGCTGTAGGGTAAAAGCTAAGAGTATGTGCTTCTTTCTACTTCACCATCTTGGCTCCTCCCTCCCTCTGTAATCTATTTATGACCTATTGCCATATTATCTTATCATCTTTGGCTTGACAGCTCTTGAAGCTCCTGCTGCTTCTACAGTCAATACCTAGTCCAGTCATTGGTGTTTCATTCATGTGGGATTTGGGCCAGCCTTGACCACTATATTGCAGGTATATCTTTCTGACTTCCTGAATTTTCTTACCCTGGGAGAATGTCTCAATCTGACCTTTTGTTGGCTTGATCAGTCCAGAATTGAATTTCAGGTATTATTTTAAAATTTTGGGGGGCAAATATTGAAAGACCTCAGCTGAGTGCTAGTCTACCCTTCTCTATCTTGGCTCCACCCCACAAAAAGAAATTACCTATCCCCTTCTTTCTAAATTTGCTTCTTATTTTAACTTACATAGGAGAAATTTCTGTTCCATAGTATAATATCTTTTATGTCAGGCTCCATAGTGAGGCATTGTCTCTTCATGTTCATTCTTTTATAAAAGATATTTCTATCACTTCATACTGAAACATAAGACAAACCCTATTTTATACAGTAAACCAAATTAACCGATCTTTGCCAATCTTTAGGACTTTTAGGTAGCTTTTTAGGAAAAATACAGTGAGGCCTTCAATGAAATGACATCACCACTCTACCCATCCTCTTCCCAAATATTTAGGTAAATTTGACTAAGGTTGAAATAAAAACTTAAAATGAACCAATGTACTATTTAGTGGAGTCTAGTGAACAGCCTGAAATTACTAATATTCGTTTATCATTCTTTCTAATCAACTAATCAACCAAAATTTATTGTCCACTGTACATATTGGTCCCTCCCAGACACTGTGGAAAATAAAACTAAAATTATGGTATCATTCCTACCCCTACCTCCAAGAATATTTTGTTGATTGTAGTACCTATGACCCATGATCAGGTGATGGATCTCATTTAACTTTGCCTAAAAGTTTCAATTAGAACAGATATTTCAATCTATCTAGCCATCCAGTTCATTTTCCTTTGCTGGATAATCTTCCATGACCCATGTACTCTTTCTAAATGAATCCCAATGTTCCACCCGGGATTCTCTGCTTTTCTCTGTCATTTTCATCTGTTTCTACATTTTCTTTTTTTTTTAATTTTAATTTTATTTTTTTAATGTTTTACAATCATTTCCTTAAAGTTAAGATTTTATCCCCGCCCCTTCCTCCAATACCCTCCTCCCTCCCCGTGACAGCATACAATTCTGTTTAGGTTCTACATATACTTTCCTATTGAGCACATTTTCACTATAGTCATGCTATGTAGTCAAATTAAAATAAATGGAAGAAATCATATAACAAATCAAAACATAATACACAGAAACCCACCCACACACAAACATGATCTGCTACGTTCTGCGAATGACTTCCATATTTCTTTCTCTGAGTGTGGAAGGCATTTTGCCTTAGAAGACCAATGTTAGGATTTTTTTTTTTCTCAGTAAGTTCTTGTGTTATTACAAAGTTCCAAGTATACCAGAAAAAACTCTTGCACACTGTGGTCGTTGCTGTGCACAAAGTTCTCCTGGTTCTGCTCCTTTTGCTCAGCATCAGATCATATAGTCTTTCCAGGCCTCCCTGAAATCTTCTTGTTCATCATTTCTTATGGCGCAATAGTAATCCATTACATTCATATACCATAATTTATTCAGCCATTCCCCAATTGATGGGCATCCCCTTGACTTCCAGTTTTTGGCTACCACAAAGAGTGCTGCTATAAATATTTTTGTACACGTGGGACCCTTTCCCGTTTTTGTAATCTCCTGGGGATACAATCCTAGTAGCGATATTTTTGGGTCAAAGGGTATGCACATTTTTGTAGCCCTTTGGGCATAGTTCCAAACCGTTCTCCAGAAGGGTTGGATGATCACACAGCTCCACCAACAATGAGTTAGTGTTCCAACTCTCCCACATCCTCTCCAGCATTTATCATTTTCTTGTTCTGTCATGTTTGCCAATCTTACAGGTGTGATGTGGTACCTCAGAGTTGTTTTGATTTGCTTCTCTCTAATCAATAGTGATTTAGAGCACTTTTTCATATGATTATAGATATCTTTGATTTCTTCCCCTGAAAATTGCTTGTTCATATCCTTTGATCATTTATCAATTGGGGAATGACTTGTATGATTATATATTTGAGTCAGTTCTCTATATATTCTAGAAATGAGGCCTTTATCCCCAAGCTTAGCTGTAAAAATTTTTTCCCAATTAACTACATCCCTCCGAATTTTGGTTGCATTGGGTTTGGTTGTGCAAAAACTTTTCAGTTTAATGTAACCAAAATTATCCATCTTGCATTTCATAATGCTTTCTATCACTTCTTTAGTGAAAAATTCTTCCCCTCTCCATAAATCTGATAAATACACTATACCTTGCTTCTCCAGTTTGTTCATGGTATCAATCTTTATTCCTAAATCATGTACCCATTTGGACTTTATTCTTGTGTACCGTGTCAGGCATGGGTCTATGCCTAATTTCTGCCACACAGTTAACCAGTTTTCCCAGCAATTTTTGTAGAAGCTGGGATCTTTGGGTTTATCAAACAGGAGGTTGCTATATTCCTTGCCTACTGTGTCTTGAGTGCCAAGTCTATTCCATTTGTCTACCCCTCTGTTTCTTAGCCAATGCCAAGTGGTTTTGCTAATTGCTGCTTTATAATACAATTTGAGGTCTGGTAGCGCTAGGCCACCTTCCCAAGCATTTCTTTTCATTAGTCCCTTTGATATTCTGGACCTTTTGTTTTTCCAAATGAATTTTGATATTATTTTATCCAGCTCTAGAGAATAATTATCTGATAGTTTAATTGGTATGGCACTAAATAAGTAGATCAATTTAGGTAGAATTGTCATTTTTATTATATTAGCTCAGCTTACCCATGAACAACTGATGTTTTTCCATTTACTTATATCTGACTTTATTTGTGCAAAAAGTATCTTGTAATTGTGTTCATATAATCCCTGGGTTTGTTTTGGCAGGTAAACTCCTAAGTATTTTATAGTGTCTACTCTAGCTTTAAATGGGATATCTCTTTCTATCTCTTACTGTTGGACTTTGTTGCTAATATATAGGAATGCAGAAGATTTGTGTGGGTTTATTTTGTAACCTGCAACTTTGCCAAAGTTGTTTATTATTTCAAGTAATTTTTTACTTGAATCTCTGGGATTCTCTAAGTATATCATCTTATCATCTGCAAAGAGTGATAACTTAGTTTCTTCTTTGGCTATTTTTATTCCTTCAATTTCTTTATCTTGTCTAATTGCTATTGCTAACATTTCTAGTACTATATTGAATAATAATGGTGATAATGGGCATCCTTGTTTCACCCCTGCCCTTATTGGAAATGCCTCTAACTTATCTCCATTGTATATAATGCTTGCTGAAGTTGATAGGTAGATACTGCTTATTATTTTATGGAAAGTTCCCTTTATTCCTATGTTCTCCAGTGTTTTTAATAGGAATGGGTGTTGTATTTTGTGGAAAGCTTTTTCTGCATCTATTGAGATAATCATGTGGTTTTTGTTGGTTTTGTTGATGATATGATTAATAATGCTAATAGTTTTCCTAATATTGAACCAGCCCTGCATTCCTGTTATGAAACCTACCTGATCATAATGTATTATTTTCTTGATAAGACGCTGTATTCCTTTTGCTAAAATCTTGTTGAAAATTTTTGCATCTATATTCATTAGAGAAATTGGTCTATAATTTTCTTTTTCTGTTTTGTCTCTTCCTGGTTTGGGTATTAAAACCATATTTGTATCATAGAAAGAATTTGGGAGGACTCCTTCCTCCCCAATTTTCAAAAATAGTCTACGTAGTATTGGAATTAACTGTTCTTTAAAGGTTTGATAGAATTCACTTGTCAATCCATCTGGTCCTCGAGACTTTTTCCTAGGGAGTTCATTGATGGCTTGTTCAATTTCTTTTTCTGAGATGGGGTTGTTTAAGTATTCAATTTCCTCTTCTGTTAATCTGGGCAATTTATATTTTTTAAAATATTCATCCATTTCATTTAGATTATCGAATTTGTGGGCATAAAGTTGGGCAAAATAATTTCTAATTATTGTTTTCATTTCCCCCTCATTGGAGGTGAGTTCACCCCTTTCATTTTTAATATTAGTAATATGATTTTCTTCTTTCTTTTTTTTAATCAAATTGACCAAAGGTTTATCAATTTTATTAGTTTTTTCATAAAACCAACTATTGGTTTTATTTATTAATTCAATAGTTTTCTTAATTTCAATTTTATTAATCTCTCCTTTGGTTTTCAGTATTTCTAATTTGGCATTTTCTTGGGGATTTTCAATTTGTTCTTTTTCTAACTTTTTCAGCTGCATACCCAAGTTATTGATCTCCTCTTTCTCTATTTTATTTATGTAGGTATTCAAAGATATAAAACTTCCCCTAAGAACTGCTTTTGCAGTATCCCGTAAGATTTGGTAGGTTGTCTCATTATTGTCATTCTCTTGAATGAAGTTGTTGACTGTTTCTATGATTTCTTCTTTAACCCATTCCTTCTTTAGGATTAAATTATTTAGTTTCCAATTGATTTTTGCTTTATCTTTCCATGGCGTTTTATTACATACAATTTTTATTGCATTATGATCTGAGAAGGATGCACTGATTATCTCTGCCTTTCTGCACTGGATATTGAGATTTTTATGTCCTAGTACATGATCAATTTTTGTAAATGTTCCATGTACTGCTGAGAAAAAGGTATATTCCTTTCTATTCTCATTCCATTTTCTCCAAAGATCTATCATATCTACCTTATCTAGAGTTTTATTTACCTTCTTAACCCCTTTCTTGTTTATTTTGAGGTTAGATTTATCAGGTTCAGAAAGAGGGATGTTGAGGTCCCCCACTAGTATAGTTTTGCTGTCAATTTCTTCCTTCATCTCCCTCAACCTGTCCTCTAAGAATTTGGATGCTATACCACTTGGAGCATACATGTTTAGTAATGATATTGCTTCATTGTCTATGGTGCCTTTTAGCAGGATATAGTTTCCATCCTTATCCCTTTTGATTAGATCTATTTCTGCTTTTGCTTTGTCTGAGATTAGGATTGCTACTCCTGCCTTTCTTTTATCAGCTGAAGCACATTATATTCTGCTCCATCCTTTGACCTTTATCCTATGTGTATCCCCCCGTTTCAAATGTGTTTCTTGTAAGCAGCATATTGTTGGATTATGGCTTTTAATCCATTCTGCTATCCGTCTCCGTTTTATGGGAGAATTCATTCCATTCACATTCACAGTTATGATTACAATCTGTGTATTTCCCTCCATCTTCTTTCCCACCATTTGTGCTTTTAGCTCTGCTGTCTCCCTTCCCCTCCTCACTAGTATTTACTTTTTCACCACCTCCTCTTGCCGCCTTCCCCTCTTTCTTTTAGCCCCCCTCCCTTTAAATCCCCTTTACTCTTATTGCTTCTTCCCTCCCTTTTGCCTCCCTCCCCTTTCTTCCCCTTTCCTCTCCCACTGCTTATAGAGCTAGTTAGGATTCTCTACTTAAGTTTATTGTTCTGTCCTTTAAACAAATCCGATGAGAGTACCTCTCACACCATGCTCATCTCCCTCCCCTCTTTCCCTCTACTATGATTTTGTACTTCTTCTTGTGATGTAATTTGCCATTTTCTGCTTCCTCCTTTTCACACCTCCTATTACACTCCCTTCTCATACTTAAATCATATTTTTTACCATGATATCATTTACTTCATACCCGTTCCCCCTATGCTTATCCCTTTTATATTTCTTAATAGACTCACAGTTCTCAAGATAAACAGATATCATCTTCCCTTATAGGGAGGTAAACAATTTGCCCTAATTGAGTAACAAGTTGTTCCCCCCGCACTGTTTACCTTTTTATGATTCTCTTGAGACCTGCATTTGAAGATCGAATTGTCTATTAAGTTCTGGCGTTTTGGTCAGGAAACTCTGGAAATCCCTTACTTCGTTGAATGACTTTGTCCTTGCCTGAAATGTTATGCTGAACTTTGCTGGGTAGTTGATCCTTGGTTGTAGTCCCAACTCTTTTGCCTTACGGAATATTGGGTTCCAATTCTTTTGATCTTTTAATGTAGAAGCTGCAAGGTCCTGTGTAATCCTGATTGTATCTCCTTGATATTTAAATCGTTTCTTTCTGGCTGCTTGTAATATTTTCTCCTTCACTTAATAGCCCTGGAATTTGGCAACTATATTTCTTGGTGTTTTGAGTTTGGGATCCCTTTCAGGAGTGGAATGATGGATTCTTTCGATGACTATTTTGCCCTCTGAATCTAGTACTTCTGGGCAGTTTTCCTTGATGATTTCCTGGCAGATATTGTCCAGGCTCTTTTCTCCATCCTGGGTTTCTGGCAGGCCAATAATTCTTAAGTTTTCTCTTCTGTATCTATTTTCCAGGTCAGTTGTTTTTCCTATTAGATATTTTACATTTTCTTCTATCTTTTCATTCTTTAGATTCTGTTTGACTGATTCTTGCTGTCTCATTGAGTCATTAGTTTCTACTTGCCCAATTCTAATATTAGTCAAATTGTTTTCTTAAGTTAATTTTTATATCTCCTTTTCCATCTGCCCAATTTTTCCTTTTAAGAAGCTATTTTCTCCAGTTAATTTTTGTACTTCCTTTTCCATTTGGCCTTTCAGGAATTTATTTTCTCCAGTTAAGTTTTTGAACTTCTTTTTCCATTTGTTCAATTTTCCTTTTCAAGGAGATGTTCTCATAAGTGAATTCTTTTTTAATAATTTTAAAATCATTGGCCAGTTTATCTTCTGTTTCCTTCTTCAGCTGTTCCAGGAGAGCTGCTTGTGCTTGCGAGTAGTTCATAGTCCCTTCTGAAGTTTCAGATGGAAGTACAGTCTCAGCTGTGACCTCTTTGGGGCTTGTGTTTTGGTCCTTATCCCCATAGAAAGATTCTATGGTTCTTTCAGCCCTCTTCTTTTTCCTGTTCATGATTTTGATTGAGTGTTGTGGCTTCTGGTTCTTTCAGTCAGAAGCTGGAGAACTTTTTGCTGAGCTGATGTGTGAAAAAGCTAAAAGCAGGTTTTTGTTTGGTGTTTCCCTGATCAGCCCTGGGTTTAGCTTGTTAAGTGTGGGGAAGAAGTGGTATGGTCACAGGGGATCTCCTCAGCTGAACTGAGGCAAAGGCAAGCTCAGGGGCTGGTAATCCCAGGTGCCCTATTGTCTTTCTGATTCCCCTGGACAGCTGAGGCACGCCTAGATGCTAATGCGTGTTCCCAACCCTCCTGGGGCTCCTCTCCTGGCACTGAGGTGTGCCTGGGTCCTAGTGCGAATTTTCTCTGCCCTGGGTCCTCTGTCCTTCAGGTTTGCCTCTGCCACCATATGAGGAATCCCCCTTAGCTATTTTCCTCATCTCAGGTGTTATGAGACTATTGGTCTCCTTCTTCTAATTCTACTGATCTGGGATTTTTCTGGGGAGATATTTTATGGTTCTTTCACGGTCATCAAGGGGGAAGGAGAGAGCATTAGCTGATCACTTCGCCATCCTGGCTCCCGGAAGTTCAAGTAGGTGACTTACCGAAGTTTGATCTTCGGGCTGAAGGTCTCAGGAGCTGCTGCGCTGATATCGGGCGCTCCGAGGCTCTCACTGACTCGGTTGGGCTTGTCTCCCGCCCCTGGTGCCGCTCCTCTGGTTCCGCCCGCCACTCAGGTTTCTCGGATCTCTTCTGCTCCGCTGCGCTGGCCACGCTGCGCTGTGCGCTGTGGGCTCACCCCCGTGGAACAGATCTTTCCCGTGGACCTTCCAGTCCCACCTGAGCTCCGAATCTGTCACCGTCTGTCTCCCGCTCGATTCCGCACCTCCAAAATTTGGTCAGATTCTCCTTTCAGAGGTACCTGAAGGAGTTTGTCCGAGAGCTTAGGTGAGTCACTGCTCTCACTCCTCCATCTTGGCTCCGCCCCCTCTACATTTTCAAATAATATCTTTATGATGATGACTCTCAGATTTACATGTCAAGCCCTGCTCTTTATTCTGAATTATGTTTGGCATCACAGACTACTTATCATATATTCCCAACTGACTGTCCCATAGTTACTCAAGCTCAAAATATCCAAATTAAAATTCATTAAATCTCCCCTTAATCCTTCTCACTTCCATAGTTTCCTCTTTCTGTCAAAGTGACCACCATCTTTCTCAACTTTAAAGCCATCATTGTCTTTTTATTGTCCTCACCTTACTTAGGGAACCCCTTGTCATGTTTTGTTTTTTCCACCCCTTTAACATCTCACATAACCATCCCCTTCTCTCCATGCATTATGAATATTCTAATTCAAGCCTTCCACTTTGCTCATTTGCATGTTTGCAATAACTTCTTCATGGACCTTTCTCTTTCCAGGTTTTGTTGCTTGATGCTTTTTTTTCTTTTTTTTTTTCACTTTATCAATCTCTCTTCCACATAGCTGACAAAGTTATATTCCTTAAGAACAAGTCTGGCCATGACATGCCCCTGCAAAAGCTACATGAAATATCTATTGGCATTCTATTATAAGGGTAGCTAGATAGTATAGTTGATATAGTCCTGGGACTGAAGTCAGGAAGACATATTTCTGAGTTCAAATCTAATCTTAGACATTTATTAGCTTTGTGACTCTGGAGAAGTCACCTAAACTTGTTCACAACTTATGGTTTTAAGGAATGACCTTGGACACTAACAGTTAAGGTGACTTGCCCAGGAACCCCCTATAAGTCAAAGAGTAGTTATTTTTTTTTTAAATTAGTGAATGAATAAATGTATGAATACATTAGAAAAGGAGGTACAACTTTTTTTTAAATCAATAAAGCCTTAAAAGTTAAAAAATGATAAAACTTTGCTTTGGAACATAAGCTATTATTGTGAAATTGCCATTGGGATCCTTGGATTTCATCCAAGGGGATTAGTTTATGGGAAGATGTTATTACTGTATTTTTCTGAACCTCTGGAGGGAAAAATTGGAGGTCATATCACACTTACCAAAGGAAATTTTTTTAGCCTATGCATCTCCTGATCTTTGGCTTATCCCCAAAACATCAAGTCATACATAAAGGCAGCAATAAAAGCATTCAGTCTACAGAATAATGATGACATGCTACTTTAATTTGTCCTTCATAACAGAAATTTTGTCATTTGACTCAAGACTAAATTAAAGACAAAAAATTCAAAAGATACAAAGAGAAGTCTTAATTCTTTTGGGCCCACTCAGACTTGATACCAAAAAAAACATTATTTTTAGTAGGTTTCAAGAATATAGGATAAAATCAAGATAGTAAATTTGGTTTTAGTATTAAATTAGTGCGACAAATAAGTAGTGAAGCAGATAGAGTGATGAACTTGAAGTCAGAAATACCTGAGTTCACATCTGACCTCAGACAATATCTGTGAGACCCTGAGCAAATTACTTAATTCTGTTTGCCTCAGTTTTACATGGGACAACCCCGTTACTAAAACTAGAGTTTTGATGAAAAGAGTAAAAAGGAAAGATGTTTATTCAACTTTCTCAAGAAAGGGCAATGACAGTGGAGAACGAGGGTGTGCCCTGCACAGCAGTTTTTTGCAGACCCTGACAACAACACCCCCACCCTAACCCCCTTCCTCTTAGCCCATTGCCTGAGCCTTTAGGTTACAATCCATCCATGGAATATCTATCCCAGCAACAAGGAATAAGTGTGCAAGAGTAATTTTTAGAAGAATGGAGGTTAAGAGAATGAACAACTTCTGTTCAAGGAGTGTCATGTAACATGGAGTAATGTCTAGGAAAGGAGACAATAGAGTGAGTAAAGGCAGTCTGGGAGTAAGCTAAAGCAGTCTCTGTCAAGGACTATCTTGTAAGACAAAAAGAATTTTAAGGAAAAAAAAAACAGAATCTCTATTGTTCGGTTTCTAGGGACTGGCTGAGACAAATGGGGCTGACACAAGGGGCCTCTGAGAGGTTTTCACTAAATATACCTATTCTACTCCCTGAGGGGTCTTTACTAAATATACCTGTTCCACTCAATTTCATCATCATAAATGAGTTGGAAAAGAAAATGGCAAACCACTTCATTACCTTTGTCAAGAAAACCCCAAAAGGGGTCATGAGGAACAAGACTAGTCTGGAAACAAATAAACAACAAATTAGTACTTAGAATTAATATTAAAATAGAACTATAAACTACAGCAAGGCAATGATAAAATTTCAAGGATATTAAGATTATTTCCCAAGGTAAGGAATTTATATTAAGATATATTTAAATTACAGCAAAATTCTACCTGATATTGGGAGACTGAAAATGGAAATAGTAAGTCTATTAAGAATGGAGCTAATTTAAGTCTTAAGCATTAAATCAGCACTAATGGGGTAGAATTTCTACTTTCTTGCTCATTTTGTACAGGGAATCCTGTGCTATGCCAAGAAACAGGAGTGTTAGCATATCTTAAAAAAATGGGAAAATTTCAAGTATAGACTCAGTGAGAAATTTTGTGTCTGCCAATTTTTGAAGTCCTCCTTAGGTAAGCACAAAGGAACACATGAGAAAAAAATTAGATGACCTAGTTATTATTTTTGATGACAGATCATGTACTAAGGTACAGCAGAGCTATTATCTTCATCAGTAGTAGTTATAGCAGTATGACACCATATTAATGGGATGATATTGACAAGCTCAGACATATACATTTGAACTAATATTTAGGCAAACCCCTAGTAACTGCTGTTAGGGCAACCTTTAAGAGCAATCAAGAAGTTTCACTTCTGGGAGTCAAGATGATGGAATAAGTAGTAGATCACTGTCACTCTCCCATTCTCATCCCCAAACACCCATAAAATAGCACCTCATCACAGAAACTAGAATATAAAAGCCAGTGGAAAGACAGGGTGGGCCAATCTTTTGACCTAGGAGACTTAGAGGATCAGCAAATAAGGTCTGTATCACTTGGTTAAATGGGAACACAGTTCAGAACAGGAAGTATCCCAGAAAGCTGGTGGTAGACTCCACCTCAACAAGTCAACAGTAGATGTTGAGCCCCACAGAAGTAGAGTGGGCAAACACCAACAACACGACCCCTTCATGTACATTAGGACAGCCAAAGGAACCAGTAGACTCTGTCTCATAAAATAATCACATGTTCTGACACAGTCACAGGCAGATAGGCATCCTCTAGCAGTGTACTTCCCCATGCTTCAGCACTGCCCTAGGTGGGCAGGTGCCCTCCAGCAGCAAACCTTCATGTGCTTCATTGCAGCCCAGGACAGATAGGCATCTTGCAACAGTCAGACCTCCCTGTGCTTCACCACAGTCATGGGAAGGGAAGGGAAGGAAAGGAAAGGGAAGGGAAGGGAAGGGAAGGGAAGGGAAGGGAAGGGAAGGGAAGGGAAGGGAAGGGAAGGGAAGGGAAGGGAAGGGAAGGGAAGGGAAGGGAAGGGAAGGGAAGGGAACAAAGGAGTCAGTAAAACCCAAGTCAACTGGGCATCTTTTGTCCATCCAAATTTACCATCTTTTGGAGAGGAGAAGGAAAGGGAGAGGGAGGCAGACAAGAAAGGAGGAGTTGAGTTATCTAGTTATCTGGATCTCCATTCAGTCAACTGCATCTACCCCCACAGTTGCGTACGTTCCTCATTGACAAAGAAGATCATGCCATCAGAGAAATGATGATGTGACTTGAACTTAACTTTGTTTTGAGTGAGCGAGGGCTGTGCGGGTCACCCACCTCACTTCTCCTCCACAGCCATCTGAATCCAATGATCACATATTCATCAGGATCAAGGGGGAAGGGAAGGAGAGGCACAGAACGAAGATTTATTCCCTGAATTATTTTCCTGTTCAACATTTACACTTATTGCCTTCAGTTACTTGACTTCAACGCTGTTCCAATAAAATCCTATTCTCCTTCCAACATACTTCAAAAGAATTTAGGCACTAGCCTATGGGAAATAGGTGGAAATGAGTAACATGCCTTTATAGAATTACAGTCCAGTTCTACCTGACTTCTTCCAAGATCCATATAAACCAAGGATCTTTAAAATACATACAGAAGTAATATTGCTTTTGTGACTCTCATACTTCCTAAAACTTCCAAAGAAATTAAAGTGATTACAAACATAGAATTACATAATCAAGCAGGGAGAAAAAGAATAATTTACAGAAGAAAACTATTTCAGTTTAGATACACTATAATTAGATAATTTAATGGAAGTAGAAAAAAGCATTTCTTTTAAGCTGTGGATTTCTATTTCATAAGAGTTTTATTTAGACTATTCCATTTTAGGATTGGGGGTTGTTAGGTTTGAGGTTTGGTTGTTGTTCTGTAAGGTTTCTTGTTGCTCCTATGCAAATTTATAATACATGTAAAAAAATAATCTAACAAGCTGTTAATTACACAATAATTTCATTATATTTAATGATATCAATGTTGAACAAGACAAACAAAAATTAAATGCCAGATGAAAACTTCACTAATCATGGCATTTCCTTATCATACAACCATGTAAATTGCAATATTTTGCTAACCACTCTCCACCAATTTTGATAGTATTCACATTATGTTATTTAAAGGAAACAGGAGGGGAAAATTAATTTCGAAAACAGTATGGGGAATATGTTTTTGAATGTTTATTGAATGTTTATTCATTAAGAATAAATGTCTGTGTAGGTCAGAATTGTGAATAATAAATAACCACTAACTTAACTACTGAAGTATACACAACGTAACACAGAGTCAAATGATTCTGTTTTTCTTTGACACTGTTAAAAATTAAAATATTCATATTTTGTCACATCACAGTTAGAAAAAATGTGATCTGATATCAGTTACTTAATACAAAAATAATTGTGCCTGAGATGTGGATGCCTGAAAAAAAAATATGTAATATATAGAGTGGGCAATAAATTTAGTCTGACTTTAGTCTGGTAGCAGGGATCTGCTACCAGAGAATGTCATACGGGAGAAAACAATCACAACAACTTCAATAAAACAACAAAACAAACAAACAAAAATTTAATGGCATCCTTCTGAATAATTCATTTTTCCAAAGAACCCAATTAACCCTTGGGCAACCAACATAAGGATAGCAGTATTCCCTCCTTCATGCAGATGGGAATATCCCTTCTTCTCAGGTTCTTTGACTCATTCCAAAATGTTTTTGAGGTACCTGCGAACCATTTGGTGATAGTCATATACCCAAAAATACATATGAAAATGAAATTGCTAGATAGACATTAGGAGGTGAATGGCATTATAACACAAGAGCTTTTGTAGCATGATTCAAGGCCCTTCCTCAATTCCCTAGTAGTCTTCAAAGCTTGATATATAAGTGAGTGACCTAATTGCTGTCCCAGAACTATGAATGTAGTTCCAATATACTTTTGACAGGAGGGAACAATTTGGCCAGGCATTGTGCAAATAAGCTCAAAATTTTATAAAAGTGATCTTTAACAAAACTAAACTTGATAGTTTGTGGATTGTTTTGTCTGTAGTTTCTCTCTCTCTCTCTCTCTCTCTCTCTCTCTCTCTCTCAATTTCAGCTTACCTAATGATCTGAGACCTGCACAACTTGACAGAAATTAAGGGACAAAATAAAAATACGTTACACTTATTTAGTACACACATAGATTAAGACTAGACAGGCTGATGATAGTTGGTTGCCATGGGTCATGTCACAAACAGGAGAGAATGCATTGTGGCAAACCTACATCTTTCATAGTCTGCCCAAAATCCCTTGCTTGGTCATATGTTGTGCATGTCTAACTCCTTATAAACTCCAAGAAATGAGACAGCCATACAACACAATCTAATCATTTATTTCTCCAGGATGGGAGGCACAGTGCCCAAAGTATTAGATAACTTTTTCATTGTTTTCCCTGTCTTAGATTCTGATATATGTTATAATACATTGGTTTTACATACAGTAAGATATCACTTTCAAGAAAACATGATTTCCAAATATTATAAAAATAAACAAAAAATTTATTAATGTAACTGTCAACAAGATATACCACAAAAACTATAATAAATGGTATTAAATTTAAATAACTACAGGTACGATATTGAATTTGTGATGATCTAAGTATGGAGTAGGAAGCGTTGCTCCTTTTCAACTGACATTATTATTATATATTTTATGACTCTGATCCGCCACTAAACAGTTCCATTTCCATTCCACAAAATATGTCATGATTCCTAAAATATGTGTGAATAAAATACTTGTATGCTTGTATATGTATATATACATAAATAGATAGATATGTAATATGAATATATTTTTACTTTTGTATATTGCATAGGTTTTTATCATATATGTCATTCTTGGGAAATAATTTATTTTGATGAATATGTGATTTATTTTCAAAATTTTACATTTGATTTTCCTTTTTATTATAGAGCAGCTTCCATCAGATAAAAGATTTTTTTGCTAAATGTGTAATATCAGAATCCTTTTGGATAGACACTCTTCTGATGGCTCTTTGGCTATATTTCTTATGTTTTTGCCATCCTTCTACCCTAAGATGAGTTTCTAGCTACTGGGAATACCTCGACATGAAAAGCACTCATCTATTTCTTTAGGAAAACTATGCTTGGGAAATATGAAGAGGTACTATTCTATTTGAAATCACTTGGCCCATGAGATTTGCAATCTTGAACTGTGACAAATGGACTAAGTACATATAGAAAGTACTTACTATTGCAAGTTACTCTCTAAAAGAAAAATCATTAGAATATCTAAAAATTGCTCAGCACATGCAGTTAATCACTTCTGTTTGGGAAGAGTAAGTCTCCTGTGCCCTACATTTCATCCATGAGCTGCTCAGTGCATGCACATGAAGACAACAGCCCCTTTCCTCTCTCTACTCCTCCAGCACTGTGGTCCTTCAAGCATTATGTTTATGGGATTAAAGATATGTATTAATTATCTACATTTGTGAATGCTACTTTGTAAAGATAATACAATTTCAAGGGTTAATCAGGCTGGGAGGGTGAGGATAAAGCTTTTCCTGGTCATTCTGATGTGAAAAATTAACATAAAGTACTGGATGGATAAAATAGTCCTTATCATCTGGTTTAGGAGACTACATGAGAAAGAAAATATTCTGAACCTGAGGTGGAATCTGGCATTCACTGATTTCGCAGAACTGTGGTATGATACTTAGCATTTGACTGTTTACTCTGCTCAATAAGATTAGACAAAGAACTATAGCTGTCAGTTGCCTAGGGAACTCCTGGTTGAGGAAACGCCCTCTACCAATATAGTTTCTCAACTTTTTTGCAATGTACACATAGTCTTAGATGACTTCCTGGAATACTGAGAAGTATTTGGCTTGCTTCACATCATATAGTCAATCTTTCTCTGAGGTGGTTCCTGAATGTGGGCTTTTGGGGAGCAAAAAAATACTGATCTTAATATGGAAAAAGTCGCATTAAAATTTGGACATTCTTAGAGATTATTTGTAGAATTATTGACTTATAGCTAGAAACAGCAATTGAGAAAGCTAGATAATTTATAATAATTTGGTTGCCAGGTGCTGCTTTCTAAGAAAACCAATTAGCAATTTGATCCTGACTTCTTATTATCACTACTGAAAACTATCAATTTGTCTTCTCTTGCCACTTTAAAAAATAGGAACCCCAAGGTAGCTTTTGTTTGGACAACTGAGGATAATAAAATATAATATTATTTCTTTCATACTCTAGAACTACTGTCTTGCTTCATTGATGTCTAGATGGATAATTTTACTAGAATAACCCCAGGATATAACAATTAGTAGAACTTTTGATACCTGATCACTTCCACCTCTGTTTACAAATTGTCACAAACTAATCAAGAGGAATGAATTGGATTGATGGACACAAATGATTGTCGTGTCCAATGATGAATCTGCTCAAAAATAATACATAGGACATTTCATTTTGAAGAAGTTAACATTGGAAGAGTCATTTATAATGGAGTTCACCAGTTCAGACAGGTTGACTTGTTCTGAGAATAGTAATTTTCTATCATTTTCTGTGAAAGGCACATTATGTATTTGCTCAAGGACAGATAATTTAGAAATTATAGTGTAATAAACAGAAGTGAAAGAAGCAATTTACTTGCTAAAACTGTCAACATTTTGACCACTTCCTGGAAATAATGTCTATTAAAGATCTAAGAATTTTTTTTTCACATTTCTTCTTTTTCAGGGAAGATGAATTAGAATAATGACAAAAAATATTCAATGTGATTTTGATGTTGTAGCTCAATTTTCAGTATCCAATAATTCCTATTATATTTGATTTTTAATTTTTGATTATTTATTCATTGATATAATAAAATTAGATAAAATTAATGAACCTTTGATCATAGATTCTGAATTGTGATTTTTCCATTTTGCAAACTTTCCAAATTAAGAACAAATAACATCTTAATAATTTCTCCCACAATTTATAATATGATCCCCCTAAAGTTCTACATTCATTTAAATTAATTGGACTTTCTCTTTTTTAAATTTTTTTCCATTAGTTCCCTCGAATCTACAAAACACTGTATAACAGTGTATGACAATTATTGATTCCAAAATAAATTTAAAAAAATTATAGGACTTAACTAGCAAGTATTTAAAGTGCTTGAATCAAACTGCTTTAAGGTCAGAAGCCTTGGGTTTATTATATTAAGGACAACTACTATAATAGCGACTTACCAATAATAACTATTTGTCCAAAAATAATCAAGTAAGTTGAGAAAATATAGGTGTAGACAAACACCTTAAATTACATAAGGTAAGTGATAAATGTAACCACAAAATCATTAAAAGTCACATCATAAAAAAACTTCAAAGAGAAATGGGAAATGGGCTGAAAGAATAACTAAACAAGGGATGTAAATCATCATAAGAATAAACAAGAAAGGAGCACAGTTCAGCCCTGGATTCAGCCCCAGGGTGATGGCAGTGGCAAAGCACAGCAGCACCAGCTGCTTCTGCAGATCTCCACCCACACATGGTGTGGGGATTAAGCTGCTGATCAGAGGTTGATTGCACTCTTTGTTAGTACTGAGGTAGGAGTCTCTTGCTTTGCCTGTGTCTGGATCTGGATCACAGTCATGGGAGGTGGTCCTGGGGAGAGGAGGAGCACTGGTGTGGCAGAGGTTATGGCTGCACTAGAGAGGAAATCCTCCTCACAGCTACAACACAGAAAAGAGTGATTGTGGTCACTCACAGACCAGAGCACAAACTAGCAAAGGAGAAAGTATCTCTCTTTTGATCATACTACCTTGGAAGGACTGAAAAATCAGACCCTTGGAAGTGTGTCTGAAAGCAACTGAACAAAATCTGTGAAGTGTGGGACAGTAGAGTGCCCTTCCCCTGCTGGAGGCAGAGTATTACCTTGACAAAGAGTTAGAAAATCAAGTATTTGACTGGGGAAAATGATCAAAAAGCATACAAAAAGTCAGACTATAGAATCTTACCTTGGTGACAAAGATCAAAACCAGAAGAAAAAACAGGGTCAAACCAGCTACTTCAAAAACCTCCAAGAAAAATATAGATAGGTTTAAGGTCATGGAAGAACTCAAAAAAGATTTTGAAAATCATGAAAGAGAAGTATAGAAAAAAATTAGGAAGAGAAATGAGAGTGATGCAAAAAAAATCATGAAAACAAGTCAACAGCTTCCTAAAGGACACCCAAAAAGTATTGAATAATATCTTAAAAAATAAAAAAAAAAGCTAGACCAAATGGTAAAAAGAGGTCCAAAAAGTCAATGAGGAGAAGATTTCCTTCAAAAGAAAAATTGAATGGAATTGAAAATGGAAAAGAAGTTCCAAAAGCTCATCGAAGAAAATAATTTCTCAAAAATTAGAATGGAGTAAATGGAAGATAATGATTTTATGAGAAATCAAGAAAATATAAAACAGAACCAAAAGAATGAAAATCAAGTAGAAGACAACACAAAATGACTCATTGGCAAAACAATTGACCTGAAAAATATCTCCAGGAGAGGTAATTTTAAAATTATTGGAGTACATGAAAGTCATGATGAAAAAGAACACATCATATTTCAGGAAATGATCATGGAAAAATACCTTTGATAGAAGGAAAGAATCCACTGAACACTCTGGAAATAGGCACCCAAAGGAAAACTCCTAGGAATATTGTAACCAAATTCCAGAGTTCTATGGTCAAGGAGAAAATATTGTAATAAGTCAAAAATAAAAAATTTGAATATTATGGAAACACAATCAGGATAACACAGGATATAGCACCTTCTACATTAGCGATCTGAGGACTTGGAATATGATATTCTGGAAGTCAAAAGAGCTAGGACTAAAATCAAGAATCACCTACACAACAAAACTGAGTATAACATTTCTGGGGCAAGGGGAAAATGGATAATCAATTAAAGAGAGGACTTTCAAGAATTATTAATAAAATAATTTTAATTAATAAAATAAAAAATAATAAAATACCAGAGCAGAATGGAAAATTTGACTTTCAAATACAAAATTCAAGAGACGCATGAAAAAGCAAACAGGAAAGAGAAATCATAAGGGACTTACAAAATTGAACTGTCTACATTCCTACATGGAAAGATAATGTTTGTAACTCATGAGACTTTTCTTAGTATTAGGGTAGTTTGAGGGAATATATGTATAAAGTAAGGGATAAGGCAGGGATATATTGGAAGGAGAAAGGGAGAGATAGAATGGGGTAAATTATCTCACATAAAAGAGGCAAGATAAAGCTTTTACAATTAGTGGAAGAAAGGGGAGATGAGACGAATGAGTGAACCTTGCTCTCATCTGATTTGGCTTAAGGAGGGATTAACATGGAGTAGAGCCAAGATGGTAGAGGAAAGCCAAGAAAACAAAGATGAACCTGAGTCCTACCACAAATTCCTTCAGCTACCTCTAAAAAGTGAATTTGAACAAATTTTTGACTTGTACAATCCACTAGGAGACAGAGTTTGGAAGATTTCCAACCTAGGACAGGTCAGAAGGTCAATGGGATGGATCTGTTACACAGTGTTTGGGGAGAGCAGAGCACAGAGGCTGCATCAGCATAGCCTACACTATAGTGGTGCAGAGTTGGAATGGACTCAGGCAGACTGAAGTTGAAGAGGCAGTGTGGATTCTCAAACATATCAGTCCAGGATGGGAGTCCAGCAGAAATGAGTGAGGGAAAAGTGCAGAGGCAATAGTAACAGCAGCAGCCACTCGTGACACTATCAGTCCACTGATTAAATGTTTGAAAGTCATGTAATTGAACTTCCAAGAGCCAAGATGGAAGAGTAAGCTGTAAGTGCTCTCACCTTCCTCTTGTTGACTTTGAAAAACCGGGAGAATATTTCCCCAAGAAAAATCCTGGAATAGTGCAATCAGTAGACGAGGCACAGTGGTTTTTCAGCTCTGGAGTATAGGGAAATCAATGAGAAGAGACCCTCTTGTGGTGGCTGAAGGGTAGCAGTGTATGACCAGAGGCATCCCACCAAGCCTCAAATCAGCAGATCAGGAGGAGATCCTGAACCCCAGAAGGGTAGAGATGGTAATCTCAAAAACCAGGACACCAGGTGTGCCTTAGTACACACAGGGGAACTGGGTAAACACCAGCACAGACTGAGCTTAACAAGTTACAGAGTCTACCTTTCTCTAGCTAAACCCGAGACATGGAAGAAAATACCTGTGGCCATACCACCTCCACCACCCCCCACACACACATTTCATACAGTAAGCTTCAGTGGATCTCTGAGGAAATTCAGAAAGACTTCACCTGGTCTCAACAATGGCACACACCACCCAGCTCAGTACCAGGTAAGCTACAGCATTATATAGATTCTACCTGAAAAAAAAAAAAGCAAAGGCCACAACACACAAAACCAGTAACCAGGCCTCAATTTCTCAGTAAAAGTAACATGGGAGAGAGCCCCATGTGCCCAACAAGTAGAGATCCACTTCAATGCCAGAAAATGTAAATAAACATGGGCAAGAAACAAATCAGAAAAGCAAAAGCTATCAAATCATACTATTGTAACAGAGAAGACCAAAATATAAATTAAGAATTGGAAAGAACTAACAATATATCCACATCTGCAAGGTCAAAGGGGAATATGAACTGATCTCAAGCCCAAAAAGCATCAAGAAGCTCAAGAAGGATTTTAAGAGTCAAATTAGGCAGGTAGAAGAAAAAATGCCAATGATTTAAAAAACATAATTGACAATATGAAAAAGAAAAGAATTCATTGATGAGAACATCTCCTTGGAAAGTAAAATTGGCCAAATGGAATAGGAAGTCCAAAGCCTAAATGGGAAAATTGAACAAGTGAAAAAGGAAGTAAAAAAAAAACAACAACAAAAAACTAACTGAAGAAAACAATTTATGAGAAATTAGAATTGGGCAAGTAGAAGCTAATGACTCAATGAGACATCAAGAATCAGTCATATAAAATCTAAAGAATGAAAAAAAATAGAAGAAAATGTAAAATATTTCATAGGAAAAACAACTGACATAGAAAATAGATAGGAGAAGAAAATCTAAGAATAATTGGGCTACTGGACAGCTATGATTAAAAAAGAGCCTGGACATTTTCTTCCAAGAAATCATCGAGGAAAACTGCCCTGAGGTCCTAGATCCACAGGGCAAAATGGTCATCAAAAGAATCTACTGATCCCCTCCTGAAAGACATCCCAAGTTGAAAGCAACAAGGAATATTATTGTCAAATTCCACAATTAACAGATCAATGATAAAATACTGCAAGCATCCAGAAAGAAACAATTCAAAATCCTAGGAACTACAGTAAGGATAACACAGGAACTTGCAGCTTCTACATTAAAAGATCAGAAGGATTGGAATCTGATATTCCAAAAGACAAAGCAACTTGGACTACAAGAAAGGATTAATTACCCAGCAAAACAAAGAATGATCTTTTGGGAAAGGAGATGGATATTCAATGAAATAAAGGATTTCCAGACCTTCCTGATGAGAAGTCCAGAGGTCAATAGAAAATTTGAACTTCAAATACAAGACTCAAGAGAGGCATAAAAAGGTAAACAGGGAGGGGAGTGGGAAGAAAAAAAAAACTTGTTATTTAATATGGAAAAACTCCTTACATCCAGATATAGGAAGAAGGTACTGGTTAATCTTTAGATTTATATATTTATTATGACATTTAAAAGGAATATCCATAGATAGAGGGAGGGAGTGGATATAAATTAACTGTTGTGATGATAAAAAGCATAATTAAAGGGTTCTAGGAGATTGTAATGGAAGAAGAGAAAAGAAGGCGACAGAAAAAGGAAAATTATATCCCAGGAAGAACCAAAAAAGCATATTACAGTAGAAGGAAAGAGGTGAGGGAGATGAGCATTGTTTGAGCTCTGCTTTCATTAGATTTCATTTAAGGAGGGAACAATATAGTTAAGAAGAGAAATTTAACTTGCTCTAGAGGCAGTGGGAGGAAAAAGGGGAAAGAAAAGAGAGGGAGGTTTAAAAGTGTGGGAAGAAGTAGTAAAGGACAAAGTGAAATAAAAGAGAAGGGGCATGATAAAAAGGAGGAAGTTTTAGGGAGGCAGTGGTCAAAATTAAAACTCTTTTGTGGAGGAGAAGGGAGAAGTAAAACCATAACCTCGGGGTAAGGAATAAGATGGAGAGAAAAAAAAAACAGATAATAATAAGAACTGCGAATGATAATGGGATGTCTCCCAGAAAATGGAGGCAGAAAAAAGAATGGATTAAAAACCAAAATCCTACAATATTTTGTTTACAAGAAACACATTTGAAAAAGGGGGATACACAGAGGGTAAAGGTAAAAGATTGGAACAGAACATAATGTGCTTCAGCTGATATAAAAAAAAAAAAAACATGGGTAAAAATCCTTATCAGACAAAACAAAATAAAAAAAAAAATAGATCTAATGAAAAGAAATAAGGAGGGAAACTATATCATGGCAAAACCACCATAAGTAATGAAATAATATTCCTAAACATATAGGCACCAAGTGGTATACCATCTGGATTCTACACAAGAAATTAAGGGAATTACAGGAAGAAATAAACAACAAAACTGTGCCAGTGGGATATCTCAAGCTCTACTCCTTTGAACTTGATAAATCTAACCTCAAAATAAACAAGAAAGTAGTTAAGAAGGTGAATAAAACACTGCATAGGGTAGAAATGGTAGATCTGGAAAAAATTGGATAGGGAAAGAAAGAAACAGACCTTCACACATTCACATGCACACACACAGAATATTCAATTACCAGCTTTATGTATTAGCATTAAAACATAACCAGCAAACTTAAAAATATTCATAAGTGATAACCAAATTATTTTAGCTGTAACACAAACAATAAACTTCAGATGACATCAATTACACTTTGGAATCATATAATAAATATTGATAGAAGGATGGGCTGTCTTACCAAGTGCAGATGACTGGCTGGCTTCTTTATCTTGACCTATCTCCCTTCATCTTCTCTCCAGGGCTGTGGCTATGTGCTGAACCTAGATAGATATAGCCAGGCTGTAGCTGCTGCCCCTTCCCCTCCTTCCTTTTTCCAGGTGGAGGAAGGTGAATTTGCAGGTGGGGAAAAAGGGTGACATTCTCTTTTCCAAATCTGATCTGAGATGAGAAGAGTTTATAGAAACACTTCCAGGGCTGTTTGTAGTTTTACTGAAATACCCTCTTTACTCAAGGGAAGGGGGTGGAAGAAGGGAGTGACCAGTGTGGTAGGGAGGTGTTTCAATACTCCTTAATGATCAATCACAGAACTCCTAGAATGTACTAAAATGTTTTGTGGCTGCTCTAACTTTCCACTTCTATGTCCATTCCTTAAAAATTTAGAGTCAGGTACTGAACCTTTCAGACTGACATTCACAAAATTAGTTCCCGTTCTTAGCATGAACCTGCAGCATGAACCAATGACTCTGTTTCTCTCAAATCACCTATTTAAGACCATCCAAGGACACAACAAAACTAGGAGAGAAACTTAGAAAATTCACAGTACATTTTGACAAAACTGTTACCAGTATCAAATTATTGCAACAAATTCGCTTGCAAATGGAAATTTAGTGGGCCTTTAAAATCAAGAAAATAGATTTTGCAAAACATTTTTTTTGTTAAAAGTATTTCCCTACCTAAAAAAAATGGAATTTATCCTGATGTTGAAAGGCATAATCACTGAACTTTCATAATGCAAATTAGCTGGAAACCTTAAAGATTGGGATTTATGGAAAGGAAGCTAGTGTAAAATGTCTTTTAAGTATCACAAATCCCCAAATTTCCATAAAACCAATATTCTCAATAATCACAAATTCCTAAGTGCCAAAGGTGTTTACTTGGAGAGGAAGTTCAATTTTTTCCCAAGGCAAGAATTTACCCAATTAAACTAGTCTTATCACAATGACAAAGTTTACTAGTCTTTTAAAACTTTACTCAGTAGGAATTCTACAATACAGAAGACTTTATGAAGGCTTAAGAAAAATTTATGATGAAATGGTTCCCAAAATTCATGTTTTAGTTAGCAACCTTATAGTCCAGTAGTACAATTCTTAATCTAACAACATCTAGATTATAAGAGAAATTGCTTTTCTAACAACATAAGTAATAAAATCGTTAACCAAATTATATGATATAAGAAAATTTAGAACTATAGCTATACCACAAACAATTATCATGTAATTAAAACTTGAAATAGAACCAATTAATTACTAATCAGGTGACCATAGCTTAGTTGGATGAGCAAATCACATCTGGATTCATAGTCACTGGTGGTAACATCTTAATTTCTAAGACACAATACACTTAAAAAAGCGCTTAAAAAGATTATTATCCAGAAATTCTCAATTTTTTGGAAGGCCTGTAGTGACAATTCTCAACTCCAAATAACCTTTTACTTTCATGGGCTGGAGTTCCCTATCCCTTTACTGATCAGATAAAGAACATTCAGCTCTCTATTCCCATTCTCCCAGGAACTTTGAACTGCAGGTACTAGAAAATGAATATAAAGTTTTAAGTTTAAAACACAGGGTACAGAGACCTAGAAACTGGGACACAGGGAACCCCAAAGAAAGCCAGGAGCAGAGTCCCATCTACCCATCTCCCCCAACATCCCAGAGGGGATGGGAAGGAGCAGCACAGGGTAAACCAGGATACAGGTGGAACAGCAGAGAATAAAAAGTCCTCTCAAGCAGAGAAATGTGCCTTTTCTTTAAGTTTTGGAGACCAAAGTTCTTACTAAGCTAGTTTGTTTAGAAAGCCCCTTCACAGATTGCTTTTCTAGTTTATATTGAGTTCAGCCTCTATTTCAACGTAAGGCTAGCCACTTTTCCTTACAATTTCCTTCCCAAATTTTCCTCCTAGCAGCCTGCTAGAAACTTCTTGCCTCTTGTCCCAGTGTCCAGGGACAGGGGGGAGAAAAAAAATAATGTGACCAACCCAGCACAAGAGCAGCCCCTTGTATGAAGCCTCACAGTTCAAAAGGACCATCCAGAAGTCAGTGGAGCTTGGGACACTGCTGACAGTGTCTGAACCCTCCCAGGACTCTCACTGATAGGGAGAGAGTAAGAGCAGAGAAGTCTATGGAAGAGAATAAAGTAAAGGATGTTTACCTGTTATTCCAGTGCCTAGGAGATCACTAAAGTCCAGTTAATATTTGGACCATGTTTTGACACCAAATTGTTGAGGTCAGAGATGGGACAGCTGACTCAGATTTGAAAGAATACATTCAGATCGTCTCTTTAGTCAATGGGAGCTTTCTTGACACAAAAGCACACAGACCTGAAGTTTAGCAAGGAGCGAAACAAACACCCCTGATATGGAAGAAAAATGAGACTTACATAGAGAGAAAGCTATATAGTCTGTAGAATGATTTTAGGGTTTCTTATGCAGGTTGGAGATGTAGAGATAGGATAAGTCTTGCAAGATATGGACACAGTAAGAGGAGGATGAATGACAAAAGATTGTGGGATGGGGCAGAGAGAGACAAGGAATTTTTTGGTCTAGGATAAGGGGAAGTCTGGTGATATTTAAAGAACAAGGGAGGAGACTTTAGGGCTCCAGGGAAAGTGCAACTTAAGCCTTATGACACCTTTGTGTCAACGGATTTTAAAGTGCCTTTAGAGGATAAACCAAGGAGAGGGCAACTCAGTCCTTAGGGGAACCTTGTGCCAAAATCAATGGTAAAAAGAAATGTACTACCCAAAGAGATAGTAAGCATGCAGTTAGTCAACTAATGAATTTATTTCAGCTGACCTAGATGAAATGCATTCTTGAGTATTGAAAGAAAAGGAAAAAAATAATTGCTGAGTTACTGTTAGTGATATTTGAAAGAACATAGAGTGGGAGAGACAGAATAGGACCAGAGGAAGGAAAGCAATCCAATTTGCAAAAAAGGGAGAGAACATTCTTTCTGGGACAGTAGAAAAGTTAGAAGAATATATCCCTAGTTCCATGCATCTGCCAACAACTGTAGAGTGCAAATAGGCCTTCCACTTCTGCAAACAAAACCAAAGGAATATGAACCGAAATTTCTATGAAATATGGAGTGTACATGGTGGCAGAGAGATGAGTATAAGACTAGAAAAGATAGCAGCAGATGAGTTAGTCAGAAGAAAGGACTAAAATGAGCTAGTGGGCAGACATGGTTGGTAAGCTGATCAAATTCCAATTTCTTTATTTGTTTTCCCTCTGCTTCCCCATAGCAGAATGCTAAGAAACATTTCATCTCTGGAATGCTAAAAAAGAAAAAGTTTCTCTTCTTCCTTAAAATCATTTTCCTTCTGTATCATTCAGATTGGCTGGGAGCAGGAGTGTGAAGGAAGGGAAGTTTTAGCCATAGTTACAACTCTGTTGCAGTTCCAATGCATTGTTTTAAAATATATTCCCAACTTCTATGATGTTACTTACTACTAATAAATACATGACAAATGTGAATTGTGGGATTGTATGACTTAAGGTGGTCAAGAGGAGGAAAACATATCAGCAAAAATGTGATACTTGAATTAGAACATTTTACATTTGTGATCATATCAATATTTTTAAGGGAAAATCCACTAGACTTCATTGAACTCAAATGTGGTAGAGTAAGGAGACAAACCTGTGAGGGCAAAGGTATTGTGCTCTCAAGTTTGCCTATTAGCACTTCTTCTAGTCTAGTACTGTACACGCAGGTAACAAGAAACATCCCATTTTACATATATCAATCCTTCAAGCATGGGTTTGGTAGTGATGAGAATGATACTTATCACAGATTCTCTTAAGCTAATGAATACAGTATCATGCTTTACATCATTGTGACTAAATTAGTTCTTACTCAAGACTACATTTTTCATCCCAGGAATTTTCATACCATAACCATTATAATAAGTCTGTATATTCCTGAGACACTGAAGATAAAAGCACATTGTTATTCTCCTAACTTCAGAGAGTTTACTTATCATTGACTAAATCAAATATGTATTTATGTGTAAAGTAGTATACTGAGTTCTGGAAATTAGTTTTAAAATAGAAAAAGTATGATCTTAGAAAAATATGGATAGACTTGCATGAGATAAAGAAGAATAAATTGAGCAGAGCCATATACAGTAACAGTAATATTGTTTTCAGAACAAATTTGAGCAGCTAAACCATTTTCGTTATTATAAATACCCAAATTAATGACAAAGGATATATGAAGGAAGACACTATCTACATACGACGAAATCATAAGGAAAAGTAGACATAGAATGATTTTACACCCATACATAAATATATATGTATACACACACACCCATTTATGTTTAATGGTAGTTATCTCCAGGGTAGGAATGGAGGGAAAAAAGGAAAAAAATAGATTTACATGACAACTTTATTATATATTTAAAAGAAATAGCAAATTGTAAATAATAGATTAGCATTTCATGTGCAATGATCTTTTTTATACTCTTACAGAAATGTATGTTTTATTTTACAAATTGAAAATAAAGTAAATATTTTTCAAAGACAAAACATATCATTCCTATGCTAAAAAAATATGCATTTTCATTGATGGGAAAAAGTGAGGAGTGGGATAAAATATGTGTCAAAATAATATGTAAAATAGCCTGCACTCAAATTAAGGAGAGATCCAGTGAGATAAGAGGAGATTCCAGAAATATAAAGTAATTCTGGTGGAAAAAATATGAGAAGGGAGAGAAAACACTCAACTAAATATATTGGGGATCAAATAAAGCATCACAGAAGAGGAACTTCAGCTGAGCTTCAAAGCAAATGAGAATACACACACACATGTGTGAATGTGTATGTAAACATAATATAACATAATATTATATAATAGATATTATAATATATTCTTTCATATCATATTACATGAATAAAAGGCAGCCTGCACAAATGAACAAAGGGAAGAGGGCAAGAATGAATATGGGTGGGTCATGAAGAAAGAGGTTTTAAAATTTCAAAAGTAATGTAAATTGAGACTGCAAAGATAGACAGTAGCCTGAGTTGACAGTGGAATGTATAACAAGGAAAGAATACAAATATCAAACAGAAGGCTACCACTGCAGATTTGGGGGTAAGAGAATGATCTGATTAGATTTGATCATTCCAAAGATTATTTTGATGGTTACAGAAAGAAAGATATTAGAGGAAATACTGGAGTCACTGAAGACAGATAGGAGGCTATTATGAAAGCCAAGGTGGAAGATGAGAACTTTTATGAGAGTGAAATTTAAAATGGATTAGGTACAGTGTAAATGGAGAGGAATGGCTAAATTAGAAAGATGCTGTAGAGATACACTAGACATTGTGTGGCGATAAGTGAAAGAACACACTCCTATTTTGAGCTTTGGAGGAATGTAGGGACAGCACTTAAATTTAGAATTTTTAAGAGAAATTAGAGGCTACAATGTCTAGAGCTGAAAGTGACCTGAGAAGTCATCGAGTTGACTTTCCTGCCATTATAATGAGAAACTAAGACCTAGAGAGAGGCCTCATCTTCCTGTTAGGGATGGATCTAGGATGAAATTGCAGCTTTTTCATCCATAAAATAAGAGGTGTGAAAGAGGTTATCACTAAATTCTTTCCCAGCTTTAAATCCTATGATGTTAAAGACAAATCCACACCTGTTAACTCCTACTCCAATGTTTATTCCACTAGATGATAATTTCTCCCTAGGTGGATGTGGTTCCTGTTAATGAAAAGCAAAAATAACTTTGGGTTAATTGAAATTTATTTGGATTACAGATATTTGATCTGCTTAGAAATATGATTTCTTCAATTTATTTACTTTTTTTTCTTAATACTTAGGATCACTGAGCAGTCACTTCAACCAGAGTTCTGTTCTTTAATTCCAATATGAATTGTAAATAAAACATCCTTTTCTTGATATTCTTTACAATTAACTTACTCTTTAGATAAAGTACATGATTTCTTTCAGTGAAGAATAAAATGAAAAAGAAAAAAGAATGAAATGATACAGACCAATTGTTATAAATGTTATATAGAGTGTGCTAAAAAGTAAGGATAAGAAAAGGAGACTTTTTAGCATAATACATTGATCACATGCCAATCATAAAACATAGGATTCCATTTAGACCATTAATTTATAAAGGAATTTTAGACTGAGGAAGACACCTAAAGATCATTTGGCCCAAGCATTTCATTTTACAGCTATAGTAAGCAAGACCCAGATGCATTTAGTTACTTGTCTAAGGTCAAAAGGAAAGTTGGTGGCCTATCTTAGTGCAAGAACTCAGATTTCTTGATTTCCACTTGAGTGAGCTTCTGCCAAATCTTACTCTCTTTCCTCATCTTTAACTGTGACTCATATAATAAATCTAGATCAAAATTAGTGAGTAAAGCAACTATTTATTAAACCAAAGTTAATCCAGACTTCCAGTGTCTGGATAGAAGTGAAGAAGGGGGAGAAAAGAAGTTTGCAATGAAGAATGACCATCCTGAAAAAAAAAATATTAAACCATGTTTAGCTTCTTGAAGACAGATAGAAAACATTTGTCAGTTGTCAAAATTTGTCAGTTTCTAAATTCAATTGCTTAAGTTATTTGAAATGAAAAGGATTTGATATGGTATGATCTAATATAATACATGTTTTTGGAATCTTATTTTGTAGGGGGGGAAAGACACTTTGATTATTCATTAAGGACATTGCTGTTTCTAGCTTTCTGTCATAAGTGATAAGAAAATTCATGTGTTATAGCAAGTCATCTACCACAGCAACCACAAAAATGGGGGGAGATCTAGCATAATTTTATGGAGGAACTTCTACAGTAAGAAGAGGAGCTCCATCCCTACCCAATCAGCATTTCCCAACAAAAAAGCAGTGGAAATGAAAGGGGAAAAAGATAAGTTTTAAGAGCTACCTCTTGAATCTTTCTGTGACCTATCTAGAATTTTGTTCATGAAGTATCTCAAAGTTCTCACGGTTTTCTCAGAGAATTGAAGTTTTATTTCCCTTTTAAATTGACACATTCGTCTTAGAAGTTCAGTGAGGTCTCCAGGCCAGAATCTATTTGAAATATTGTATTCAATTCCTAGTATAACATTTATAATATAGACATTGATGAGTTGGCCCAGATCTAGAGGAGCTCAAACACAGTGAAGACATGCCACATAAAGGTGAGTGAAAGGAACTTAGAACAGAGAAGGCTAAAAGGAAAAAAAAGTTTGCAGAAAAAAATAAACTTCCTAACAATTAAAGCATTTCAAGAATATAATATGTTGCCTCAGAAGGTAATGAGTTACTTTCATTGGCAATTTTCATGAGGAGATGTGATGATCATTTCTCAGGAACACCATAGAGGGAATCTTGTTCAATTATGAGTTCCATGAGATGTTCTAAAATTCCTTTCCACCTCTATGGTTCTGTGATTACAGGATATTTGCTAAATGAATGAATAAAACTTCCCTTAGCATCCTAATTTCCTTTTAAATAAAATGTTAATCTCCTTAGTGTTTTCTTCTATGAAAGAGTAGATCTGATGACCATTTCTAAATGGAGTATTACCTGAGATCACCTTTTGCCTCATTTTTAATTGAATTTGAAGTAAATTGAAAGCCAACCTCCCCAAAGTAGCAGTTTGGAAAACTTAACAACATCTTACTGTTTATGTGGTGAAACATCAGAGCCACAAACAGCAGCATCTCCTGGAAGGGGTACTACAACTGTTGCTCAATAATCATGCTGCACACATGATCCATGCAGAAAGGCTGTGGATTTTGCAGAGTCATAGATAAGCCTGGTGAAACTGTCGGGAGATACTAAGGCCAACAAGAGAAATTATGGCTAAAAAAGTCCCTGCTACCATTCCCAAAGCTCTTAGAAATAGCTAAATTCACAATACAGTGGTTAAAAGTGAGAACGAAGAATAAAACAATTTTAATAGAGACTCAAATAACCTGAGATGATAAAACAAGGACCAAAGAACGAAATTTGTCCAAGATTTTTTTGAAAATAATAATTAAATACAGTTGAATCACACATGAAATCATAGAAAACCCAACACTTGTATGGATATAAAGCTTATCTCTTCCCAATAATTTATTTAAAAAGGTACAGGAAAACACATAGAAATATTATTGACCACATTACTATATTCATGTTTACTGCAAATATTAAAATTAATCATCTGTATGTAAAATTGGAAGATCTTCATATGGCAATTACAATTATACTTTGAATGGAAGGACTGAAATTCTACTTTCTTTTCTATAAAAAAAGAAACTTATTAGAATCACTCATTGCAGTTGGAAGGGAGCCCATGTGGTCAAAGTCCTTCATTTTACAAATGAATAAACTGAGCCACAGGACAGCTAAATACTGTAGTGGGTAGTTCACTGGGCTTAGAATCAGGAAGGCTCATCTTCGTAGTTCACTTCTGTCCTCAGACACATGTTAGTTGTGTGACCTTGGGCAAATAACTTAATCCTGTTTGCTTCAGTTTCTCATCTGGAAAATGAACTGGAGAAAAAACATGGCAAACCACTATAGTGTCTTTGCCAAGAAAATCCCACATGGGTTTAAGAAGAGTTGGACAGCAAAAAACTGAGCCACATAGTAAATGACTTGCCCTATCTTACACAGATAGTATGTGGCTGAGGCAGGTTTGAATTACAGTCTTCTGATAACAATACTAACATTCTTTTCACTATGCTGACATATAATATAATTTCACTAAGCAGTCATACCTACTTATAGAATGTTCAATGTTCATTCAAAGGTAAATCAAGATATCTGTAGGGAAGAAAATAATGATAAACTTTATAGTCTTACAAATTTCCCCAGTAAATCAGATTTTCGTTAATAGAGTCTACCAATCTAAAACTGAAATAGTTATCCAGTGCTTCAAAATCAAATAGGATCACAGGGATCAAGTATTCCATTTTATTTGATGTTTCCATTAGGCAAGCAGTGGATTTAGAAATTCATAGTAGGAATATTACATTCCTCACTCTCTTCCCCAAGGCAAACGTATGTGAAAAGGAGGATGAATATATTGCCTCTTCAATAGTCTGAGTATCCATAGCCATTTAATTTATCACAAGATCAAATGTCCTTTTTGTCTCTTTTTGCTTTTTTGTTGATTTTATAATGTAGCAAATTTCAATAAGATCTGTCTGTGACAAAAAACTGTTAAGTCAATTCTGAAAAATAATTTGAGTTTTTTAAAAATGTTGATGCATTTTGTTTTTGAAATTTTTTTTCAATATACCTTTTCCCCACTCACAACCATCCCTTATAATAAAAAATATAAAAGAGGGGAAAAAAGCAGTTTAGCATTACTTAATGTTGACAATTTCCTTAACTATGAAACTACTCCAAACCTTCAAGTGCTTAATTCCCTTGTTTCGCTGAAGTTTGGTTCCTCTCTGGCATGCTTGTTCAGCTTAACTTTCAGAAGTCTTTTATAGCCTGCAGCACTAGTGGTATTACCTGAAAATGGAAATGGCAATATCAATGTGTGAAATCTTGTTTGACTTCAGGCTCAACGACCACTCAAAATCACTTGGGAGCATAAAATTCTCCTCACCACTCCAGCAAGGGTTTACATTTTCCATGTTACAGTTTCTCTCCTGGTCATATTAGTAAGCAATAGAACTGGCTAAAGGGAAAAAAAGCTGAATTTTCTTCAAAACTCCCTAAAGGTAGTTCCCTGGTTCTTTATTCCTGAGGGAAGAGCCAGAATCAAGGGTACTTATTAATTTTGCAATACTAACATTTTATTTATGTACTTTGATGCTTGTCTTTAAGAATTTTTTCCTCAAAAATCAGATTCAACAGATGGGGAGATCTGATTCATGAAAAATGCAGACTTTTGGATTATAGAACAAGATAGATTCCACCTAGTTTTCCTGGAAATGTATAAAAATTTCTCACCTTTTTAAAGGAATAGTACTGGGAGTTCTCTCAATAAGGTGTGTTTTCTCATTTTAAGTAAATAAACAAAAACTTTATAATTTCATTCTGATGAAATTTAGTCAAGTCATTAGTAGAGACTGAGGTTTAAATTAAATGTTATCTTTAAATAAAAGGCAACATTGATTAGATAAATTTTTACCTCTCTTCATTTAGCTTTCTCTTCTCATACCCAGGGTATCTTGCTATATCCATGAAGACAAAGAATTAAAAGTTATTCAATTTGAATTATAATTTATTTTTATTTGTTTTGGTTTTGGAGACTGGGCTTTTTCTCAATCCTTCAGAAAATCAAGCCAATTTCTCAATTTACAAATCATCTCCAAACATTTTTTCCAAATTTGAAGTCCAATGCCTATCTTTCCCAACCTTAGGAACTGATTTTACCTGCATAGAGGGCTCATAACTTTGTAGAAACACAATCAGAATAACGTAAGATCTAGCAGTCTCTACATTAAGGGATTGAAGGTCTTGGAATATGATATTCCAGAAATCATAGGAACTAGGATTAAAACCAAGAATCAGATACCCATCAAAACTGAGTATAATACTTCTGGGAAAAAATGGTCATTCAATGAAATAAAGGACTCCCAAGCATTTTTTGAAAAGATCAGAGCTTAATACAAAACCTAAATTTCAAACACAAGAATCAAGAAAAGCACGAAAATGTAAAAAGGAAAGAGAAATCATAAGGGGCTTACTAAAGTTAAACTGATTACATTCCTACTTGGGAAGATAACATTTGTAACTCTTGAGACTTTTCTCAGTATTTGAGTAATTGGAAGGATTATATACATGTAGACAGAGGGCACTGGGTGAGTTGAATAGGAAGGGATGATACCTAAAATAACTAAAATATAAAGAGTGAGAGAAGCATATGTTGGGAGGAGAAAGGGAGAAATGGAATGGGACAAATTATATCTCATACAAGAGGCAAGAAAAAGCTTTCCTCAATGAAGTGGTAAAGGGGGGAGGTGAGAGGGGAAAAAAGTGAAGCTTAGTCTTATCACATTTGGCTTAAGGAGGGAATAAAATGCACACTCAATTTAGTATGAAAATCTGTCTTACACTACAGGAAAGGAGGGAAGAAGGGGATAAGTTTTGTGTAGACAGGATGATAGAAAGGAGGGAAAGTGAGAGGAGGGAGTAATTAGAAGTAAATACTTTTGGAGAGGGACAAGGTCAAAAGAGAGAATAGAATAAATGTGAGGCAGGATAGAATGGAGGGAAATCTAGTTAGTCTCTCACAACATGACTATTATGAAAGTCTTTTGCATAACTACACATGTATAACCCATACTGAATTTATAACCTTCTCAGTAGGGATGAGTGGGGATGGAGGAACGGAGAGCAGTTGGAACTCAACATTTTGGGAACAAATATTGAGAATTGTTGTTGCATGCAACTGGGAAATAAGAAATATAGGTAATGGGGTATAGAAATCTATTTTGTCCTATAAGAAAGAGAGAAGATAGGGATAAGGGAAGGGAGTGGTGTGATAGAAGGGAGGTCAGATTGGGGGAAGAGATAATCAGAATGTACAATGTCTTGGTGTGGGGGGAGGGGAGAGATGGGGAGAAAATTTGGAACACAATATCTTGTGGAAACAAATGTGGAAAAGTAAAAATAAATAAATAAATTTTAAAAAAAGAAAAAGCAGAATTGGACAAATTGAAAAGGAGGAAAAACACACTGAAGGAAATAGTTCTTTAAAAATTAGAATGTAGCAAATGGAAATTAATTATTTTCTGAGAAATCTAGAAATTAACCCTAACCCTAAATTACAAAACCAACCTAAAGAATGAAAAATAGAAGACAATGTGAAATATTACTTTGGTCAAAAAACTAACCAGGAAAATAGATCCAAGACAGACAATTTAAAACTTGTTGGTCTACCTGAAAACTATAATCACAAAAGAGCCTTGACATCATCTTCCAAGAAATTATCAAGGAAAACTTCCCTAATACTCTAGAACCAGAGCATAAAATAGAAATGGAAAGAATCCACTGACCACCTCCTGAAACAGCCTCAAAAAGGAGAACTTCTAGGAATATTTTATCCATGTTCCAAAGTTTCCAGGTCAAGGAGAAAATATCACAAGCACCTAGAAAGAAAGAATTAAATTATTGTGGAAATACAATCAGGATAACACAGTATTTGGCAGCTTCTAAACTAAAAGATCAAAAGGCTTGGAATAGAATATTCCAGAAGTCAAAGGAGATAGGATTAAAAGAAATAATCACCTACCCAGAAAAAATGAGTATAATACTTCAAGAGAAAAATGGAATTTCAACGAATTAGAGAACTTCCAAGATTCTTGTTGAAAAGACCAGAACTGAATAGTAAATTTGACTTTCAAATACAAGAAGGAAGAAAAACCTGAAAAGGTAAAACTTATATGTGTGTGTATAGGTATGTATTTATGTGTGTATTATATATATGAATGTATATGTGTAGGTGCCTATGTATGTATATGCACACATGTGTGTAGTATATACATATACATATATATATATATTTATATTTATACTGGTAAATGTGTATATGCACACAAAGATAGATATAAAAATAGGTATAAAAATAAGGAACACGGTGAGCTGAATATGAAGGGAGAACATCTAAAAAATAAAATTTAGTATTGAATGGAATGTACTAGAAGTCATAGAAAGAGAGAGCTAAAATGTAGCAAATCATGTCACTTTGTGTGTGTGTTCATCCCTCGTTGTCCAAGAAGACTATGCCAGCAGAGAAATGATGACATGACTTGCACGTGGCTTAGTTTTGAGTGATGCAGGCTGTACAAGATCATCAGAGTCATTTTTCCTCCTGAGGCATCTGAATCCAGTGACAAAATATTCATCAAGATGACTTGTTATCACATAAAGGAGGCAAGAAGGAGTTTTTATAATGGAGGGAAAGAAGTAGGAGATGAATGGGAATAAGTGAGTCTTACTTGCATATGATTTGGCATTAGAAGGAAATAAAATACACTCAGTTGGGTACGGAAATTGATTTTACCCTGCAGAAAGTCAGGGGCAAAGGGGTTAGGAGAGGGAAGATAATAGAAGGGACAGCAAATTGGGGAAAGGGATAATCAGAAGCAAATCCTTTTGTGGGGAGTCAGGTCAAGGGAGAGAATGGAAGAAACTTAGGGCAGGATAGGATAGAGGAAAATGTGGTTGGTCTTTCACAACATAACTACTATGGAAGTGTTTTGAATGGCTACATATGTATGGCATACATAGAATTGCTTGCTTTATTAATGAGAGTTGGTGAGAAGGGAGGAAGGGAGAGAATATGGAACTCAAAGCTTTAAAAATGAATGTTAAACATTGTTTTTGCATGCAACTGGGAAATAAGATGTTCAGGCAATGGATTATAGAAATCTATTTTGCGCTACAGGAAAATAGAAGGTAGTGGATAGAAGAAGGGGGGATGATAGGAGGGAAAATTGACGAGAGGAAGGGTTGGATGGGGTGTTTACTGTCCTGGCTTGAGGACTGGAGGAATATAGTGTGAAACGTTAACTTGAAACAAGTAGTGAATTCAGCTATCAGAAAAATCTCTGGAGCTGCTCCTTCATTTGATCCCACTGTCCCTAGTGATCAATGTGCAGAAGAGTGTGTCCTAATTCAAGGGAATATTGTACTTTGGTTTTGTTCAATTGTTTTAGGAAATATACTACTATAAAATCTAAATGCTGCTAATTGGTTAAATCTATACTGAGAAATCAATGAGTTAACCATACTAGAAAGATAATAACTAACACTGGCAAAGAATTTTGGAGTAGCAATCATAGGTTATTGATATTGGAGAGAACATATTAGAACAGAGACACCATCCTATTGCATTGCAAGAATCCTCCTGTCATTTAGGGATATTCCCAAAAGGCTGATGGGAAGTTGAAGCCCTCCATATTCTGGGGAATTGCTATGATTGCATCTGAGAAACTTTTGTCACCCACCTTTACTCTCTGTCCAGTCTTCCATTGTATGAACAGTTGCTAACTCAAAATGCTACCTTAGGGGAAAAATCCTACAGGGATCTGTTATTGACTCACTCACAAAGTCCTGAATCAGAAGTTCTACATGAGCATAATCAATCTGCCTTCCCAGCTGGAACTCAATCTTTCATTGCTATGCCCTTCTCTTTCTCTTGTTCTCACATAAGTTCTTCACCTCCAACTTGTACTCTAAGCCATATGCTCAGTTAATGAGACTGATTTCTTAGTGGAAGACTAGAAAACCACCCCACCACAATTAAACAATTAAAATGGGAACCTATCATTGGAGTAAAGTTGCTGTCTTCTAGTCCGTAAAACAGAAACAGTCATCTGCTCCCCAAACAGTGTGAAAGTCAACAAGCTCCATACTTGCTTGAAAAAATACTACTTATCTGAATAGTAGCCTAGAGAAGTTGAACATGTTAAAACAAGGAAGTCAGTTGATGGGTGATAAATATTCTCTTGGAGCCAAATATTTCATGTAGGATATCTTCTGAGAAAAGGGGCATTTCAAGTATGAATTGATTGACGAAATACCCACATGGTTAAAATGACAGATGACAATAATACTGAAATAATGAGTTTCAGCACAATTAGATCACTGGTAATTTTCAGATTGGCTAACTGCTTGTTAAAAATCAATTTATTCATTTTAAGTTCTCAACATTCATTTCCACAAAATTTTGAGTTCCAGTTTTTCTTCATCCAATCAAAACAACTTGCATTCTGATTGTCCCTTCCACCAAAGTGCCCTCCCTTCTAACACCCCTCCCTTCCCTTACCACCATCTTCTTTCTTGTCCTGTAGGACAAAGTAAATTTCTGTACCCAGTCACCTGTATTTCTTACTTTCCAGTTGTACATAAAAACAATTCTCAACATTTGTTCCTAAAACTTTGAGTTCCAACGTCTCTTCCTCCCTCCCTCCCCAGTCATTCCCACTAAGAAGGCAAGTAATTCAATACCAAATTGAGTGCGCATGTTCTTCCTTCCTTGAACCAAATGTGATGAGAGTAAGCTTCACTTTTTCCGTCTCAACTCTCCCCTTTACCCCTCAATTGAAAAGATTTTTCTTGCCTCTTCAATGAAAGATAATTTGCCTCATTCCATTTCTCCCTTTCTCCTCCCAATATATTCCTCTCTCACCAGTTAGTTTTATTTTTTTAGATATGATCCCTTCCTATTCAACTCATGCTGTGCTCTCTGTCTCTCTTTCTCTTACTTTCTATACATATACATAAGTGTATTGGTGTGTATAATCCCTCCAATTACCCAGATGCTGAGAACAGTTTCAAGAGTTACAAACATTGTCTTTCCATGTAAGAATGTAAACAGTTCAGCTTTGGTAAGTCCCTTGTTACTTCTCTTTCTGTTTACTTTTTCATGCTTCTCTTGATTCTTGTGTTTGAAAATCAAATTTTCTTTACAGGTCTAGTCTTTTCATCAAGAATACTTGAACGTCCTCTATTTCATCGAATAGCCATATTCTTGGTTTTAATTCTAGTTCGTTTGATTTCTGGAATATCATATTCCAAGTCGTTCAATCCCTTAATGTAGAAACTGCTAGGTCTTATCTTATCCTGATTGTATTTCCACAATATTCAAATTGATTCTTTCTAGCTGCTTTCAATATTTTCTCCTTGACTTGGGAATTCTGGAATTTGGTTACAGTATTCCTAGGAGTTTCTCTTTTTGGATCTATTTCAGAAGGGAAATGGTGGATTCTTTCAATATTTATTTTACCCTTTGATTCTAGAATATCAGGTCAGTTTTCCTTGATAATTTCATGAAAGATGATGTCTAGGGTCCTTTTTTGAACATGGTTTTCAAGTAGTCCCATAATTTTTAAATTGTTTCTCCTGGATCTATTTTCCAGATCAGTTTTTTTTTTCCAATAAGATATTTCACATCATCTCCATTTTTTTTTATTCTTTTGGTTTTCCTTTATGATTTCTTGGATTCTCATAAGGTTATTAGCTTCCATCTGCTCCATTCTAATTTTTAAAGAACTATTTTCTTCACTGAGGTTTTGAACTTTCTTTTTTCATTTAGCTAATTTTGATTTTTAAAGTATTCTTCTCTGCATATTGGCTTTTTGGACTTCTTTTGCCAATTGAGTCAGGCTACTTTAAAAGGTGTAATTTTCTTCAGCATTTATTTGAGTCTGCTTTAGCAAACTGTTGACTCGCTTTTCACGATTTTCTTTCATCGTCTCATTTCTCTTCCCATTTTTCCTCCACTTCTCTTACTTGATTTTCAAAATCGTTTTTGAGCTCTTCCATGTCCTGGAGCCATTGCATATTTATTTTGGAGGTTTTGGATGCAGATGCCTTGACTTTTATGTCTTCCCCAGATGGTAAACATTGTTCTTCCTCATACAAAAGGATGAGAGAAAATAACTGTTCACCAAGGAAGTAACCTTCCATAGTCTTAGTTTTTTCCCCTTTATTGGCCATTTTCCCAAACAGTTACTTGACTTTTGGGTCCTTTGTCAAGAGTAGGGTATACTCTGGGGACATATAAGATCTCAGTTCCTCCATGGTAGCACAATCAAAGGAGAGCAGTTTATTCCCTCGCTATTTATTAGTGGCTGAGATTCAGACCAGCAGGTGAATTCCCCCAGGGGCTTTAAGCTGAACCTCCAATAATGGACGCTGACTGCTGCAACCAGCACTACCACAGTCACCACCACCTGCTGCTGATGCTGGTGCTGTTGCCTGGAGCTGGGACTAGAGGAGGACCCTGCTCCCTTGTCACAGAGGTGAAAAAGCTCTCTCACTGACCTGTGAGAAGTTTCTTTGGGCCTGTGGTTTGAGAGATCTGAGAGCTCCTGCTGCTGCTGGGTATTTTGCCCCTGAGGCTTACCCTACTCCTTCTCCTCCCAGTGCCACGTGGCCCAGGTTGGGTTGTGCTCCACTCTGCATATGGTGTGATAGGCCTTTCCCATTGGCCTTCCATGTCACCCTGGGCTGTCTTCCCTCCATTGTTCTATGGCTTCTGCCGAAAGTGATGTTGTGAAGAAAAATCAGTTAATGTTGTTGAAACATGAGGAATTCTGTAGAGCTCAATATTTTTTGTTTTTTAAGCTGCAGTGATTTCAGCCTCTTGATGTAACTTCATGCAGTCTTCTAAGCTGCCTTCCTTCTCTGACAGTCAAAGTACCCACTGGAACAGTTAACTCAGTCTCCATTCATTCTCTGGAGTCTGAAGTGTTTAAGAACAATTCTTAACGCTCTATTTTTGTGAAACTCCTCATGCTTTTAAATCTTTCCTCAACTCCTCAACTTGGCTAACTGCTTTTCTGTTGCTAGAGGGTATACATGTTATTTTTCTGAGTGTGAGAATTCAACATGGTCTCATACATGACTTGTTCACATGGTGGTGACAGGATCAGAGATTTCTAGTTCCTATGGATTTCTATAATGTTATTTCATTTTTTTCTAGAAGATTTAGGAAGCATAGTATAATTTCTGTCTTTCCTTAGAAAAAACTTATGGGGGAATGATTTCCATGATTTCTTTCTATCTAGAAGGGTGGAGGGATGTAGCAGAAATTATGCCATTTTTAATTAGTTGGGAAAACCTCAGTGATGAAAATATTTGTGTTTCACCATTAGTTAGCTATCACTTACCAAAATTAAATTCATTATTTCCAAAATACCTCCCCTTCTTCCATATTTTACTATTACCAAGGCTCTGATATCCTTCAAGTATCCCAGGTTTTTAATCTCACCATTATTCGAGACTTTTCAATCTTCACATATAGTCAGCTGTCATATTTTGCCAATCAATCAAAGGAACAAACTGCTGCTTTGATATTTGAGTTAAAGCAGGCAATGCCTCCTGATCTGGAAGATGGAGTCTGGCTATTCAGCGCAGAAGAAAATAAGCTAAGTTAAAATGAGCAGTATACTAGGGGAAAAAAGGGCAAAGTAGTTTACAAATTAGCTGCGAGCATATAAGGAAATATTAATCCTAGTTGATTTGGAAGACTTGGGGAAGTTTTATGGAGGAAGTCCAAATTGAGCTGGATTTGAAGGAAGAGGACTTCTTTTTATATATACAAATACATTTTTTATCTTTTATTCTGAAAATAAGAAATAAAACAAATATTTCTATAACAAGGTAGAATAAAATGAAGATTGCATATGAAAATTCAAATCTGTTAACAACTTACTTTTATTTTTAAATACATTAAAGTTATTGTGTAAGGAGGAAGATTTCAAGAAACATGTGAAGTGGTAGTACAAGGCAGGAATAACTGACACTGAATTAATGTAGAGATTCTGGGGGAGTTGGGAAGTTAGTGTTATTTCATTTTGACAAAAAATGGATGAAAAGAAATAATCGAATACTAGGAAGGTCAATTTTAGCTAGGTTGTAGATGGCCTTAAATACAATATAAGGATCCTGTATTTTACAGTTCAGGCACAGGGGGATGCTCTAAAGGCTTGTGAGAGATGAAGTAACATTGGTTTTGCTTTTGAATGCTCCCACTTTTCTGTATCTTATTTAGCATGATCCTGAACAAAATTATGCTTACTAAGATGAACCAAAATAATCAATATCACCTCATGGAAATCAGTTTTCTCCCCCAAGAAGAGGTACTAAAAAAGGTACTCAATTTACAACATGAGTAGGACATAAGACCAGTAATTTGTTTGTGCAGGATTACTGGATCAAAATCTATATTTAGAAGGACCTCAACTGGCATAGGTGAACCTTGTAGTTCAGTCACCTAATATTTCAGATTGAATCTGACATTCCAGAAGTTTAAATGATTGACCACTCTCCACCTCTGAATCTTAGTCATGAGAAAAGATGAAATACAAAATGGCCAAGGCAACCCTGCTCTAACCTTGCAATTGTATGGCCCAGGTCATAATGTTACTGGAGTAGAGAAATACTCTATGTCTCCATTTCTCTCTGACACAATACCACCATGGGGATAACATTTGACAGCTGCTTCTCTTTTAGGTGATTCAGTATTTTATCAAAACACCATGATGACTATAATGATTATAATGTCGTATCAAAAGAGCAAATCCTTTCATTAACAGTCTCTGGTAATTTTTGCCAGAACTATCTGGAAATGTTCTGTTTGTGATTTGGTGGGGAGGGGGCAGAGATGGCTCAAGCTACACTGAAAACCTATCTGCAAATTGGTGGATATATGTGGGATTATATATGTTACCAAATTAAATATTAAAGCAACACAATAGTATAAAGATAATTTATTTTGAAATATTTAAAAGTTAATCCATTATGATATTTTTTAAATAATAAATTTTTTAGATTGTATTTGATGTCATGAATGACTAAATAACTGAAAGGAAAGAAAATGAATAGTTGGGTGACTAAGGAAACATTTATGAGATTCTTAGTATGTGACAAACACTATGATAAGGTCCAAGGATATAAATACAAAAAAAATTAAAATAAAGAAAGGTAATCCCTTCCATCAAGAAGCTTATGTTATAGGGAGATATATTTTAAATTGAGAAGTTAACAGAAAAGGAGGAATGGCAAATGGAGCTACAGAAGATGGTTTTACCCTTGTAATGGTAATTTAAATGGGAAGATAGTTCCCATTCATTAATAGGCCCATGTGACCTGCTTAATTCACATGGGAGCTGAAGTCACATGTGGTGGGAGGAACTTGCTGAATGGGTGGAACAGGAAGGGTGGAGCAAAACTGAGAGGAAGTTATTGACAGAAGTTAGGGTGGAGGGAGAGAAAGGACACAGACACTCAGGCACAGCTAACCTCTTGTGTGTAGGTTTGTGGGAGAGCCCTGCCAGGGCAGGGGTGGGAGAGAAAGTTTGGGAATGACTTTATCCACTGCAGTGATAATGTATATTTACTTTTTGGCTGCTATGACAGATTTGGTTTTCTGGTTTTGGGATATAGCTTTCTGGTATCTTCATAAATGCTTTTTTTCTTCTGTCTTCTATATGGAGAGTCTGCTGTACTTTGTGATTCTGAATTATTCCAGCATGTTCATAGTCACCCTCAGTGCTGTGAATGTTGCCTGGATGATAAAACCCTTTCATGAAGCAATAGAAGCACTGATTATCCCAGAACTGGAAATTGAGAATATGTGTACTTAATATAGTTCCATACTTATAAAGCCATAAAGAAGAGAAATGATATTCTGGAGTCAAATACAGTTATCAAATGCAAATTAGAACGACTTAGGCTAAGAAAATTAAAATAGATTGTGTGGGGCTGAATGAGTTTAGGCTACATGACTAAGAATTCTTCTACTAGATATGGCAAGAAGTTTATTATTTATTATTATTATTTTATTATTATTATTATTTTTCTCACAGATTCCTGACTTTTGTGACTCTAAGCAGGATGAGGAAGAAGTAGACACAATGCATGAAAATATCTGAGAAGGGTATTTGGGGGAGCATAAAAACAATTAAAGATGTGCAAAAGAGAAATAGGTTGCCTTGGATGGTATTCGAACTGAGATTACATGGTGATTTGCCAATTTGTAATTAAGAGAATTCTTTTGTGAGTATGGGTTAGACTAGATATACCCTATCTGAGGTCCCTCCAACTTTGAGATTCTATGATTCAAGTTGGGAAAGCAAATTTATCTCTGTCTCATTAGTTTGTCCTTCTGTAAAATTCAAGGCAGCTGGCCTAGTAGATAGAGGCTTGCATCAAAGTCAGCAAGAGCTGCTTTCATGTCCTTTATCTGACTTAGATGCACTATGTGACCCAAGGCAAGTCACATCTCTTATTTTCTGAGTTAGTCTTCTTAACTGTAAGTTGAATTATAGTTATCGACTTTATATCTACTTATAGAAATTAGATATGGATAATTCCTTTAATAATAAAATTTTATTGGAGCATATGTACCATAGAATTAATCTTAAAATATAAAATTTAGATGTCAATACATGATTTCATTTATGAGCAGTGTGGAAGGATGGGATTTTATAGGAATTTGAAGGATATGGGTTCAAATTCACTCAATGATACTTGAAATTGATTTGACCATTGAATATCTCTTAACTTTTTTGAATTTTAGCTTCTTTGAAAAAAAAAAAAGATAACGACCATTAAGGTTCCTCATGGCTTTAAATCTCACTTTCCATATATTCAGTCAACCAGTACTTATGAAACTCTTTTCCACAGCAACTGTGATAGGCATCGTCTTGAGGAAATAACTTTTCTTCACCTGGCATTTATAGAGATGATCCACATGGCTTCCTGTCTTTAGTAAACATCATCTGACATTATCTTTGATACTTATTGTTTTCAAACACAACATTTGAGAGGTTTTGTGGGAGGCTGAGAGTGTAGAAGTCACTGAACAAAAAAAAAAAACACTTCCAATTGTGTGTTAAAACTTATATCATAATATAATAATAATTGAAACTTTTTATCCTTGTATGGTTGTAAGTTCAGCCAAATGTCTTTGGTACTTGCCAGATATTAATGTTCTCCAAAATGCCTGCCTTGAGATGTATTTTTTTAAAATAAGGTTAGTTCATAAAACCCATTCATTCTTTAGTAATTAGATATGCATAGCAAGTACAATTCATTGGTTAGTTGCCTTAATGATACAAATAAATAAATCCCTTGCAATATATTACCTCAGATGCCCATGTTCTTACACTTCACCAGTGTCTTGTACAATCTTTCTCTACATTTGTCTTGGGAATGATATTCTGTATTTTAGTTACTCACAATTACTTTTTTTTTGTTTCAAAATGTGAACCCAAGTCAAGTCCTTAGTATGGCACCACATTTTTTCAAGATAATTATGACATCTTTAGAAATGAAAGCACAACTTAGAATAATAACTAGACTAACTAATGTCAAGACATGAAAGAACTGTTATTTCCCAGGCATAGGAGTCTCTTGGTTTGAAAATTCCCTATACCAAAGTGGATCACAGCTTGTCTGTGACTTATAGTCTCACAGGACTGTAGATTTAGAATTGAAGTCATAGGATCATGAAAATAGAGCTGGAAGATAGCTCAGAAGCAATAAAATCCAACCTTCTGATTTTATAGGTAAGAAAACTGAGATCCAGAGTTAAAATGACTTAGTGGAGTACTTTTCTAATTGTTTCAGTTATTAATTCTACTCCCTATATTCTAAAATTTGTGTATATAAACAACTCTTCCTACATATTTAGGCATCTAATGGAGTGTTGGGTACATTCAGGGAAGACTAGTACCAGGTGTGATGGCTACTGAGTCTTTTCAGGGCTGCTTTCCACCTTTGGTGTCCACCTCTTACCTGTGGCTCTAAGAAGCTGTAGCATGCACAGCTGCCACACCCTGGTAAACTGCTTCAGCATACAGACCAGACCAGGTTGAGGTAATCAAGGGGTCTGAAATCTATTGGTGGATGAGAGGAGTGTCTACACCAAGGAGGCAAAGATTTTCCCTGGTGAAATGGGCCAATGAGAACAATTTGTTGCAACAACCATGAAGGTGGCTGAAGCAGGCAATGTGGAACACTTAGAGCTTGGTTAGACATCAAAAATGTTGAGGTCATTCACTGTATCCCAGGTCATTAGGAATCTTCTTGATTCTGTCCTGCCACTGGACTGTGATGACTCTGGAAAAGAGAGTGAAGCCAGCAACTTAGTATAACTTTGCCTCACTTAAAGACAATTTACACACAAATCAAAAGATATTATCCATACCATTTAACCATTTTGCAATCTGAAAGTCCTGTGGCAATATAGAAGTGATGAAGTAGCAGTTGTCAATATACTGGGAGCTATAGTCACAACCCCACACCTAAGTGAACCAGGTTATAGGGTTGTCTTGCCACTGGAAGCAGCAGTGTGATTTAGCAGCCCCTGGGTGTCTGAGCAGCATTTTAATGATTGTACTGTTCACTTCTTGGTATGACGAATCTATAGAAAAGATGCCCTAAGATTTATATAATATATTAACATATAATATAATGTATATATTATATATATATATATATATATTGCTGCTACACCATGTTGCTAAATGCCTTCAATGAGGATGATCATGAACTCAAGTTCAGCGACCTCAGTGATGGTAAATTCTTCAAGTTGAATAGGCTACAAGCCAAGACCTAAATAGAGGGAATAGATGTTGTAATAAAGGCAAAGACTCACCTGGACTCTCCCCCAAACTCCTCCAAATACCTGTAAACAATGGCTCTAAACAAATTCCAGAGCAAAAGAAACCAAAGACATCTGTCAGGGGCCGTCCCCGGACCTCATGGGCAGGAAGTAGCAGTCAGGAGTCTGTACCCGTTCCCCCCCCCCCGTGATCACGCGCCTCACCCGTGGTTTCCGGGCTGGGGGTACAGGAAAGGCTCGTGTACAAGGCACGATACTGCCCTCGGGGAGGTGCTGACAGAGCCCCAGGAAGAGCAAAATACACCTGGCCACCTGTGATAGGCTAAGCAGATGGTCCGAGTGGGGAAGAAAGGTCCTGAGAAACCCCTGCCCTATCATCGCAGGGCACGGCTAACAAAGGGGAAGGGGCTGGGGTGACAGTAAGCTGAACTCCCCAATCAGGAGTCGGACAGCAGAACCCGGAAAGGATAAGGAATATAAGGCGATGCCCTAAAGGGGAAGGTGGAACTGGGCTGATGTAACCTGCTGAATAAACACCTGCTTTGCTTCACCACTCTGGCTAATGTCTGGTTTTGCCCGTCCTCAATCCCTGGGGTCGGGACCGGAGACGTCCGAAGCCGCAGCTAGGCGGAGAGCAGAGGTCACGACGTACCCCCTGAGCATGGACACTTGGCGCCCAACGTGGGGCTCTACAGTTCAGGTACGTTGTGATCTTCCTGTCCCTCGTAGGCGAGGGACAGAAGGGCCAGGCACACCGGGACTTTCAGGTTTTCCCCTCTAGTCCCGAAGGCAGTTTAGTTATGGGAAATACAGAGGTTAAGCCAGAGGATAAAGGCATTCTCGCTTGCCAAGTGTATAAACTCTGCAAGCAGAATGGGATAAAAATACACATAAGAGCTTGCCGAGAATGGGTCGCGAAAATTATAACCGTCAGCCCATGGGTGGAGCACACTGGCATTGATCCGACCCGCTGGAGGCTCATTGGCCAACAGATGGCCTCCTACCAGAAAGAGGACCCTTATTTCTTGTCCTCCCAGGATTTTGTCATCTATTCCACTATTGGGGCCTCCCTCGACCCCAAACCACCCCCATTGTCCACGGAGAGTGGTGCCCAGGTGGGGGACTCCCTTTGTGGCTCCTCTGATGAGGATAGCTCCTCCACTGAGGATTCAGGCCCCCCTCTAGCAGGACCCCCCCCCTGTACCCTTGGGACAGTCTTCGGAGAGTCGCGACTTCGCCTTCTCCATCGAGCCCCTCCCGATCCACCTCCCTTAACCCCATAGAAAAGAATGGGAAAAGACAAGGAACAAAACCCCGCCCGCAGAAAGGAGAGGGGCCCCAAAAGAAACTGCAGGAGATGCAAAAAGAGGAAGCCCCAGAGCAGCAAAAAGATAGAGAAGCAGAGAAACCCCCCCCACCCAAGTATGTGAGTGTTTTGAGGAAGTGCCTTCAACAGGCGGCGGAGGAGGGGGAAGATGTTGACTGGGAGGGGGCGAATCTGTTTCCTGTTTTCACCCAAGCCGCTGAGGGCGAGGGCCAGCCGCAGCGTGTCCACAAGCCTCTGTCTTATAAAATTCCCCGAGACATGAAAGAGGCAGCCACCAAATACGGCCCTGGCTCTGCATTCCTTAGGAGGTTATTTACCAATACGTCCTCCATGGCGGCATGGCTCCCTTATGATTGGAAAGAGGTTACGGCCGCTATTTTTGATCCCCCCGTGGCTATGACATACCTGGCCCACGTCACTCGCGAGGCCCGCAGGTACGCCTCAGAGACACATTCAGAAAATGCAGACCTGTTGGTTAGCCAGGTGACGGGCTCTGGGGATTGGGAGACCATCGAGAAACAACTGACACTCACCAACGTTCAGTTGGGAGTAGTCCAGGTGGTCTATTTAAGAGCTTTTGATAAGTTGAACACAACAGGGGGTCGCTCTCTGTCCACCTTAAAACAGCGGCCTCAAGAGACGCCTATACAGTTTATCTCCCAGGTCCAAGAGAGAATAGAAGGGCAGTATGGCAAGTCTGAACTTGCAGTCCAGCTAATTATTCAGCTTATCAAAGATGGCCTTAACCCCCGCCATCGGGGCATTCTTGCCACCTTGCCACCAGATCCCAGCCTCCAGGACATTATAGAAAGATGCTTAGATGAGCCCCAAGAGGATAAGTCGCCCGTGGCCGCCCTCGCCGAGCAGCTTACAGCCATGGCCGTGCAGAGGGACCCACAGGAGAGATGTTTTAACTGTGGCAAAGAAGGGCACTTTAGAGCCGCTTGCCGTGCGCCCACCAAAGGGCAGCGATGTCATAATTGTGGCAGGCTGGGGCATCTCTCTAGAGACTGCCGTCAAAAAAAGAAAAATGCAGAATCCACCGGCTCCGGGAAACGAGCCGGCGGGACCCTCACGGGGGGAGGGTGCCCCGCAAAGACTGAACCCCCGAGCAAACCCATTTCGACTCAGAAACTAATGAGTGAGGTTTTCACCCTCCAAGAACAAACCATAGCCCCCTGGACCACTGCCCCAATAAAAATTCACCCCTCTGATTACCCCCGTCTTGCAATTGGCACCCACAAACTCCCAGAAGTTATAGTGCACACCAAGTATCTTGCCCCAAGAGATACAGAGATATTTGTGACCAACCCTCATGCTTACTCTGTGTCTTTGAAAGAAAGGAGGGAGGTTGCTCAAGCCATCCCTCTTCCGTGGATGGACCCCAATTATTCCCCACGGCATTCTGACCCCTTCGTGGCCTAGACGACCACTATAACACCCCAGAAACCCACCTTGACCGTCGAGGTCGAGGGGACGCCCATAACAGGGATGATGGACACTGGAGCTGATGTGTCTGTTATTGCCGGCTCAAGCTGGCAGCCTCAGTGGGGAAAGGACACCACCCCCAGGCAGGTCTCGGGAGTCGGGGGGAATAGCACAGCTGCCATCTCTGCGTGCCTTTTGCGGTGGACGTGCGGGGAAGAGGAAGGGCGCTTTCGCCCCCTCTATATCTCCTCCCTCCCTATGACCTTGTGGGGTCGAGATATCCTCTCCCAAATGCAGCTCAGGCTCACAAATGACCCTTTAAAACTGATGAGGGCCACACTCCACCCCGAGAAACCGCACCCAGTAAAGATGAATTGGATCAACACCCAACCAATTTGGGTGGAGCAGTGGCCCCTTACCAAAGAAAAATTACAAGCCCTAAGCAGCATAGTACAAGAACTTTTGCAGGAAGGACACATTGTGCCCTCCACCAGCCCTTACAATTCCCCAGTATTCTGTATAAAGAAGAAGTCTGGCAGGTGGAGAATGCTGATCGACCTCCGCCAGGTCAATTCGGCCTTACAACCTATGGGTGCTTTACAACCAGGTCTTCCAAATCCAACCATGGTGCCGAGAGGCTGGGAAGTTATTATTGTAGATATAAAAGACTGCTTTTATAGCATTCCCCTTCACCCCGACGATGCCCCGAAGTTTGCCTTTTCTGTCCCTTCTATCAACTTCCAGGCACCGGCCGCCCGCTTTCATTTCACTGTATTGCCCCAAGGGATGGCGAACAGTCCCACATTATGCCAAAAATATGTCGCAGCCATCCTGCACCCTTCTCGGGAGAAATTCCCTGAGGTTCAGATCGTTCATTACATGGATGATATCCTACTTGCTCACCCACAGGCGGAGCAGTCAGAAAAGGCCCTTAAACACATTATAGAGAGGCTCAGTGAGTACGGGTTAAAAATTGCCCCAGAAAAAATCCAAAGGGGTAACGACCTTAGATACCTTGGCCATAGGCTCCTAAATGATGAGGTCCTTCGACCTGTCCCCAACTTTGACCTTGCTAAAGTCAAGACCCTCAATGATTTTCAAAAGCTTGTTGGGGCCATTCAGTGGCTTCGGTCCACATTGCCCCTATCAGAGAGGGAGATGCAGCCCCTTTATACTATCCTATCAGGGGACCCAGCCCTGAATTCCCCTAGAACTTGGACTCCTGAGGCAATTAAAGTCATGAAATTAATTAGAGACAGGGCCAATATGCGGGTCCAAAGAATAGATCCCCAATATCCCCTAGCCATGGCCATCCTCTCCCGCGGGGCCACTGAGGGGATCGCGGCAATCTTCCAGCAATGGGGAGTTATAGAGTGGATCTACCCTGACAAAAAGAAAAAATGTATCCCTGATCGCCTTGAGGAACAAGGAAGGCTATTACTCAAGGCCAGCCTCAGGGCCAGACAGATCTTTGGCCAACTTCCCCTTCTCTTTCTTAATATAACCCCTAACCTGCTACAGGAGCTTGCCCAAGAATATACCTCTTGGGCCATCTTAATTACCCAACATCAGATAACTAGTGCTGCCTTGCCTAATGCTCTCCGGGGTTGGGATGCCTTGCCTCTTCAGAAGTCTCCGCAGGTTGTAGCTAACGAACCGGTAGAAGGAATTAACGTCTTCACTGATGCCACTAGGCATCAACGAGCCGCTATATATATTCCAGGAAAAAACATCCTGAAGGTGGTAAGTACCCCCTATTCCTCCGCTCAGAAAAATGAATTATTTGCTATTTATACTGTGCTACAATTATTACCCGCTGAGCCCTTTAACCTTATCACCGATAGTATGTACTGTGCTTTAGCTATTCCTCAACTCCCTGGAGCAGACCTCACTGCAACCACCTCCACTGTCTCGGATCTCCTGATCCACATACATAATTTGCTCATTGTTAGAGAGGCTCCTATTTACGTCCTTCACGTTAGATCCCACACTTCCATAGCAGGCCCCCTCTATCAAGGCAATGCGATTGCTGACCGTGCCCTCACGGATGGTACCCCAAATGGCCTAGGGGTGTTTCATAGCTCTCCAGACCTCGCCCACCATCACTTCCACCTTTCAGCCCAAACCCTACGGCGCCTTTACGGCATCACCAGGGAGGAGGCCCGCAACATTGTCCGTAGGTGCTCTCACTGTGTTCCCTTTCGGCCTCCGCCCCGCGATCAGGCTTCTAACCCCCGTGGCCACGCCCCCAACGAAATCTGGCAAATGGATGTTACACACTTTCAATCCTCTTTGATTCATGTGTCAGTCGACACTTTCTCAGGCTTCATAATGGCCACTTTGCAACCTGGTGAGAGCGCTAAATGTATCATTCACCACCTTTTAGAGTGCGCAGCCCTTGTCGGCTTCCCAGATCTCATTAAAACTGATAATGGTCCTGGGTACCGATCAAAAGCCTTTCAGACCTTCCTTCAGGAGATGGGCCTCCGACATGTTACAGGCATCCCGTACAACCCCACAGGGCAGGCCATAGTTGAAAGGGCCCACCAAACACTGAAGCGCACTCTTACTAAACAAAAAGGGGGAGTACCAGGGAGACTATCAAGGGCCCAATTGGCGAGGGCCGTATTTACAGTAAATTTTCTCCAAACAAGACAAGATGGCCTAACTTCAGCCATGAAATTCTTTACAAACCCCCCTACCACCTCTAATTCAAAACTGAAGCCTGCAGAAACGAAACAGTCATCTGACCACCCCAAAGATGAAAAGGTATGGTGGAAAGATGAGGAGAACAATTGGCACGGCCCTCACCCAGTTGCGGTGAGAGGCAGAGGTTATGTTTGTGTCTCTACAGAAAACAATGGAACCAGATGGGTGCCGCTCCGGTGGACCAGAGGAGCCCCTGCTGCCACCTCCCGACCTGCAGGAGGGGACCAAAAGGAAGAGAAGAAGACCCAAGAGAAAGAGCCGCACCCTGAGAGCAATCCGAACAACGGTCATCAACGGCCTATTAACACTGGCCCAGTTGCATCTAGTACTATGGCCTACCCCCAACACGCAAGCACATGAGATCCGCTGGGGTCTCCTGGCTGATTTCCCCTTCCCTATGCCTGTTTCGCAGAATGCTACTCTATACCCGCGTCTCTTTACCACTAACGAGAGCCTTGATCTCCCTTACTACCCTTTCCAAGACGAGGAAGCACCCACCCCTATGTTCCACATCGCCCTAAACGGTGCCCTCTGTTTCCGACTAAACCTTACCAACATGAACCCCTGTATAGTCCTAGCCCCACAGAAAGCGGTCTGGTTAGACCGTCCTAAGGGTGTTACAGCAAATGGCACGGCCCTAGAGGGCCGATGGCCCCTAGTCACAGGAAACCCAAGGGGAGATATAGGCATTAGGTATCCATGGGAACCCCGTCAGCCTACATGGGGACCCCGATGCAAGGGCTCCAGGAGAAACACTGAGATCCCCTGGACTGGGTGCCAGGCCCCCATGAGCCAGGACTTGGGAGGAGGGTGGAACTTCTCCCCCCTCATAGGAGCCGTCCTTAATCCAACCAACCAGACATATACAAATTGGTCAGGACACGACCCCGCTATGACAGGATCCTTTAACCCATTCCACACCTGGGTGCTGTGTGGGCCCAGACGTACGTGCATGGACCTTTCCCCCTTTTCCATGCTTCGGGGAGGGAGGATTTACAACGGCTCCTTCTCTTGGAGTGCGTCCTCATGCATCTTGGGGGGCAGTGGCAACAGCCCAACCTGTCAAGCGGAGAACTTGACTCGTACCCCGTCCACTCCCACCTACTCCTTGCCCTTTGATCCTACCCCTGTATGTGTCACACCTCCATTCATCTTCATTGTAACCAATACCTCTAGTGGCCCCCTTTTGTCTTGTACCAATGAGACTTGTAACTACGCTTCCTGCTGGGATGGCACCCGACACCAGATGGCCGTAATAGCGAGAGTGCCCACTTGGATACCTGTCCCCGTCAACATGGAAGGCTTCCAACTTCAACCATTCCATAGACGGAAACGAGACTTTGGCGTAACAGCCTTGGTGGTAGCACTTTCTCTTGCCGCTGCTGCTGCAGCCGCGGCAGCCACCTCCCTAGCTGTAGGCACCAATACCGTCGCGACGCTTAACGATCTTTCAGCAATGGTTGCCACTGCTATGGACACCAACACACAGCTTTTAGCCGCCATATGGGGGGGAATAATGATAACCAATCAACGTATTGACCTCTTACAGGAGCAAGTGGACATCATTGTCCATCTCCTTCCTCTGGGATGTTCCTATTCCCTGGTCGGGTTATGTCTTACCTCTGCCCCTTTTCAGAATCTGTCCCGAGCAGCCAACCTGTCCCGCCAGCTGTCGCAAATGCTTACAGGGAATTGGTCTGATAAATTTGAACATACTCTCCATCTTTTAAGACACCAAATTGCTAACATCAATGCCACCCGGATAGATCCCACTGTTGTTACCGCCTTTGATTCTGTTTTGTCTGCCCTATCCACTTGGGTAAAAAGTTATGCGGGCTCAGCCTCTTTACTCCTTCTCCTTGCTGCAGGGCTTTTGTACTGCCTATGCCAGATTCGGCAGCGGCAGATACAACAGCGGCAATATACCGCATGGGCTCTCCGCTCTCTGACAAATCACTCTAATCCACAAGTTTGGATCACAGCTTTGGAGAGAGGCTAGCTCTCGCCTCAGCCCCAAAAGCATCCTATGCCCCACTGTAATCAATAGTAAGCTTTCTCTAGGAATATTGTGGCTCCATGACCTGGGAGACCTGCTGGCTGCAGAGGTACCCAATGACGGGATTATTGTGGGTCCGCCTGCCAGAAATGCTGGAGGTGGGAGCCACCCACATAGCCTAAGACAGGGGCCCTGCCCGCTTTTGGTACCAGACATGGAGACAAGCCACATGACCTATTCTCTCATTTAAAACAAAAAAAGGGGGAGTTGTCAGGGGCCGTCCCCGGACCTCATGGGCAGGAAGTAGCAGTCAGGAGTCTGTACCCGTTCCCCCCCCCCCCCGTGATCACGCGCCTCACCCGTGGTTTCCGGGCTGGGGGTACAGGAAAGGCTCGTGTACAAGGCACGATACCGCCCTCGGGGAGGTGCTGACAGAGCCCCAGGAAGAGCAAAATACACCTGGCCACCTGTGATAGGCTAAGCAGATGGTCCGAGTGGGGATGGAAGGTCCTGAGAAACCCCTGCCCTATCATCGCAGGGCACGGCTAACAAAGGGGAAGGGGCTGGGGTGACAGTAAGCTGAACTCCCCAATCAGGAGTCGGACAGCAGAACCCGGAAAGGATAAGGAATATAAGGCGATGCCCTAAAGGGGAAGGTGGGACTGGGCTGATGTAACCTGCTGAATAAACACCTGCTTTGCTTCACCACTCTGGCTCGTGTCTGGTTTTGCCCGTCCTCAACCCCTGGGGTCGGGACCGGAGACGTCCGAAGCCGCAGCTAGGCGGAGAGCAGAGGTCACGACGTACCCCCTGCGGTCCGGCAGGAACTGAGCACGGACAGACATCCTGAAGGTTGACAGGAAAAGTCTGTTGCACCAGGCTGAGAAAGGAGCAAAGTCCAGTGCAGGCCACACCAGCACAGACCAGGTTCCAGCATACTAGAGCAGGTTTCAGAATCATTGGCAGCTGTGGCAAATTCCAGACTTCTCAACCCACAAACACCAAAGAGAACTTTGAAGTTCAGTATGAAAGGCCTATTAGATGTAGATAAGAGACTAGCACAGTCCAGATATGGCTCCAACACAGCACTTACCCCAGAAAACTAAGAACAAGTCATGGCAGTGACTGAATCAGCAAAGGTGATTGTAGCTATGGCCATAGCACTAGTTGCATGTGGAACTCTTAGCCTACTGATGGCAAGGGGATTGAACAGCGAAGCAGAAGAAGGTTGGAGGGGTTTCTTTGTTGGCACTGGGGCAGGGCTCTGTTGCTTTGCCCACATTTGGATCTGAGTCACAGTGCTAGGTACCAACCCTGAGGTGAGGAGCACTGGCATAACAGAGCCTGTGACAGCAATAGAGAGGGAACCCTCCTTACAGTTCCAGGAAAGAAAAGATTTCTTGTGGTAACTCACAGACCTGAGTACATGCTAGTAGAGGAGTAAACACCTCTTCTTAGATAATAGCACCTTGGAAGAACAGAAAACTTGCAAGTACTTAGAAAGACCTCTGAAAACAGTTGCATAAATTCCCTGAAGCATGAGTGGACCCTGCATAATGGAAACAGAATCCCATCTTGACAAAGAGGAAAATTCAAGTAATAGACTGGAAAAATGAGCAAACAGCAGAAAAAAATCAGATTATGGAGAATTATTTAGGTAACAAGGAAGATCAAAACATACACTCAGAAGAAGACAAAAAAATCAAAGCATCTATATCCAAAGCTTCAAATAAAAATATGAATTTTTCTTAGGCCAGCGAGGAACTCAAAAAAGAATTTAAAAATCAAATAAGAGAGGTGGAGGCAAAATTGGGAAGAGAAATGGGAGTGAAGCAAGAAAATCATGTAAAATGACTCAACAGCATGCTAAAGGAGACCCAAAAAATATGAAAGAAAATAACACCTTAAAAAAAAAAGACTAGACCAAATGGAAAAAGAGATACAAAAAGTCGATGAGGAAAAGAATGTCTTGAAAAGCATAATTGGCCAAATGAAGAAAGAGATCCTAAAGAGCACTGAAGAAAATAATTCCTTAAAAATTAGGATGGAGCAAGTAGAAGTTAATAACTCTATTAGAAATCAAGAAATTGGAAACAAAGCCAATTGTCTATTTGAAGACAATGTGAAATATCACACTGGAAAACCAATTAACTTGGAAATTAGATCCAGGAGCAAGAATTTTAAAATTACTGGACTGTCTGAAAGCCATGATAAGTGAAAAGAGACAATAGACACCATCTTTAATGAAATTATTAAGGAAAAGTGCCCTGATATTCTGGATCCAGAAAGTAAAATAGAGACTGAAAGAATCAAGCAATCTCTTCCTGAAAGATACCATGAAAACTGCCAAAAATATTAGAACCAAATTCTAGAGTTCCTTGGACAAAGAGAAAATACTATTAGCATCCAGAAAGAAAAAAATAATCAAGTGTTGTAGAAAGACGATCAGGACAACACAGGATTTAACCGCTTCTACTTTAAAGGGTTAGAAAACTTGCATTATGAAGTTCGGACATCAAAGGAGCTAGGATTCAAAGCAAGAATTCAATGCAAACCTATTCAGCAAAAATGAGTGTTTTCCTCTCTATTCGCCCTAATCCATGAGGGGAAAAATGTACATTCAGTGATGTAGAGAAATTTAATGTATTCTTAAGAAAAGTCCAGAACTGAAGAGAAAATTAGACTTTCAAATACAAGACTCAAGGAGGAGCATGAGAAGGTAAACAGAAAAGAAAAAACATAAGGGATTTATTAAGGCTGATGTGTTTATATTCCTACATAGAAAGAAGAAATGTTTAACTCATAAGACCTTTCCCATTATTAAGATAGTTGAAGGGAATATGTGTGTGCATGCACATGCACACACACACATATTCATATACACCTATAGGCACATACATACAAATATATGTATGTATATAGAAAGGGCTCAAGGTGATTTGAATATGAAGGTATGATATCTAAAAAATAAAATTAAGTGTTGAGAGCAGAATGCACTAGGCAAAGGAGAAATGGAGAGGTAGAATGTGGTAAATTATCTCATGTAAAAGAGGAAAGAAAAAATTTTTACAATGAAGGGGAAGAGGGTGCAGTAAGAGAAAATAAATTTTACTCTCATTGGAATTGTATTAAGAAGCAAATAACAAATACACTCAATTGGTTATGGAAATCTATATTAACCTAGAGGAAAGTAGGGGGGAAGGGGCAAAGAAAAAGGGGTATATTGATGGAAGGGAGGATAGATTGAGGAGGGAAGAATCAGAAGCAAACACTTTTGTGGGGGATAGGGAGAAAGGAGAAAATAGTACAAATAGGGGGTGGAATAGAATGGAGAAAAATATAATTAGTCTTTCAAATCATGACTATTATGAAAGGGCTTTGCAAAACTTCACATGTATTAACTAAATCAAATTACTTTCTCAATGAAGGTAAGTGAGTAGGGATCAAGGGAAAGAATTTGCAATTCAACGTTTAAAAAAAAAACATTGAAGTTTTGTTTACATAAAACTGGGAAGTAAGATACACAGGGAATGGAGTATAGGGATCTATATTACCCTACAGTAAAAAACAAAGGGAAAGAGATAAGGGAAGGGAAGGAGTGTATAAGGGAGGGCAAATCAGGGGGACATGTAATCAGAAGCAAAACCATATGAGGAGGAGAGGTGAAAGGAGAGAGAAAATAGAATAAATGGGAGGAGGGACAACAAGATGGAGGGAAATAGAGTAAGCAATAGTAAATGTGAAAAAATTTTTGATGTAATTTTCTTTTTTCACTATTAAGTCTTTTTTAATATTTTTATTTATTTTATTATATATTTTGATGTATTATTATTTATTATAAATTATTATTAGTATTTATTTTCAGTGCTATACAATCACTTCCACACAACTTAGATTTTTTTCCCCTCCCACGTCTTCCCCCCTTGCTCCCCTCTCTGTCCCTGAGAGGGCATATACAATTTTATATAGGTTCTACACATACATTCCTATTAAATACATTTTCACAATAGTCAGGTTGCATAGAAGAATTAAATTAATGAGAGAAATCGTAAAACAAACCAAAATGTAATACAAAAGATAATGATCTGCTATATTCTGTGATGGAATTCCACAGTTCTTTCTCTGTATGTGAAAGGCATTTTACCTTAAGAGGCCACCGGGAATTTTTTAAGTCTTCTCATTGCGATGCAGTTCTAAGTCTACCACAAAAAATCCTCACACACTGTGGTTATTGGTGTGCACAAAGTTCTGGTTCTGCTCCTTTTGTTCAGTATTATTTCACTTAAGTCTTTCCAGGACTTTCTGAAGTCTTCCTGTTCTTCATTTTTATAGCACAATAGTATTTCATTATATTTGTATACCGCAGTTTATTCAGCCATTCCCCAGTTAATGGGAATCCTCTTGATTTCTAGTTTTGGCCAATACAAAGAGTGTTGCTATAAATATTTTTGTACCTGTGGGACACTTTCCCATTTTTATGATCTCTTGGGATACAGTCCTAGAAGCGGTGTTGCTAGGTCAATTTGTATACACATTTCTGTAGTCCTTTGAGCATAGTTCCAAATTGCTCTCTAGAATGGTTGCATCAGCTCACAGCTCCACCAAATATGAATTAGTGTTCCAACTCTCCCATATCTTCTCCAACATTTATCATCAACCTGTTTTGTCTTGTTAGCCAATCTAATAGGTAAGATGTGGTATCTCAGAGTTATTTTGATTTACATCTCTCTAATCAATAGTGATTTAATTTCTTCCTCTGAAAACTTCCTATTCAAATCCTTTGACTATCAAGTGAGGAATGATTTATAATCTTGTGTACTTTAATCAGTTCTCTATATATTTTAGAAATGAAGCTTTTATCACAGGCATTAATTGCAAAAATTCTTTCCCAGTTTTCTGCTTCCCTCCTAATCTTGCTTGCATTGGATTTGTTTGTAGAAAATCTTTTCAATTTAATGTAATCAAAATAATCCATTTTGCACTTCATAATGTTTTCTATCTCTTTTTTAGTCAAAAATTCTTCCCTTCTCCATAAATCTGATAAATGCACTATTCCTTGCTCCACTAATTTGCTCCACTAGATCATGTACCCATTTGGACTTTATTCTTGTGTACAGTGTCAGGCATTGGTCTATGCCTAGTTTCCACCACACTGTTATCCAATTTTCCCAGCAATTTTTGTCGAACAAGGAGTACTTATCCCAGAACCTTGTATATACCAAACCACAGATTGCTATATTCATTGAATACTGTGTATAGGGTATCTAACCTATTCCACTCGTTTACCCTTCTGTTTCTTAGGCAGTACCAACTAGCTTTGATAATTGCTGCTTTATAATACAATTTGAGATCTGGTAGCGCTAGGCAGCCTTCCCTAGAATTTTTTTCATTTGTTCCATTGATATTCTGGACCTTTTGTTCTTCCACATGAATTTTGATATTATTTTTTCTAGCTCTAAAAAATAATTATCTGATAGTTTGATTGGTATGGCACTGAATAAGTAAATTAATTTAAGTAGTAGTAGTAGTATAGTAGTTATTATGCTGTCTCTGCCCACCCACGAGCAACTGATGTTTTTCCACTGACTTAGACCTGACTTTATTTGTGTGAAAAGTGTTTTGTAATTGTGTTCATACAGACCCTGTGTTTGTTTTGACAAAGAGACTCCCAAATATTTTATAATGTATACACTACTTTTAAATGAGCTTTCTCTTTCTATCTCTTGCTGTTGGACGTTGTTAGTAATTTATACAAACGCAGAAGATTTATGTGGGTTTATTTTGTAAACTACAACTTTTCCAAAGTTGTGTATTATTTCAACTAGTTTTTTTTTTAACTTAATTCCCTGGGATTCTCTAAGTAGATCATCATGTCATCTGCACAGAGTGATAACTTAGTTTCTTCTTTGCCTATTCTAATTCCTTTAATTTCTTTTTCTTCTGTTATTACTACAGTTAACATTTCTAGAACCATATCAAATAAGAGTGGTGACAAAGGACATCCTTGTTTCACCCCGATCTTATTGGAACTGCATCTAGTTTATCCCCATGGCATACAATGCTTCCTGGAGGATTTAGGTAGATACTGCTTATTATTTTACAGAAAGTTCATTCATTTGTATGTTCTCCAGTATTATTAAAAAGAATGAGTGTTGTATTTTGTCAAAAGTTTTTATGCATCTATTGAGATAATCATTTGACTTCTGTTAGTTTTGCTATTGATATGATTAATTACGTTAATAGGTGTCCTAATATTGAACAAGCCCTGCATTCCTGGTATAAATCCAACCTGATCATAATGCATTATTCTCATGATAATTTGGTATATTCTTTTTGCTAAAATATTATTTAAAATTTTTGCATCTATATTCTTTAGAGAAATTGGTCTATAATTGTCTTTCTCTGTTTTGACTCTTCCTGGTTTAAGTATGAAAACGACATTTGTATCACAAAAAGAATTTGGGAAGACTCCTTCTTCCCCAATTTTCTCAAATACTTTATAAAATATTGGAAGTAGCTGATCTTTAAATTTTTAATAAAATTCACTTTGGGATCCATCTGGCCCTGGAGAATTTTTCCTAGGGAGTTCATTGATGGCTACTTCAATTTCGTTTTTTGAGATGGGGTAATTTAAGTATTCAATATCCTCTTATATTAATCTGAGCCATTTATATCAAGAATTTGGATGATATGATACTTGGAGCATATATGTTTAGCAATGAAATTATTTGCTGTCTATGATGCCTTTTAGCACATACTAGTTTCCTTCCTTACTTCTTTTTATTATATCTATTTTTGCTTTTGCTTTGTCTGAGATTAGGATTGCTACCCCTGTTGTTGTTTTTTTGCATCAACTGAAGCACAAAATGTTCTGCTCCAACCTTTCCCTGTTTGAAATGTTTTTCTTGTAAGCAACATGTTGTTGGATGATTGTTTTTAATCCATTCTGCTATCCATCCACGTTTTATGGGAGAGGTCATCCCATTGACATTCACAATTCTGATTACCATCTGTGTCTTTTCCTCCACCCACTTTCCCCTTTTTTATGCTTTTAGTTCTTCCTTTTCCCTTCTCCTCCAGAATGGAATTGTAGTTTTGACCACAGCCTCCTTCAGTCTTCCCTCCCTTCTTCCAGGACCCCTCTTTTTTAATCCCCTTTTCCCTTGCTACTTCTTCCCTCCTTTCTAACTTCCCCTCCCTTTTCTTTCCCCCTTCCCTTACTACTGTCTATAGAGCCAATTATATTTCTATACTTAACTGAGTTTGTTGCACCCTTCTTGAATCCAATCAAGTGAGAGTACCTCTCAAACAATCCTCATCTCCTTTACCTCTTTCCCTCTACTGTAATATATTTTTGTGCCTCTTCCTGTGATGAAATTTATTTTTTCTGCCTTCTCTTTTTCACATCTCCCAATACAATTCCTTCTCACCCTTAGATCATATTTTTGTCATCGCATCATTGAATTTATACCCCCCTCCCTATATCCATGTATATCCCTTTTACATTTCATAATAAATATACAATTCTCAGGATTAACAAGTGCCATCTTCCTTTATAGGGATGTAAACAGTTGGTCAATATTGTGTAACAAGTTTTCCACCCCTCATTTACCTTTTATGTCTCTCTTGAGACTTGCATTTGAAGATTAAATTTTCTATTGAATTCTGGACTTTTCATCAGGAAGGTCTGAAAATCCCCTATTTCATTGAATGTCTATCTCCTTGCCTGAAGTACTATGCTCACCTTTCCTTTGCTTTATGGAATATTACATTCCAATGTCTTCGATCTTTCAATGTGGAAGTTGCAAGGTCTTGTGTGCTCCTAACTGTAACTCCTTGATATTTGAATTTTTTTCTTTCCTGGCTACCTGCAGTATTTTCTCCTTCACTTTTTAGTTTTGGAGTTTGACAATGATATTCCTTTGTGTTTTTAGTTTGGGATCCCTTTCAGGAGCTGAACAGTGGATTCCTTCGATGAATATTTTGCCCTCTCAGTCTAAGATATCTGGACAATTTTCCTTCATGATTTCTTGGATGATATTTTGCAGGCTCTTTTATTCATCATGGTTTTCTGGTCCACCAATAATCTTTATATTATCTCTCTGGGATTTATTTCCCAGGTCAGTTCTTTTTACAATTAGATATCTTACATTTTCTTCTATCTTTTCATTCCTTAATTTCTGTTTGATTGATTCTTGATGACTCATAGGTTCATTAGCTTCTACTTGCCCTATACTATTTTTTATCAAATTGTTTTCTTCACTTAACTTTTGCATCTCCTTTTCTTTCTGTCTAATTTTTCCTTTAAAGGAGTTATTTTCACCAGTTATGTTTTTGACTACCTTTTTCATTTGTCCAATATTCCTTTTTAAGGAGCTGTTCTCTTCAGTGAGTTCTATCATATTTTGGAAATCATTGCCAGTTTTTCTCCTATTTCTCTAATTTGGATTTTAAAATCCTTCCTGAACTCTTACAAGAAGGCTCTTTTTTTTCAGTTCAGTTCACATTTTATTCTGAACTTTCAGATGGGAGTATAGTCTCAATGCAGAACTCTTTGATATTTGTGTTTTGTTCCTTGTCCTCATAGAAATATTCTATGTCCTTTCATTTTCTGCTTTGCTTCTTAGTCATGATAATAACCCATTTCCTGACTTTTAAAGTAAATCTCTGCATGTGTGGCACAGGGAGTTCTGTCCCATAGTTTTTGTGCCTAAAACTTGAGGCTTTGTATGTTGTGGGCTATGGTTCTCTCAGCTAGAAACTAAAATGCTGCAGTTTACCTGGTGTTGAACTGGCTGGTGTTTGAAAGCAGAGGCCAGATGAGGTCTTTTTGGTTTTTCCCCGAAGTTACCCTGGAGCTTGCTCATTAAGTGTGGGAGAGGGGTGGTCTGGATGCTGGAGGCTCCTCTGCTAAGCTAGTGCATAGGCAAGCTCAGCTTTCTGCACTAGTGTCTTCCCAATTCTACTGGGTTGCTGAGGCATGCCTGCAGTCCTGATGTTGGCAGTTCCTGGCTTCACCTCCCCAGGGTTCAGGATCTTCTCCTGGTTTGTTAGTTTGGGCTGTCTGGAATAGCTCTGATCCTGCACTGGTTGCCTTTGGTCACAGCAACTGGAACCCTCCTTAGTGATCTTTCTAGCATCATGGGCTAAGACTCTATTTACCCCTTCTGCTGCTCCCACTGTTCCAAGGTTTTTCCCAGGGAGATATTCTCTGGGCTCATCAAGATTAAGAAGGGGACGGAGATAGGAATTACTGATCCCTCTGCCATCTTGACTTCCAGAAACAGAAAATTGAAGCAAATTTCTCTAGTAAAGATCTCATTTCTTTAACATACAGAACACTGTGACAAATTTATAAAATAAGAGCCATTCCCCATTAAATAAATGATCAAAAGATAATTATATCAGTTTTCAGATGAAGTAATTAAAGATATCTATCTATTTATGCATGTATGAAAAAATATTCTAACTCAATATAGAGTGAAGAAATGCAAATTAAAACAATTTTACTGCCTCACCTATTAAAGAGAACAGAAAAGATAAATGAGAAATGTTAGAGAAGATGTGGAAAAATTAGAAATTAATGTACTGTCAGAGTTGTGAGTTATGAATTAATGACCTGAAATGTAATTGTCAGAGTTGTTAATTGATTAAACCCATTTATAGACAATTTAGAATTATGCTCAGAGCAGTTTTCATATAACAATACTAGATCTGTACCCTGAAAGAGATAAAAAAAATCTAAAATGATAAGGACCCATATACACAAAAATATTTATAGCACCTCTTTTCTGGGGGGTAAATAATTAGAAACTGAGAGGATGCACATCAATTGGAGAATGGTTTAGTAAGTTGTAATATGTAATTATGATTGAAAACTATAGTATTGTAAGAAATGATGAGCAAAATGCTATCAGAAAAAACCTAAAAAGACTTATAAGTATTGTTGCAAAGTGAAATATACTGGGTACAAAGTAGCAGACATATTTTAAGCTTATCAGCTGCAAAGGACCAATCTATTCTCAGTAATATCCAAGATCCATGGCAACTCTGAAGGAGTTAGAATGAAAAATGTTATCCATTCCCAGAAAAAGTGTGGTGTCTGAATACAGATTGAAGCAAATTTTTTTCACTTAATTTTTCCTGATCCTATTTTTGTCAATTTTTTTTTCACAACATAACTATTATGGATATTTTGCATGACTATATATATAAAGCTATATACAATTGTTTGCTTTCTCAATAAAGGAGGTTGGGGAGGAAGAGAATTTGGAAAGCAAAATTTAAAGAATACATGTTAATTATTCTTTCCATGTAACTGGGGTAAAATTAAATAGTAAATAAATACAAAAATGTAAAAAAAAATGAAGTGGAGGTAATGTTGCATGCTTTTGTGTTTGCATATGATTGTGAACTCAATGCAGTCTCTTAACCTTAGATGCAATGAAATGTGGATGGTTCTCTGCTTCTCATGATAATTTGTGCCTAACAATTAACACTGGGAAAACACAGGTGCTCCATCAGCCAGAACTATATCAGCCATATATGGAATCATGTCTTACAGCTAATGAGAAAGCTTTCAATACTGTGCATAAGTTCATTTATTTGGTACAGTACATTCCTGGGATGTACACATTGATAATAAGGTTGATGCATGAATTGCCAGAGTTATCTCAGTGTTTAGGAGGCTCTGAAGAAAAGTATGGGAAAGAATATGTATTAGACTGACTACCAAGATGAAGATCTATAGAACCATTGTATTGACCTCAATGTTGTACAAGTGCCATGCCAAGAAATTTTCATTTTGATTGTCTTAGGAAGATTCTAAAGATCATTTGGCAGGATAAGATACCAAACACTGAGGTCTTTTCTCAAACCAATCTGTCAAGCAACGTAGACTTCCAGGCCAAGATAGAGTAGGTAGTAAATCATTGTAGCTCTCCCATTTTCACCCCCCAAAATCCATGAAATGACAGTGCAGAACAAATTCTGGAATGGTGGAGGCAGCAAAAATGAGGGTGTAGCAGTCTTTGAGTTCAGGAAACTTGAATTATTGGCAAGAAATATCAATCTCACTCAGGTAAAAGGGAAGAACTTTTCAAGAGAGGCAGCATCCCACAAGCTATCAGCAAGCCCCACCTTAGCAAACCAGCAGGAGATCCTGAGCCCTAGTGTGGTGGATTAGGCAAACACCAACACCAGAACTTTCCACATGCCTTAGTATAGCCAGGAGAACTGAGATCCTGTTCTGAGAACTGGTATATGCTTCAGAGTACCCAAGGAAAGCAGGCATCCTTCAGCAACCAAACTGCCACATATTTGAACTTGCCTGTGTTTCAGCGCATTTCAGGGTAAACAGACATCCTCCAGGGTCCAGACTTTCACATGTCTCAGTGTAACCTTGGGGGAACACAGAAAACCCCAGCAAGCCTCAGCACATACCAGACACCACCACTAGGAACACAGTTCAGAACCAAGTGAGCTGCCAGACTCCTGTAACTTCCAGCACTACACCCACATTCCACTCCCTCAAAACAGCAACAGACACGAGGGTCTCCCATGGAGTTCAGGACAACATCAGTGCAGGACAAGGTAAACAGTCAGGACCTGCAGTCACTGGCATAAGAAGCCTGAGACAGTTCCTTTCACACTGTGAGCAGAGATCAAATTTTTGTAAAAAAGGAAAAAGTCCCCCTGCCCAAAAAATAAGCAAGAAACAACAAGAAAAGAATCTCATCATAGAATGTTATTATGGTGATAGGGAAGACCAAATTCAGAGAGGACAATAATGTCAAGACACCCATGGGCACAACCCCAAAGAAAAATGGCAAATGGTCTCAAGCAGAGAAAGAACTCATTCAAAAGCTAAAAGAGCAGTTTAAAATCATATGAGGGATTTAGAAGAAGCCTAGGGAAAAGAAATGAAAGTGATGCAAAAGAATTGTGAAAAAAGACTCAATACATTGGGAATTGCTTAAAAAATAGAACTGGTCAAATTGAAAGGAGATACAAATATCCACTGAAGAAAACACTTCCTTAAAGAGTAAGTACAATTGGCCAAATGGAAAGTCAAGTATAAATTCTAATTGAGGGAGAAATTAAAACATCTAAAATTTAGAATGGGGTAAGTGGAAGCTAATAACTTTAGGAGACATCAAGGATTCAATCAACAAAATTCAAAAGAAAGAAAAAAATGGAAGAAATTATGAAACTCCTCATGGGACAAGCAACTGACCTGGAAAATAGATCCAGGATAGACAATATCAAAATCATTGAACTACCTGAAAGTCATAATCAAAAGTAGGACTTTTACAGTATCTTTGAAGAAATTATCAAGAAAAACTGCCTTGATGTCCTGGAACCACAGATTACCTCAGGATAGAGACCCCAAAATAAAAACCAGAAAGAACATTATATTCAAATTTCACATCAGTCTGGTCAAGAAAAAGATACTACAAGTGGACAGAAAAAAAATCACTTATTGGGATGTCACATTCTGGATCACACAGGACTTAACAGTGCAAATATAAAGGATCATGGGTCATGGAGCATGATATATTGGAGACAAAGAACTACAGAGCTGGGACTACAATCAATAATCACTCACCCAGCAAAATTAAGTATAATACATCAACGGGAAAAACTGATCATTCAATGAAATAGAAGAATTTCTTGCCTTCATAAAGAGAATATCGGGACTAAACTAAAAATTTGACCTCCACTGTCAAGACCCAAGAGAAACAGAAATAGGGAAAAGGAAACATAAGGGATTCAGTAGTGCTAAACTGTTTAAATCCCTAAATTGGAAGATGATATTTGAAAATCTTAAACAGTGTACCACTAATATTGCAGATAGAAGGATTATACATAGGCAGAGGGTATGGTTATAGAGTGAATTCGAGAGAATGACAAAAAAAGCGATAAGAAGAAGAGTACAATGCATGCAGAAGGAAAGGAGAGGTAGAATAGGATAAATCATCTCACATGAAGAGATGACAAAGACCTATTACAGTGGGTGGGAAGATGAGAGGAGTGCTGATGAACATTTCTTGAACCTTACTCATGAATATTGGCTCAAATGGGGAATAATATACAAAATTAGTTGAATAAAAAAAATATATCTTACCCAAAAAGGAAGTGGAAGAAGAGGAAATTAAGTTAGTGGGAGTGGGACAGGGACTGACAGAAGAGAGGGAAGAACATAGAAGGTGAGAGAAGTAAGGAAAACACTGGTGAGGAGGGAAAGGTTGACAAGATAGAGGACAAACAAGAGAAAGAATAGAATGGAGGAAAATATACAGGTAGCAATAATAACTGTGAATATGAATGGGATGAACTCTCCCATAAAATGGAAATGAATAGAAGAGTGGATCAAAACGAAGAATCCTACACTATGTTGTTTACAAGAAACAGCCTTGAAGCAGAAAGAAAAATATAAAAGTAAGGAAGTGGAGCAGAATCTATATTATGCTGGTGTTGAAATTAAAAAACAAAATCAAGGGTAGAAATGCTGATGTTAGACAAAGGGAAAGCAAAAATAGGCCTAATTAAAAGAGATAAGGAAGGAAACAACATCCTCCTTATAGGCAAAATAGACAATGAAGCAAGCAAATTAGATTAGCAAGGAATAGTCTTCCTGTCAGATCTATGGGGAGGGGAAGAATTCAGGACCAAACAAGAGATAGAGAGAATTCTGAAATGTAGAATAGATATTTTAGTCATATAAAATTGAAAAGCTTTTGTACAAACAAAACCAATTCAACCAAGATTAGAAGGAAAGCAGAAAACTGGGAAACAATTTTTATAGTAATGTCTCTGATAAAGACCTCATTTCTCATATATACAGAGAATTGATTTAAATTTATGAGAATACAAACATTTCCCCAACTGATTAAGGGTCAACAGGCAAAAATAAGCAGTTTTTAGCTAAAAAAAAATCAGACATCTATAGGTGTATGAAGAAATCCTCTAAATCACTTTTAATTAGAGGAAGGCAAATTAAAACAACTATGAAATACTACCTCACACCAACCAGATTCCCTAATAGGACGAAAAGGAAAATAATACATGTTGGAGAGGATGTGGGAAAATTGGGACACTAATATATTGTTGGTGGAGTTGAGAACTGATCCAACTTTCCACAGAGAAATTTGTAACTATGTCCCCAGGTTAACTAAACTAAACTGTGCCTACCCTTTGATCCAGCAATATCACTGCTGGGTCTGCATCCTAAAGCAAACATTAAAAATAGGGAAAGGGACCTACATATGTCAAAAATATTTATAGTGACCCCATTTGTGGTGGCAAAATACTGGAAACTAAGGGAATAACCTTCTATTAGGGGATGGTTGAACAAGCTACAGTACATGAATGTAATGGAATGCTATTATGCAATAAAAAATTATGGATAGATACATCTCAGGAAAAAAAAAAATCTTTGAAAGACTTGTATGAACTGATGCAAAGTTAAATGACCAGAACCAAGAAAACATTGAACACAGTATCAGCAAGTTTATTTTTTCTGATAATCATCTATCAATGACTCAGTTTTTTTTCAGTAACCCAATGATCCAAGCCATGTACATAGGACTCATTAAAAAAAAAAAATCTGTATTGACTCTGAATGCAGATTAATGCATATTTTTTACTTACTGTATTCTTTCTCATTTTTTTTACCTTTTAAATGGATTTCTTCTTTCCCAATTTTGATTAATATAGAAATAAGTTTTTTATGATAGAATAGGTATAAAGTATATCAAATTGCCTACCATTTTCAGAAAATGAGAGGTGAGGTGGACAGGGAAAGCATTCACTTCATGGTCAGAAGAAGTGATAGAAGGACACCCTCAAGGTCACTCCAAATGAACAACTTTTAAAGATGAGCCCTGAACTAAGTATCCCCTGACTGCAAGAACAATATTCTATCCACTATTATTCACAATCGAATCATCTTTAATAAAATACACTAAAATTAAGTTCCTCCTTTGTCCTTTGTTTATTGCAAAAGGATTTATATTTTCAACACGTAAAGCCAGATCTCCATATCTTTCCAAGCTCCGCTATTTTTTTTAAATGAGAAGTTGTCAGTGATCGCAAGGACAGTTAGTATTTAAATATTTTGGTTTTAAAACATATTTATTTTTCCTTATCTTGTTGCATGGATTAAGTGCAAAACATGTCTCTTATTAATCATGAAAACATGTCATATCTCAGAAATTGTTTGATGGCCTTCAAGGACTCTGGTACGTCAAGAAGAAAAAAAAACTGTGATAAAGTTATTCATCTTAGGTTCATATAACTCTTAATATTTGAAAGGGACTCTACAATCATAATGACTAAGTATTCCACAGGAAAATGTTACCTGCATTTTATAGATGAGAAAAATGAGTGGAGAGATAAGAGGATTGCATCATTTGGAGACCTGTGTTTTAAATATCTGAGATATGACCCCAGCTCTGCCACTAACTGGCTGTATGATTTGTAGAGGGGATTAAGGGGTATGAAGGCTTGGTTTATATTTCTTTGAAAAGAGACACATGGAGTAAGTGATCTTCAGGATTTTATACAGGATTTTATACTCTCTGCAACCCCATACCTGTTCTAGGAATATTTTGTGATCCCTTGAAGGACAGACTGGTGATATTTCAGATGTTCATGAAGATCTGACTCCTCACTGGCTGATATATGTCTTCTTCTTTACTAGTGCTAAATCTACACTTGTGTGATTCTATTATTATAAAATCAGAGCAGCTTTGTGTATTAGAGAGCTGGTCTTGGACTTAAAAAATCCTAGATTTGAGAAAACTTTCCTTTTATATATGCTATTTGTGTTGCTGATGGCAAGTCTTTTAAACTCTTTATGATCCAGGCAACCCTACAACACTGCAAATTGCAGAGTATAGAGATTTGCATTGGTAGAAGGAATGTCCTCACTTGGAGTTCCCTATGTCAATGAAATCACAGGTCCTTCACTTCTATATGCTTCACTTCCTTCCCCACAGCACTCAAATCACTGTCCCATCCTAGGCTTGATAATCACAAATTATAATATAGTTCTTCCAGCTATTTGCTCATGTATTTGTATCTTGTTTTATTATGTATAGCTCTTCCCTTATTTGGGATGCTTTCCCCCCCACATATTTCTAATCAATGTCCTCTTTGTCTTTGCTCCCAGTCCCAAAGGTGGAAAATTAAATAGTGGGGGAGGGTATATGTGGAGGAGACAACATTCACCACACAAGAACATGCAACTGGATTCAATTACTTTTTCATTGAAATAACTGATTCATTAAGGTATGCATTCAACCTAGAGGAAAAAAAATCATTCAACTTGCAAACATATTCAAATACTCTCCTAATTTAGAACTGAGAGGATGCATAGTGTAGTGGATAGAAGGCTGACCTTAAAGAAAGAAAGGCCTTGAAGACATCTACATAGAGAAGGGAAAATGTAACATGAATAATTCTAATTATAATAAATCTAAAAGTTTTTGTACACACAAGATGAATGCAACCAAGATTAGGAGGAAAGCAAAAAGTTGGGAAATAATTTGTATTGCATATGTCTCTGATATAGGCCTTATTTTCACATATGTGTGTATACATGTATGTATTTATGTATATATGTAATATATACATACACATCACACACATATGTGTATGTGTATATATATATATATATATACATATACACAGAAAGAGAGAGAGAGAGAGACAGAGACAGAAAGAGAGAGAGAAAGAGAGAGAACTCAGTCAAATTTTAAGAATACAAGTCATTACCTGATTGAAAAATGGGGAAAGGATATGAAGATGCAGTTTTTTGATGAAGAAATCAAAGCTATTTACTCACATTTTTCAAATGGTCTCAGTCACTACTGACTAGAGAATTTTTTTTTTAATTTATTTACTTAAATTTTTTACATTCATTTTCACAAATTTTTGGGTTCCAAATTTTCTCCCCTTTTATCCCCTCCCCCCACCCCAATACCCCAAGCAATCTAATTTTCCCTATCTCCAATCTGCCCTCTCTTCTGTCATCTCTCCCTTCTCTTTTCTCCTGTAGGGCCAGATGACTTTCTATTCCTCCTTAACTGTATGTCTTCTTTCCTAGTTGCAACAACAATACTAAACATTTGTTCCTAAAACTTTCAGTTCCAAATTCTCCTCATCCCTCCCCACCCATTCCCTTTGGGACAGCAGGCAATTCAATATAGGCCATATCTGTGTAGTTTTGCCAATGACCTCCCTGATAGTCGTGTTGTGTAAGACTAACTGGATTACCATCCCTCCTAACCTGCCCCTCATTGTTTCTCTTCTGTCTTTTGATCCTGTCCCTCCCCAAGTGTTGACTTCAAATTGCTCCCTCCTCCCTTTGCCCTCCCTTCCATCATCCCCCCCCTTGCAATATCTCTTTCTCCCCCACTTTCTTATACTGTAAGATAGGTTTTCATACCAAAATGAGTGTGCATTTCACTCCTTCGTTTAGTCAAATGTGATGAGGGTAAACTTCTTGTTTTTGTTTTTTTGTTTTTTTTTCTCAGCTCTCCTCTTTTTCCCTCCACTAAGAAAAACTACCTGCCTCTTAAATGACATATAGTTACCCCCTTCCCTTTCCCTCCCCCTACATTTCTCTCTCACCATTTACCCTAGTTTCTTTTAAGGTTATGGTCCCATCCTATACAGTTCAATCTGTGCTCTCTATCTCTGTATGTGTGTGCATGTGTGTATGTGTGTGCATGCGTGTACATGTGTATGTGTGTTCCCACCAACTACCCAGATACTGAAAAGTTTTAAGAGTTACAAATATTGTCTTTCCATGTAGGAATGTAAACAGTTTACTCATGGTAAGTCCCTTAAGACTTCTCTTTGCTGTTTACTTTTTCATGCTTCTTCTCATTCTTGTGTTTGAAAGTCAAATTTTCTTTTCAGCTCTGGTTTTTTCATCAAGAATGATTGAAAGTCCTCTGTTTCATTGAAAGACCATATATTCCCTTGAAGTATTATACTCAGTTTAGCTGGGTAGGTGATTCTTGATTTGAGTCCTAGTTCCTTTGCCTTCTGGAATATCCTATTCCACACCCTTCGATCCCTTAATGTAGAAGCTGCTAGATCTTGGGTTATCCTGATTGTATTTCCACAGTACTGGAATTGTTTCTTTCTAGCTGCTTATAAGATTTTTTCCTTGAGCTGGGAGGTCTGGAATTTGGCCACAATGTTCCTAGGAGTTTCTCTTTTTGGATCTCTTTCATGTAGTGATCGATGGATTCTTTCAATACTTATTTTGCCCTCTGGTTCTAGAATGTCAGGGCAGTTTTCCTTGATAATTTCATGGAAGATGATGTCTAGGCTCTTTTTTTGATCATGATTTTCAGGTAGTCCCATAATTTTTAAATTGTCTCTCCTGGATCTATTTTCCAGGTCAGTTGTTTTTCCCATGAGATATTTCACATTCTCTTCCATTTTTTCGTTCTTTTGGTTTTGTTTGGTGATTTCTTGGTTTCTCGTAAAGTCATTAGACTCCATCTGTTCCATTCTAATTTTGAGAGAGCTATTAAATTCAGTGAGCTTTTGAGCCTCTTTTTCCATTTGGCTCATTCTGCTTTTGAAAGCATTCTTCTCCTCATTGGCTTTTTGAACCTCCTTTGCCAATTGGGTGAGCCTATTTTCCAAGGTGTTAATTTCCTCAGCATTTTTTTGGGTCTCCTTTACCAAGGTATTGATCTGTTTTTCATACTTTTGTTGCATCTCTGACATTTCTCTTCCCAGTTTTTCCTCCACCTGTCTAACTTGCTTTTCAAAATCCTTTTTGAGCTCTTCCAGGGCCTGAGCCCACCCACCACCCCCCTGGGGTGTCTGGGGTACTGAGGCCCCACCCTCCACGTCTTTCCCTGATGGCAAGAATACGTCCTCATCTTCGTCAGATCCGAAGGTCGGGATCATTTGCATTTGTTGGAAAAAAACTCTCTAAAGTCTTATTTTTCTTCCCTTTTCTAGGCATTTTCCCAGCCAGTTACTTGACTTCTGAGATTCCTTTCCACCCCCGCCTGGATCCGCCCAGCTAGTGCTTGGCCTCTGAGATTTAAATGGACTTTCCTCCTGCCGGCTGTCAATCAGTGAGCTTTAGTTCAGGTGCTGGGGTGGGGCCAGGGCTGCCTCCGAGACTGATCCCTCGGGGGCTTTATGCAGAGACTTTCAGGAATGGAGCGGGTGGGGGGCGGGGTGGGGGGCCCGCCTCCCAATCTCAGCTCCCCTGGGGGTCCCGAGCAGAAGCCTTGAGCAACAGAGCGGGGTGGGGGCAGAGCTGTCTCCCAGGCTCAGCTCCGTCAGATTTTATGTGGGAATCTTCCGTAATGAAGATCCTGCCTGCTGTTGGGGGATTCCTGAGTCTTGGGCCGCTGCCGCCTCAGCCGCCGCCCACACCTCCGCCTCTGCTTCCTGCCCCCGTCCCCGCCGCCGCTGCTTCCTCCTGAGGCTGCCGCTTCCTCCCGAGGGGGCCCGAGTCACGGAGACACCCCGCTTCCCCTCTCCTTCAGCCCAGCCTCTCTCACTGACCTGCTTCTGTGGGCGGAGGGACTTTCCCGGCTGCTTCAGCTTCCGTCTCTGAAGCCTGCTCGGATCCGCTTCTCTGAGGCCTCGGCCAGGGCAGCGCTGGGGGTCGGGTTTACTCTCCGGGGCGCGCCAGACCCTGGGGACGGGTCCTCAGGGCTCCCTGGAATGGAAATCTCCTCCACTCTGCCTCTGCACACCTTGCACTCACCCAGAAGCTATGGGGGACTCTTTCTACACCAATTCCATGGGCTTTGGTTTCGGAGCTCGTAAACATGCGTCCTTCTACTCCGCCATCTTGGCTCCGCCCCCTAGAGAAATTCAAATTAAAACAAAAACAAAAATAAAACATAATAAAATTACTTTAAACCTATGGTATGGGATAATATGATAGAAAAGAAAATGTTGGAGAAGATGTGGGAAAATTGAGACTATAATGCACTCTTGGTGGAGTTGTGAACTGATCCAGCTACTCTGGAGAGCATTTTGGAACTATGCCCAAAGGGTAAACAAGTTGAATGCTTTTTGATCCAAGAATATCATTCATTACTAGTTCTTTGTTCCAAAGAAGCTAGAAAACACAAAAGGACCTACTTTATAACATCTCTTTGTGGTGATGAAGAATTGAAAATTGAGGAAATGCCCATTAATTGGGTAAAGACTGAACAAGTTGTGGTATATGAATGTAATTAACACTTTTATGCTATAAGAAATTATGAGCAAGTGGATTCCAGGAAAACCTGAAGAGACATGAACTGATGCAAATGAAAGCGAGCAGAAGCAGAAGGACATTGCACATTGTAACAGGCACATTGTATGGTGATCAACTATGAATGTCTTAGCTCTTAGCAATACAATGATCCAACACAATTCCAAAGGACTTACGAAGAAAAATACTGTCCACATCTAGAGAAGGAACTGATAGAATCTAATGTCAAATTAGTACATAATATTTTCACTTTATTTTTTCATGCTTTTTTTCATTTGTTCTCCTTCTTCTTTCACAACAGGACTAATATGGGACTATGTGTTCCATGATTAAACATATATAATCTGTGTCAAATTGCTCACTGTCTTGGGTGTGAGGGTTGAAGGAGGAAGGGAGAAAATTTGGAACTCTAAATTCTTCAATGAGTAGTAATTTAAATGAATTTACATATAATTAGAATGAACAAAATACTATTTAAAAAAAAATAGAAAAATCCGAATACAAATCCTATATTTGATATATATTATCTAAGTGACCATTACAAGGTAGATTAATTAATTAATGCCAAAGGCAGCTCTCAAAGACTATAAGTAAAATGTCGCTTTGTATCAATAGGGAGGCTTTCCATAGGAAGAGTTTCTTACATTGATAAAACAACCTGTTGTTGGCCCCAACAGCATATTTTTCAAATATACTTGCATGTATGTATGTGTGTATATATATATATATATATATATATATATAGTATATGTGTGTTTAATATGGATATGAATGGGTCAATGAACTTGAAAATGTGCTTGATAGGTCAATGAACTTGAGAATCTATATATACATATATTTATTTATATGTATATATATGAAAACTTCATTAAGATTAATGACATTAATATGCATTAATATCATTAATACACATTGCTTCATTTTTATGATCTAAACTAATTTTTATTGAATTTGACAATATAAGATTATTAGAAATCAATTCCTTTGGATTCTCACCATGCTTTTTATAATGCCTCTGATAAATGAAACTCTCACTAAATGATTAAGACTTTTAAACACTCTCATCATTGATACCTTTTTTTAAATTAGTTTATCTTGTACATATAATTTTAGACTTTCAGTGTCTTGGAAAGAGGATTGAATCAGGAGTCTAGATAGTTGGGTTCTATTCCTGAATCTTCTTTTAAAACTTCCTTTTGACCTTTGGCAAGTCACATGGTTTCTAGACTTCATCTGTAATACAACAACAATTTAAAAGAAAAGGCAGGGTCAAAGGGCACAGCAAATTGACATTACAAGAGGAAATTCTGCAACTAAGGAGATTAACCTGAGGATGCCATGAAAAGTGAAAAGATATGGGGCCTCAAAATATTAGCTTAACCATCTAAGTTCCCTATGTATTTCTTTCTAGAGTACTGTACTTTTGTGTGTCCACTCTTACTGTTTATACTTTGCATGTTTTTTGCATAACATATCCATGGAGAAAGGGTTTTGTGTGAAGATATTGCCAATGCCTGTTGAATTCACCTTTGCAATCTCTCTCAAATACACTGCCTTCTTTCCTTTGACACTGCCACCACTGTGGTATATGTTCTTATCATCTCAAACTTTTTTATTTTAGAAACCTGTTGTTGGGTCTGCCTGCGTCAAATATGTCCCTACTCGAATCCACTCTCCATTTAGCTACTTCCTAAAGCAAACTGTATACCTTCTATGATTTCTGTTTTGCTGTGATTTTGATAAATGGAATTGTTTGCTACTCACTATGGATGTTCATTTTAGAACTGATATTAAATGGAGAAAGGGCATGTTTTGGGAAGTGGATCTTGGGATCCCTTTCCATCTTAAATAACAAAATTAATAAAAAGCTAGTTAGATAGAAAAGTTACTCAAACATCCCCTAGAGAAAAGTATATAAGGGAATATATAGATATACTTTTAGTCTGGTATTCCTGTTTCTTTAAAGAGAGCAGAGTGCCTCAACCTCCTATTTCTCTTCCTGGCAGGAATGGAAGTCTCCTTTGGAGAAGAACAGTGGGAAAAGAGGCAAGAGTTGTTTATCCTTCCTCCCTTCATACCACACAAAGACCGGACTTCACCATATAGGTTCCTTTCAATATATGTGGGATTCACACATTTGTTTGCACATTGTCTCTACACCTGGAAAGACTTATACAATCTGATGCTGAGTGAAAGGAGCAGAACCAGGAGAACTTTGTACACAGCAACAACCAGAGAGTGTGAGGATTTTTTATGGTAGACTTAGAACTTCTTTGTAATGCAAGGACTTAAAAAATTTCCAATGGTCTTTTAAGGCGAAATTCCTTCTACATCCAGAGAGAGAGAACTATGACATCCAATCGCAGATTGTAGCAGATCATTTTCTTTTGTATTACGTTTTGGTTTGTTATATGATTTCTCCCACTGATTTTAATTCTTCTGTGCAACATGACTACAGTGAAAATGTATTTAGTATGAATGCATGTGGATCACCTACATAAAATTGTATGCCATCTTTGGGAGAGAGGGGGGAAGGAGAGGGGAAGGGAAAGGGAAGGAGGGAAAGAAAAAATCTAGGTTGTATGGTAATGATTGCGGAACACTGAAAATAAATGAATAAGCAAACAAAAAAACAAAGAAATAAATATAAGAATAAAATTGATATCCTACCCAGGTTTTCCTCAACCTTAAAAAAAATAAAAAAATAATATAATAAAAAATAAAATTAAATTAAGTATATTTTCTCTGCTGTTAGATCATATTTTCCTCAAGGTCAAGAACAATCATTTGCCTTTATATTATTCTCCAGTACTTAGTACAAAGTTTTAATTAATTAATGTACCATTCATGATATCTCATTTCAGTAAATGTCTTTGCTTAAAGACATTTTTTGAATTTGTGGGGCTCATGAGCTGTTTTGAGAAATTCAGACAATCGCCTGAACCAGGAGCACTAATACTTCTGAGAATCTGGCCAGTGATTGTGGATCCTTTGATTTAACTTTTGATATAGGAACTTCATCATATCCAAAAGAGACTGACAGTATAAGGACTTATTTATGCTTCTTTTACATCATCTTTCCACTTCATCTTAGAGGTAGTAAGTTCCTAGAAAAGTGCTCATTAAGAAATGTATAATAAATGTCAATCTTTGTCATTAGTGTTATCATCAACATTATCTTTCTATCTATCTAGATGGAAGAGTAGGACGAAATAATACATATATCTACAAGGATCCAGAAAACTCCTCAGACCAAGTTCTGATAAGGAAGTCCAATAGAATAATAACAGGGAGTAATTTTGCTAGCTAAGGTTGGCATAGGGATATAGATAAGCATATAATAGAGATGGGGCATACCTACGAGTACTCTACCCATACCTCTTAAAACAAAATGGGCAAATTGGCAATTAATATACATACGTGCACACACAAGCATGTGCATGTGTTTATTTACACACATATGCATACACAAATGTGTGTACATATATGTATGTGATTATTGTCCTTAGTTCTTCAAAAGGACCACCATGACTTCACCATGCTGGAGTTAAGTTTCAGTATGTCCCTGCAAACATTTGGGGTCAGTTGTTTAATTTCAGCATCCTACATTTCCTTTGAGCTGTTTCCAATCTAGTATGCTCATAAAGCACAGCACCTTCTCTGATGTATGCACATCCTGCTGAGCAGTCCTGTGTCAGTATCTTCACTATTACACAATTCCAAAGTTCTTAAGAGAGACCTTGAAAGTGTCCTTGTGTTGCTTCTTCTGGCCACCATATGAACACTTGTCCTGTGTGAGTTCTCCACAAAATAATCTTTTTTGGTAAGCATACATTTTGCATACAAATAATGTGGCCAGTCCATCAGAGTTGCACTCTTTGAAACACAATTTGAATGCTTGGCAGGTTAGTTCAAGTAAGGACCTCAGTTTCTGGTACCTTACCCTGCTAGGTGATTTTCAGAATCTTCCTAAGACAATGCAAATGGAAGTGAGGCAGTTTCCTGGCATGGCACTGGTATACTGTTCAGGTTTCACAGGCACACAACAATGAAGTCAGCATAACAGCACTCTAGATATATATGTATGTATGTATTTACACACATATTATACACAAACATGTGTCTATATACATGTATGTATATATATGTATATATATACATATAGCTACCCATATATGAATTATATTATTCCTAGGAATTTTTATTTTAGAGTTTCTTTCATTTGATTAATATGTGTGTATATATACATATAATTTTCATGTGTTATTATGCTTTATATCATAATATTACAACATTCTAATGTATTGCATATAGTATATATAAATATATGATATATATGTATATTATATTGCATATCATATAGTGTATAATATAGTACATTGCATATTTTGTTATAATATCTATTGTATATACACACACTAGTCATAACATAACACTCCAAAACAAAATGTCTTTGAATATTACCATCAAAATCTAGAAATTCAAGGTTAGAGAAAAGTTATTGCAAACAGTCAGAAAGAAAGAATTCAAATATCAAGGATCTTCAATCAAGGTGACATATACTTAACTGGCTACCACTAAAAAGGAGCATAGAGATTGGAAAATAATAATCTAGAAAATAAGGCATATTGGCACAAACACAAGAGTAATTTGACTATTCCACTACAAAGGAGAAGAGAACTGGAATGCAATATTTCTGAAAGCAAAGTATACAGGCTTAAAACCATGCATAATTTACCCAGCAAAACTGACTATAAGCCTCTGAGGCACCAGAGGGTGAAGAAATTGACCTTTAATAATATACAGGATTTCCAAGTATTTCTCCTAAAAATATCACATTTACATAGAAATTTAAGTGCAAATACAAGAGTGAAAAGAAGCGTAAAATGGTAAATGTAATCTAACTATCATAAGGGACTAAACAAGAATGAACTCTTCACATACTAATATGGAGAGAAGATAGATGTTTCCTCTCAGAACTCTAAAGTCGTCAGGGGTCTTAGAGGGAATCTAATAAGACAGAGCGCCTGAGTGTGCGTTTGTGTGTGTGTGTGTATATGTGTGTCTCTGTATATGTGTGTCTGTTTATTCTTTGTCTTTTTTTGACCTTTTCCAATTTATTTATTTATTTTTAGTTTTCAATATTTATTTCCACAAGATTTTGAGGTCCAAGTTTCCTCCCCATGTCTCCCCTCCACCCATCCCAAAATGCCATACATTCTGATTACCCTTTCCCTCAATTTACCTTCCCTTCTACCACACTCCTCCCTTCTTTTATCCCCATCTACTCTCTTTTCTTGTGGGGCAAGATAGATTTCTATACTCCATCACCTGTATTTCTTATTTCCCAGTTCTGTGCAAAGACAATTCTTAAAATTCCTAAAACTTTAAGTTTCAGCTCCTCTCCCTGCTTCCCTCCCTACCCATCCTCAATGAGAAGGCTCATATAGGTTATATATGTGTAGTTTTACTAATGACTTCCATAATACTCATGTTGTGAAAGACTAAGTATATTTACCTCCATTGTATCCTGCCCCCCCATTTATTCTATTCTCTCATTTGACTATTCCTCCCCAAAAGTGTTTGCATCTAATTACCCCTTCTTCTCATTGGCCCTCCCTTCTATCACCCTCCCACACACTCCACTTTTCCCCTTCTCACCTACTTTTGTGTAGTGCAAGATAGATTTTCATAGAAAATTGAGTATGCATGTCATTCTCTTCTGAAGCCAAATGTGAAGAAAGTAAGCTTCACTTTTTCCCTCTCACATCTTCCATTCCCCTTCCATTGAAAAAGGTTTTTCTTGCCTTTATTATGAAAGATAACTTGCCCCAATCCATTTCATCCTTTCTCATCCCATTGTATTTCTCTGTTACCCCTTATTTTTTAGATGCCATCCATTCCTATTCAAATCACTCCGTGCCTTCTCTCTCTCTCTTTCTCCCTCTGTCTCTCTCTCTCTCTGTCTCTCTCTCTGTCTGTCTCTTCATACACACACACACACACACACACACACACATATATATATATATATACACATATATATGTATGTATATGTGTGTATAATCCCTCCAACTATTAAAATACTGAGAAAACTTTCAAGAGTTACAAATATTATCTTTCTATGTCTGAATGGAAACAGTTCAGCTTCATTGGGTACTTTATGATTTCTCTTTTCTGTTCACCTTTTCATGCTTCTCCTGATTCTTGTGTTTGAAAGTCAAATTTTCTATTCAGCTCGGGTATTTTTATCAAGAATGCTTGAAAGTCCTCTATTTCATTGAATAACCGGTTTTTTCCCTTCAAGAATCATACTCAGTTTTGTTGGGTTGGTGATTCTTGGTTTTAATCCTAGTTCCTTTGATGTGGAATATCATATTCCAAGACTTTTGATCCCTTAATGTAGAAGCTGCCAGATCCTGTGCTGTCCTGCTTGTATTTTCACAATACTCCAATTGCTTCTTTCTGACTGCTTGCAATATTTTCCCTTGGACCTGGGGAACTCTGGAACTTAATTACAATATTCCTAGGAGATTTTCTCTTCTGATCTCTTTCAGGAGGTGATCAGTGAATTCTTTCAATATTTATTTTACCCTCTGATTCTAGAATAGCAGGGTAGTTTTCCTTGATAATTTCATGAAAGATGATGTCCAAGGTTCTTTGTTTTAATCATGGTTTTCAGGTAGTCCCATAATTTTAAAATTGTCTCTCCTGGATCTATTTTCCCTTTCAGTTGTTTTTCCAATGAGATATTTCACATTATTTCCTATTTTTTTAAAACCTTTGATTTTGTTTTCTAACTGCTTGGTTTATCTCATAATCATTCATTTCCCTGAATTCAATTCTCTCTTGCAGAGAACTATTTTGCTCAGTGAGCTTTGAAATCTTTTCCTCCATTTGGCTAATTCTGTTTTTTAATGCCTCCTCCTCATTGGCCTTTTGGATCTCTTTTTCCTGTTGAGTTAGCCTCTTTTTAAAGCTATTATTTTCCTCAGAATTTTTTTTTTTGGTTCCCCTTTAGCAAGCTGCTAACCCTCTTTTCAAGCTCTTTTATTGCCTGAACCCAATTTAAGTTCACTTTGTAGGCTCTGGAGGCAGGGGTCTTAACTTCCTGTGAAAGTAAGCCTTGTTCTTCCTTATATAAAAGGATGGGAGGAGATACCTATTTACCAAGAAAGTAACCTTCTATAGTCTTATTTTTTTCCCTTTTCTGGGCATTTTCCCAGCCAGTTACTTGACTTCTGAATCCTTTGTCAAGAGACTAGACTCATCTGCTCAGTTTCCCTGGGCTTTGGGTGGGGGCAGGACTGTCACTCAAGGCTGGAGCTTAGATCAGCTCCTCCCTACACCAGAGGTCTTAAGCTGAGCTGCCTGAACAATGGATTCAAGTTGCTCTCTGGCCTCCATAGGTGCCTACACTCTGCTGCTGATGCCTCTGCCCTCACCTAGGGCTATTATTCTCTCACATAACTGGGAAAGACCTCCCCTACTGACATTTGGAGCTTTCTTTGTTACTTGTGGGTTGAGGTATCTGGGATCTTCCCTGCTAGGAACTCTGCCTGGAGGTCTGTTTAGGTCCTGTTCCTCCCTGTGCTGCATGGTTAGGGCTGTGCTCTTCTCTGCTCAGTGTCCTGTGAGATAAACCTTTCCTGTCATCCTTCTGGGTTACCTTTGACTGGAAACCTCTTTCACTCTGTTATTCTGTGGCTTTTGCTGCTCCAGACTTCGTTGAGAGTCATTTTTACAGGTATTTTGTGGGTTGTGGGGGAAGGACTAGAGTATATGAGTCTTTCTACTCCCTCATTTTGCTATCCCCCCAGGCAGTTCTTTATGACTATGAGGGGTAAAGATTTTTCTTTTCTGCCTTAATGTGAGAAAACCCACTCTGAATACAAACTGCACCAAAGAAATCTTAGATTTGGGTTATTCTCTCCATCAAAATATAAGAAACTTCAAGACAGAAATGTAACATGAATCATCCATTTATATTCTGATTTGGATCAAACTTCAGGATGGTGATAGTGATGGTGATAGTGATAGCCAATGTTTGTAAAGCACATATCCTTTGTTCATTCATTTGATCCTGACAACAATCCTGTGATTTAGGTGCTATTTTTCCCCAATTTTACAGGTAACGAAAATGGGTCTGCTGTAACTGCTAAGTAGCAGTGAAACAACTTGAGCTCAGATAATCTTGATCAGTCTCAACATTCTACAATAGAACGTATTGACTTCTGTGAAATTTGAAGTATTGGGTGCTCCAGTGATTGACAATTATTGCTTTTATCCTAGATTATTGTGAGGAAATGTAGTGCCACTAGAAATCTGTTAGAAAGCCTGATGTGGTACTATTCTTCCAAGATGAATGAATATATGTACCACTCACCCTGTAGTCAAAGAATAAAATGAATAGATATAATCAATTCACTTCCCTCTTAAAATGCTGATAAAGAAATGAAAAAAATTGATTATAATTAAAGAATCATTAGGAGTTGTAAAGAACAATGAAAGCTTACAATGTACCCATGGAATGTAGCTCAGAGAATGTGCCACTTATGAAATTTGGTAAAACCAGCTTCATGATGACATTTTAGAGATGCGAAGATTATTTAAAACAAAAAAAGAAAAGAAAAGAAAGAATAGAAAGAGGTGCAAATCTCTTTGCGCTGTCCAGGGAACAGTAGTTATTCATAAAATTCCTGGGGAATTGCCTTGAGAGTTTAAAAGAAGAAGATGAATGCACAAGAAATGAGAAACTGAAGGCATTTGTGAGCCAGTGGTCATATGACCAAGCTTGGGAAAACCTCAAAAAAGTAAAGATCTTTGAATGAAGACATTTGTGTTCTTTTTTACTATGCCAAAATGGTAATGAGCTGGAATAATCTTTCAGAGAGAAGAGAAATTTGTTTTATCTCTATCCTTGCTCTGTTTCTCCCTCCATCTCACAGAATTCCAAAATTCTTGTGAAATAAAAAGAAAGCACTTTAGTTTCCTTGTTTCCAGTCTCTATCCAGCCTCCTCTCTAATCCATCCTCTAAACACTTGCCAAAATCATTTTTCTAAGGCAAATATATCCTCCTGTGTAAGAATAAACCTCCCCCTCTGCCCCCCACAAATTTTCTTATAGTACAGTAATGGTCTCTTACATTCATATAAAACTCTGGTTTGTCTTTTAGGCCATCTTCATTTGATGGACATTCATTTTGTTTTCAGGTCTTTGATATTTATTTGCTCTTTGGTTGTGTCTTCCTAGGGAAAAAAATCAAAAACAAAACATCCCTATGGTACATGCCCAATAATGTGACTTGCTGGATCAAAGGATATCAACTTATTAGTCACTTTTATTAAATTTTCCAAACTGAAATAAAAAGTAGCAGACTATCACAGCTTTGCCAAAAGTTTAATAATGTCATTTTCTCTTCAGAGACCTTCCAACATTTACTATTACCATATTTTATCATCTTTGTCAATTAACATGCTGTGAGACAAAATCTCAGATTTCTTTTATTTTATTAGTAATTTGGAGACTGCTTTCACAGGTGCGTTTTACCTTAAGATTTTTCCTTTAAAATCATTGATTGAATCCTTTGACCACTTATCTATTAGTGTTATTTTTTGTCAAATTGCTGTTTTGATATTATTCTAGTTAGCTTTATCTTGTAAACCTATCTCATTATTGAATTAGAATTCTCTGTCTCATCATTTTTAAAGAAAGGTACTTGAGCAGAAACAGAAGAATATCATACCCAGTAACAGCCACAGTGTATGAGGACTGTTTCTGGTAGACTTCACTCTTCACCCTTGATACAAAATACCGTCCACTTCCAAAGAAAGAACTATGGAGTCAGAATGCAAAATGAAGTAGAATATTTTCCGTTCTGTTATGTCTTGTTTTTTCTCATGATTTCTCCCATTCATTTTAATTCTTCTATGCAACATGACTAATGTGAAAATTCGCTTAATAAGAATGAATGTATAGAAACCATATAAAATTGCATGCCATCATGGGGAAGGAGGGGGAGAAAAATTTCGAACTTATGGAAGTGATTGTTGAAAATGGAAAGCAAATAAATTAATTATGAAAATAATAAAAAATAAATTAAAAATATGCCTGATATTATGTTTTCTTTTTCTTTCTCCTCCATTTTACATAAAATGGAATTTTTCAGAAAACTGAAGTGCAAGACATTGAATAGTGTTCCCAAAATACCAAAATGATAACGGAAGAATTACAAGCTCAATCTCCTGAGTCCTTGTCCAATCTTCTTTCCATTTTGGCTGACTCAAATGCTCCAGGTTGTCTGCGATTTTGTCTATATGGGTATTTCCATCAAAGGTACAAATCACATAATGCCTATATTTCCTTATTCTATGCAGGTTTCAACACTTCTTCCTGCAAATTTTCTACAGGACATTAATTCAACTTTCTCAGGGCTTTCTCACATTTGCTTGGCCTTCTGACATATTTTGTTTATCCCCTTTTTTATACTTAAAAATGACATGTACAATTTTAAAAACTGGATACCAGGAAAATGGGAAATATAATTTCGACATGAGGAAACAACAAGAACTTTGGCTGGTTACTTCTGTATATCAGGAAACAATCTTTGAAAATGTTCACAGAGAAATTCATCTATAGTGATATCTGTGTGTATAATTATTCTATTAATCTTTGTAAGTGTTCTCTCAGGAAAAGATGGGAAAAAATATTCTAACAAAAAGATTTAAGAAATATCATAAGGTTTAATATTCCTTACTCATTTGACTAAGAGATATCTTCTTTTGACCCAACAACTCATCCAGAGAGAAAGAAAAACCTCATTTTATATAACTTATAAATCATGTTACAGAAAACCTCAGGGAAAATGAATTTTTTTAAATTTTTTTTTAACAAATTCATTAAAGTTTTGGAAGAATTGGAGAGTACACAGGAGGGGGAGCAAATATGAATTCAAGTGGCATGTTGATGAATTATTCCTTTTAAAAGTAATATTTAAATTTTAAAGAAATTAATGTAAAAGAGAAAAATACATTCTGATTTGAGAAAATAGCTATATACTTTGCTCTAGGAATCCTCAACTGTTCCAAACACACAGAATAGCTTCTGACATAGAGGTTAAAACTAGAGTTCTACAATTAACAGTTTTCGTTAGGGTTCTGTCTTTGTTCCATTAATGAAGAAAGCTTTGTATCATCAGCTCTAGGGAACCATAAGGTCTCCCCAGTCATGAAACAAACAGATCCTATTCCCATAGAAAGCTATTAGTAACCTACATATGTATTCACTTGCTAAAAGGAAGCAGTAGCAACGTAGGTTGTAGGGGAGGAAAAAGGATTGAGCACATTAGAATTGCTCACCAGGGCTTCCTGTCCTCATCAGGAAAATCTTTCATCTTCCTATATTTCCCTGATCTTATGATGAGGGAGCTGTTTTTGTTTGTTTCTTTGCTGTTTTTGTTGTTGCTTTATTTTGTTTTTGATTAGAAGATCCGCAAGTGGGCATTCCGTACAAAAGGTTTTTCCCTCTGTGAGAACTGTTTACATTTTTCTAATTTTAGGAGTTCATTATTCCCAAGAATTATTGAATAGCTGTTAAACAATTATAAATGAAAGATTGCAACAGATGAAATTATAAAGACAGTATTAAAGGTGGAGAAAAAAGGAAATAATGAGAGTGAGATAATATTACTGATAGGAGTTTGATGTGGTGGGAAGAATGCTTGGACTCCGGGGACCTGAGCTGCATGTGCAGTCTTGCCAATATGAAATCACCCCCTCCCCCAAAACAGAAAATAATAGCAAAATAGATAAAAAAAAAAAAAAAACCAAGATTCAGTAATATATTGTTTGAAAGAAAAGTATATGAGGACCCGGATATGTTATGATTTTGTAAAGCAAAACCATCTAGGAAGATCTTAAAAGAGTAATTATCTTGTACAAATGGGGCAGAAGGAAAAGAACTCACACAGAAGAATTGAATGGGGAAGGAGCACCATTAGTTCACTGGGAATGGGTTCAAAAAGGAATGATATGTGTGTGTGTATGTATGTATATATATATATATATATATATATATATATATATGTGTGTGTGTGTGTGTGTGTGTGTGTGTAAAAGCTTTCTAAACTCAGGAAGAAATTAAATACTAAAGGGATAAGGAAGAGAGAAGATTAGACAGAATTTTTTAGAGGGCAGGGTGAGGCAATAGAACAAAGGGGGAGGTATAGAAAGATGTTTAGATTAATGGGAAGGATAGGGGAAGGGTTCCTTGCAGGGGCATGTAAGTGAAGTAATTGGAGGGATAGGTGGAAGGTAGAAATAAAGTAGAGGAGTCAGGAGGGATAGGAAATCAGAGATAAATAAAATAAAGATTAGGAGTAGGACTTGTCAGGGGAAAGGCACCATGAGTGGTAATCAAGATTTTGGGCAAAGTTAAGGCTAAAACAAATTTGATCAAAAGAGAAAAATAGGGAAATGCAACTATATGTTAGTCATAGTCATCAATGTTACTTCGGATTATCTAAAACAGCTAGAGACAAAAAGGTTGGAATATTGCTGTGGTGTAGGAAATGATGAATTGGTGGACTTGGAAAAATATTGAAAGTATTAGACTTATGAATGAAGAGGATATCTACCCTCAGAGAAACAGAGAAAAAAATAAGTATATGATGGTCCTATATAGAAGCATATGAAAGTATATCTATATGTGAGTATGATTATAGATATCTAATTAAGTGTATATGTATGTGTATGCATATATATGCACGGGTATTTATATGTATATTTATATATCTATGTGTATATGTCTATATAGGTATGTATGCACCTATATATGTGTGCATGTGTATATATGTATGTGTGAGGGTATCTGTGCTTAAATGTAGCCTTCTTGGGGAGAAGAGAGGAAGAAAAAGCAAAGTAAAAAGTACACTACAGAGAACAAAAGAAAACTTTCTTTGTTGAATTTGTAACAGAAACACAGGGTTGATTCAACATAAAAAGAATATATATCTATGTATATATGTGAATAAGTGTGTATGTATATACCTATACATATACATGAACACATACATGTATGCATGTATATACACACTTTCACACACATATATACATATACATACATGAATATGAGGTATATGTGTTTATGTATGTAAGTGTATGTGTGTATGTGTATTTTACTAAATAGAGAAGTTGTTGAAGTATACGAACAAAAAATTCTCATAAGAATTTTAAGACATTAATAACCAGAATGCCCTAGATAGTGTTCTGAATCAGTACTCCAAAAATTCTTGATTATGATCACATATGAAGTTACATAACTGAATGTTGTAGTCATGAAAATTTGGGTTACAGTAAAAGACTTTTGAATGGTCAATGACCAAAAACTAATTAAAAATCAATACGTAAAATTTCAAGGTATTTCTGGCAGTACTTGCCTGTGCTGTATCACACAACTTCATTGCAGCCTTGGGATAACACAATATGTACACTTTACACTGTACATGTCATCACACCATGCAATGCCAATAAGCACTGCCAGAAATACGTTGGCTCAGAATCGGGATTATGGTATGTTATGAGTGCAGGATTTTTACTGTACATACAAAGTTTCTACTCTAGCAGAAACATAAAATCTTACCAGATTTTTCTGAAATCTGTCTAATCATCTTTTCTTACAGCACAATAGCATTCCATTACATTCATATACCACAATTTGTTCAGCAGTTCCGCAGTTGATAGACATCCTCTCAATTTCCAGTTCTTTGCCATCTCAAAAAGGACCCACATATATACATATATATATATGTGTGTGTATATATATAATCTGTGTGTGTATACATACATACATAGATACATACATACATGTATACTTTCCTTTTCCATTTTATATGATCTTTTCTGGATACAAACTTAGTAGTGCTATTGCTAAATCAAAGAATATAGATGATTTTGTGGTCTTTTGGGCGTAGTTCCAAATTGCTCTCCAGAATGGTTATATCAGTTCACAATTTCACCAATAATGCATTAGTGCTCCATTTTTTCCCCTCTCTTCACCAACATTTATTATTTTCCTTTTCTGTCATATTAGCCACTGTGATATGTATGTGATGGTACACCAGAATGTTTTTAATTTGTATTTCTCTAATCAATAGTGATTTAGAACATTTTTTCATATAATTATAGGTAGCTTTAACTTCTTCTTCTGAAAATTGCCTGTTCATATCCTTTTACCATTTATCAATTGGGAAATGGTTTGTATTCTTAGAAATTTTACTCAGTTCTCTATATATTTTAGAAATGAGGAATTTTCTAGAAACACTGGTTTTGTAAATTGTTTCCCAGATTTTTGTTTCCCTTCTAATGTTCATTGCATTGATTTTGTTTGTGCATTTTAAGTTAATGTAATTAAAATGATCCATTTTGCATTTCAAAATGTTTTCTGACTTCCATAGTCATAAATTCTGACAGGTAAACAATTCCTTCCTGTCCTAATTTGATTATGGTGTCATCCCTTATGTCTAAATCATGTACCCATTTTGATCTTATGTTGGTATAAGGGGGAGAAAATATTGTACAGTTTTCACAGTACTTTATCAAATATTGGAGTCTTTGGCTTTATCAAACTATAAATAACTATAGTCATTGACTACTGTGTCTTGTGTACCTAACCTATTCCACTAATTCACCTCTCTATTTCTTGGCAAGTACCAAATACTTTGATGATTGTGTCTTTAAAGTATGGTTTGTTTGCGTGTTTGGTTTTTAATCTGGCATAACTAGATGACATTTCTTTGCATTTTTTTCATTGGTTCCCTTGATAATTTTGACCTTTTATTCTTTGAGATATATTTTGTTATTATTTTTCTACCTCTGTAAAATAGTTTTTGGCAGTTTGATTAGTATGACACTGAATAAGTAAGTTAATTTACACAGAAATGTCATTTTTACTATGTTAGCTCAGCTTACCCATGTGAAATTGATATTTTTTCTCATTATTCAGATCTGATTTTATTTTCATGAAAGGTGTTTTGTAGTAGTGTTCACATAATTCCTGGGCTTGTCCGGGCCTCTAGACTCCTACTATGCACTTCTCAAAAACTAACCAAGTAACCAACCCAAAATATTTAGCTTCCATTTCTATTGACTAGAAATTATCCTATGTACAATAAAAGAAAAAGTTTAGTATAAATTTACAACATAAATCCTTACTCTTCATGGATTCTTTTTATCTACTTTCTAAAAAACATTAACAACCTGGTTCAGAGCACAAATTTTTTAACTGTTGAAATTCTTCCTAGATTTCTGGCTTCCATTTTTTTCTGCCAGCAAAGTAAATATTGGAAGAATATACTCTGCTTAGTGCTCCAAAATAAATCAAAATAAGGAAATTTTCTCAAATATTCTCTTCTTCCTCCATTTTGAGAATTTTTAACTTAGTGTGAAGATTTTCCAAATATTATTTAAGGAAGACAATCTCTTATGCCTTCAGCAATAAAGGGAAGTAAATATGTAGCCATGAAAAGTTCTACTATGATCAGATTGTGGATCTATATGTTCATTAATTAGAGAGATCACAACTGGAAACTCTGTGATTGTGTGTGTGTGCATGTATATATACACCCACAAACACATACACACTGTATATGTGCATTCTACTGCAGATTTGCTCATTTATTGAAAGATACATAAGTTGGAATTCTTTTACCCAGAGGTAAAACAGTTGAGCAGTAAGGAATTGGAACATCACCTGGGGCTTTCTGGAAATAGATGTATTTTTGTTGAGAGGTGGTGGCTCATCTCTCCGTCTACTTTCCTTCAAGAGTAGATGAGATAAGGACACAGAAGAAGGGTATCACAAGAAGTTCTTGGGACCAGACGAGGCAGGAGGCTCAAGCTCATACGCAGACTGGAAGAGAATTGCACAGTATAGAGATGACAGTTAAGGCTTTAATAAGGGGGAAATGAAACCGTAAAAGTTGGTGGTCTGTCATAAAATTCCAAATCCTTGATGAAAGTTCTGATCTTACCATATGTGCTGTGAGAAAAAGAGAGAGAGAGGGAGAGAGAGAGAGAGAGAGAGAGAGAGAGAGAGAGAGAGAGAGAGAGAAGGAGAAGAAGAAGAAGAAGAAGAAGAAGAAGAAGAAGAAGAAGGAGAAGAAGAAGAAGAAGAAGAAGAAGAAGAAGAAGAAGAAGAGAAGAAGAAGAAAGAAGGAGAAGAAGAAGAAGAAGAAGGAGAAGAAGAAGAAAGGAGAAGAAGAAGAAGGAGAAGAAGAAGAAAGAAGGAGAAGAAGAAGAAGAAGGAGAAGAAGAAGAAAGGAGAAGAAGAAGAAGGAGAAGAAGAAGAAAGAAGAAGAAGGAGAAGGAGAAGAAGAAAGAAGAAGAAAGAAGAAGGAGAAGAAGAAGAAAGAAGAAGAAGGAGAAGGAGAAGAAGAAAGAAGAAGAAAGAAGAAGGAGAAGAAGAAGAAAGAAGAAAGAAGAAAAAGAAGAAAGAAGAAGAAGGAGGAGGAGGAAGATGATAATGAAGAAGAATTAATAGTAGCACTAGTAATAGTAATCATCACCGTAGCAGGAGTGAAACAAGCCCATTTAAAGAAATACAGGTAATACACGGGAAGAATAAATACTGAGCAGTAAGACATAAGCATGAAGAATGTGTTTTAAATGCACCTAGCATTTCTATAGTTGGGGCCCTTGTTTTCCTTTCTTTTCTCATGGCATCTTCACATTGCTTCTTACACAACATGATGTCTCTCTCTACTGCGTAAGTTATGTAATTGAGCCCCAAGAGACTCCTACTTCTCATTGCCCAATTCCAAAGAACAAGGATTAATTTGTCCTTGAAACCACTATTTGATCACTCCTGACAACCTCCCTCAATCTACTCTCTCTTCTATCAGCTCCCTTCCCTTTTATCTCCCCTTTCCTCCACCATTTCTTCCCTCCTTTCTGCCTTCCTTTCTATTCACCTCCTGTCTTTTCTTTCCATTTTCTCCTCCTATTTCCCTATAAAGTAAGATAGATTCTGTAACCAAGAGAATGTGTAGATTATTCCCTCTTTGAGCCAAATGTGATGAGGGTAAGGGTCAAACCATGCTTGCTCCCATCTCCTTCTTTTCCCATTCTGTAATAAATCTTTGTGCCTCTTCATGTGATATAATTTATCATTTTCTGCTCCCCATTTCCTCTTCTCCCAGTAAAATTCTTTTTTCATCCCTTAATTAATTATGTTTATCAAAACATTGAAATCAACTTATATCCCACATTTTATATAGATAGATAGAGAGAGAGATTTATATATCTATATCTATATACATATATATATATATATATCTTCTAAATGCCATAATAATGATATAGTTATCAAGAGTAATCTTCCTGTTTAGGGATGTAAGCCATTTATCCTTATTAAGTAACAGATACACACATATTCTTTCGAGTTTACCTCTTCGTACTTTTCTTGAGTCATGTACTTGAAAATCAAATTTTCTTTTCCAATCTAGTTTTTTTCAACAGGAATGATTTAATGTCCCCTATTTCACTGGCTGTCTATACCTCTCCCTGAAAAATTATCCCCAGTTTTTTTAGGTAATTGATTCTTGATTTTAATCCAAGCTACTTTGCCATCTGCAATATCATATTCCAAGTACTCTAAGCTTTTAATGTAAAAGCTGTTGAATCCTCCTCAGTCCTGTGATTCCACAATATGTAAATTGCTTCAATCATGCTGTTTGTAGTGTTTCTTCCTTGATTTGATAATTCTGGAATTTGGCCACAATATTGCCCATTTTGGGACATCTTTCAGAAGGTGATCAGTGAATTTGTTCAATTGATTACCTTCTGGTTCTAGAATATTAGGGCAGTTTTCCTTAATGATATCTTTCAAGATACTTTCCAGGCTCTTTTTTTTTAAATCATGGCCTTTAAGTAGTCCAATAACCTTTACATCATCTCTTCTAGGTCTATTTTCTAGGTCAGTTGTTTTTCCTATGAGTTATTTACATTTTCTTCTTTTTTTCATTATTTTACTTTTGTTTGACTGATTTTCATAGATTCATTAGCTTGTCCAATTCTAATTTTTAAGGAATTATTTCCTTCAGCTAACTTTTGTACTTCCATTTGGCCAATTCTCATTTTTAAGGATTTGTTTTCTTCAGTCAATTTTTGTCCTTCCTTTTCCAGTCCCTTGACTCTTTCTTGCATACCTCTCATTTCTCTTCCCAATTTTTCTCCCACTTCTTTTATTTGACTGGTAAAACCCTTATTGAGCTTTTCTAATGAGGCTTTTTGGGCCTGGGACCAATTCACACTCCCTTTTGAGATTTCAAATGTAGTCATATTGGTAGTGTTGTCCTATTCTTAGTATGTGTTTCTATCTTCCTTGTCATAATAGAAATTGCCTATGTTCGATATTCATGTTTGGTTTTTATTCCTCCTGCTTGCTTATTCTCTGACTTTTAACCTTCCTGCTTGAGCACAGTGGGAGCGTTCCAAGTTTCTTGTGCTAATGACTGGGCCCTGGTCATTGGCTTTGTGTGCTGGGGCCTCAAGTTCTGACAACTGAAGGTTATAGGGGTCTGGCAGTTTACCTGATGCTGAGCTGGAGTCCTAATTGTGGTATCTATCCTGGCTCCTGGAAGCTGCCTGTTTGCCCAGGACTGATCTGAATCACCTGGAAGTGCAGCAGCAGAACATCTCTAACCATTCTGTGTTGTGTTGAAGCATGTGGAAATCTGGTCAGTGGAATATGACTGCCCACTCAGGGCTGCCTCAAAATATATCAAGATTCTCTGAGCTGCAGTCTACTTTCCCCTCTGGCTATCCTAAGGCATGTGAGGGGTCCTGGTTTTGGTGTTTCCCTGCTCTACCACCCTGAGGTTCAGGATCTCCCACTGGTTTTCTGAGGCAGGGTTTGCTGCTGGCTTGCTAGGATACTTCCTGTCCTGGAAGGCACTTCCATATTACCCTAGTAAGACTGACCTTTCTTGCCAATACTCAAAGTTTCCCAAGATGAAAGACTGATGCAACCTGTCTTTCCACTGATTCCACTAATCCAAGACTTGTTCTGGGGCCCTATTTTATGGCTGAGGTAAATATGGGAGAATAAAAATGATCTGCTACTTTTTCTGTCATCTTGGTTTCTAGTCTCTATGTGATCTCTTCTCAGAAGGCAGGGGTCATACTACTTGAACCAGTTCCTTTCTTTTATTGAAAACCCAATTTATCACAATTTATTTGCATATCTTGTGTACACATGGAGACCTGGAAACAATGTTCCTACCAAATAGAAATCATTGAATCAACCTCTGAAAAACTAAATATTACAGCTGTTGTGCTGAAAGAATGTTTTATTTTTTATATTCTATTTTTTATGCAAAAGCTTTTTTTAAAATAAGTTTGGTTAGTAATTGTTGTTCTGCAACCTCTTTGGCTACTTTTGTCTACTCTAAGAAATAAATGATTTGACTATATATGAGTTCTGCAATGAGTGCCAATTGGTATCCATTCTTTTTTTTATTTAAGGTTTTTTTATTGTTATATAGTTGTTATTGCTGTTTTATTATTATTTATTATTATTATTTATTTTTATTATTTTTTATTTTTATTATTATTTATTTATTATTTATTATTATTTATTTTATTATTTATTATTATTATTTATTATTATTGCTGATTAGAATTTATGAGTTTGGGCTTCTGATTTCATCAGTGGAAGCAGTTCCTAATGTGAAAATTCCTAATGCAGATTGAAAATAATCTTGTAACTTAGAGTCTTATCTAGTGCTATTAGACATTGAAAGGTTAAGTAAATTGGTATGGTCACACAACTAAGTGGTTGCAGAAGTCAGATTTGAATCTGAGTTTTCATGCTTCCAAGTTTGTCCTTCTTTCCACTGCACCATTTTGCTGAACTTTTGTTAAGATACAATCACTTTAATTTTGTTAAGATTTTTGGTTCTTACCACATCTAGCATACTATCTTTACAAGGAAAATAGTTCTTCAGGATGTATGTGTTTCAACCTTTAAGATTTTAAGTCATATTACAAAATTCAGTATCTTTGTCGCTGCTCACCTTTAATAATATCTTTACTCACTACCAAGGATGGTTTGGTTTAAAGCAGTGTTCTCAACCTCAGATAGAATGAGACTCATGTTGACTTGGAAAACCACAAATTAGCAGCACTTCTATTGCATTTTAATTTATTTTATAAACAACTCTCAATTAAATTTTAATCTGATTTGGGCTACTTTGCAGGCAGGAAGCCTAACATATCTGGTTTAAAATGTCCAATTAATTGTTTCATAAAAAGCCTAATTTGATTCTTTATCCTTTTCAAAAGATATATAATATAAAGAAATATAAGGAAATATAAAGAAATATAATATAACATAACATAACATAATATTACATAATACAATGCAATGTAATATGATATATGAATATGATGTGATGTGATGTGATATGATATAATATACTATAATATGATATAATATGATATAACATAACATAATATGATATGATAATATGCAATTATCTTTCTGGTTACCTATTTACTCGTGTTCATCATGACCACTCTATTGTGTCCCATAACATGATATTTCTTCTTGTCTTTGGGCTTAAGAAACATTTAATTTCATCTGAGCTTTTGTCTCTCTGAGCATAAACTATAATTTTTTTAATCTACCCATAACTTAATCTTTTAAATTTTTTTCTAGTATTTGTATTCATTGCCTGTGCTCTATTGCATAATGCTTTTTATAATATCATTTTTCCCTGAAACAAAAGCCCATTTTTTAAAAAATGGTAAACATATAATAGCATGAAAATGAATCTGAGTCTTCTTGTTCTTTAGTTTTAAGTTAAAGAAATTAATTTGACCTTGTGGGAGTAAAAGTGAACAGAATATGGCAACTGGAGTCTGTGAGTACAGAAATAGGAGCCAAGGCTAGGTTTTGCCTTCTATCTGGCATTCATGCCCTGAAGAGGGAAAAAGTAGCCATCAGCCCAGAGCCTAGCATATCCTTGTATAAGGATTTATCCAGAAGTAATGATGTATTCAAATATAAACTTGGTCAGTATAGAGAAATTGACAAGTTCAAAACTACTCTTTTGAAAGGCCAAGTTAATTTAATGGCCCTGAGATAATGATGGGGAAAATGTCCATGTAAAAATCTATTAATATTAACTGGTTAAATGGAATTGAGATGCTAGTTATTGTCTAATTGTAGAAGGGAAAAGAAGCATTGGAGGCTTGAGTGGGTGGCACTATAAATGAGATGCCTCAAATCCCTCCAGATTATCCCTAGAACACTGAGCAGAAGATTTTCACTGAGCAGAAGCCACACCCTCAGAAACTGAACCTTGCTATACAACCTTTTACAATCTGATCCTGCTTTATTCTACCATTAAAAGCTAATGATGGATTATTCCTTAAGCACCTATCCTATTTCATCTCCTCATTTTGTAATGCCTTAAAATTTAACTCGTGTCAACTTATATCATAGACTTTTATTAATTCTGTCATTTCTTTGTGTCCTCTCTCGCTACCAGAGAGCCATTCCTTAATATGATCCTGGTAATACAAAAATAAAATAATAATAATAATGGTAAAAAGAACTAGAGGAAAGCCTTCAGCATAGTGAGAGTACTTACAGAGAGATATGAGGAAACAACACAATGTTAAAAGGTAAAGAGCAAGAAAATCAACACAGTTTGAGATAGATATCCTTATCAATGAGATCACTTCTCCATTGTAGTTTAACTATACTGTAGTTGACCCTTGGTCCACTAGGGGAAAAAATCTTACAGTTAGAAAGCAAAGTTTCTGTCTCTCAAACTTGGAATTATTATTTAACGGGATCCAATAGAATATAAGCCCCTTGAAGTTAACAACTATTTGATGGTTGTCTTTTATCCCCATTTCCTCACACGGTTTCAATGGACTGTAACTGTCTAATAAATGTTGATTGATTTGAACTTCAGTAATAGGTACAATGAACCAAACTGTATATGGGGTCTGTGAGAGAGAGATGAATAGCTGAAATAGAAATGAGTTACATTTTAGAGGACTTAGGAGACTTAGGAGAAATATTATTTGCCATTTGTTGTATGCCAATGCTAGCTGCAGTATCCAACTATAGAATAAACATCATTTCAGTTTTTGACTTAGAAGATATAAATCTCAGACTCAAAATCTCATTGCCCAGATAGCTCTCCGGGGCATTTTAAGCTACAACCTGTTTTGTTTGTTTCTTTGTTTGTTTTTGCCCTCAGGCTCATATTCTTTGTCTTTTCCCTTAAAAGTTTTTATTTAAAGTGGTAGTTTCATCATCTTACACTTTGAAAAAATGAGCGTTGATTCGCTGCTCTCTGCCATTCTTTTTCCACAAGCACATGAATACAGACAGTAAGCAATCATTATACATACACACACATAGAAAAACATAATATACAGGTAATAGATGTATTACATATGTGTATACATACACATATGCATGCATGTGGACATTTGTGTGCAATATGCATTATTCCATGCATATACACATATGTAGACATATATAATATACAGAAATGTTCTTTGGATATGATACCATCAACTGTAAATTTCTCTAAGTGCATGCACCTTTTTACATAAGGTTTAACAATTTCAATTTGGTAGAATGGGGTGTCATGTGTTTAGCAGTCAACAACTATGTGTCATCTAACGATCATTGAAATTTGACAGAGGTTTCATTAGGATGAAAAGTATGCATATATGGACACAGTTACTGGATTTATCTAAAATATTTATATTGGAAATGAGAAAATAAGAATACTTTGAAGTTTAAAGTCTAAATAATGCTTTAATTGGGGGGGAGGGCCACCTTACTTAATATTTCAAGCACAGTAGGATACATTATGTATTCAAATCATATTTTTGGGAATAAGAGCATACTCTCTTCCTTCCCCATCCCTGTATAATGATAAATGCTTCAGGGGGCTAATGAATAATAACCCTTGTTTATATATTCATTTCCTCTCCTAGTATGCCACTGCAATCTTTTTGGCTGTGCCTTCTGGATAGAAGATTTTAGTCCTTTCTGAATGCCTACTGGTGGCATCTGGTAGAACTGCCACTTTGACTGGAGAGACTGGAGACCACTCCACTGTGCCAATCTTAAACTTATGCCATGAGGGAAGACAAATCCTTTTTAAAAAATAGAATAATGACTATGTTTAACTGGTTGGCATGTATTTGGGGAACAGTTTGCTATGGAATATGAAAAATCTGAATAGTGTTATATGTTTATTTTTTAGTTGCATGTGGCAAGGATTTGCACACACACACACACACACACAGACACACATACAGTTTTTCCTCTGTCTGACAACTGAAAGAGAAAAGGGATCAGATGCAAAAAGTGGTGAGATTATAATGGACTTTATTCAGAATCAAGAATTGTCCCATTGCTGCAATAACAAATAAGTAACTGTAACAGCAAATACCCTGGCATAGGCCTACTCCACAGGTTCTTAGATCTGCTTTTCTCAAAGGAAAGCAGCTTTTAAGTGGTCAACAACCTTCCTTAATTACATTCACCAACAGATGAAATACAAGCAGAGAAATAAAGACCAACAGACAGAGCTTCTAACTTTCTGACCATAAGCAATACACACATCCCAGATCAATAAACAGATTCAACTGGCTGACCCTTATATACGTACATAGCCACCTGAGAGAGAAGCACCAGCATCTGGGTTTTCATAGGCAAGGGGTTCCTTAGCAGCTACCTAGAGTCTCATCTGACACATGAACCTTATTCTAAGGTCTTGAAGCAAAACCTCACCTCAAAGGATGTAAGAAAAGCTTCTTTCATGGGCTCCAGGTGAGGCCTAATAATGGGCCCTGGAAGATCTTTAAGTCCTATAACAAGACTTCCTTAATCAAGTAACTCTCATTAACATTACAATAACAAGAAATACTTCCTCATTCTTCTTAAAATTTACTGACTGATAAAAAGTACTGCTTCAATTCCCCTATTTCCATGGAAATATTAGTTCCTGAAAAAATAGATATCAGCCACTCTTTTAATGCCATTTGTTTCTTCCCTTCTCTATTGGGGTAGGGGTGGAGTTGTAGGAAAATTCCAGAGTAAATACTAATCATTTTATATCTATCTCCCTAGAAATACATAGTAGTCAAATTTCACACAAATTTCACACAAATTTCACACTGAATATAAACATAGATTAAATGTTGGAAGTTAAAAATTATTTAAAATATACTTGATATGAGAATCAAAGTCAGCTTAGATCAGTAGAGCAACAATAGTCAGGCAGTAGAAGTGATGTAGAAAGGAGGAAGACTCACAAAAGTGCAGAAAGTAACCTCAGAAGGAATTACAAGTAGAATTCCAAGTTTCCTTCAAGAGGAAAACTGAGTTGGCACCCTCTATAACAAATCTCTCCTGATATTGTCAGCTAAGTGAAACAAATAAGGTTTGGGACTGGGTATCATAATCCCCTGAGTCCAAATCCAGACTAAGACACTTAGTAGCTGTGTGAACCTGGGCAAACAACTTTGTTTCTATGGACACAGTTTCCTCCTTTGAGAAAAAGGAGATAATAACAGCACTTACCTCACAGGGTTTCTGTGAAGATAAAATGAAGCAATATTTATAAAGCCCTTTGCAAAACTTAAAATCGTATACATTTGCTAGCTATCATCACTTTCATTATTATTTTAATATTACTTCTGATCAAATGAACATTTTTTGAAATTTTTTTGCATTATTTTGTTTTTATAATATGTGTGCATATATATATATATATATATGCACACATGTATATATATGGACTTTATGTATCATCTATATGAAGTATATATTTATACTTATGTATCTAAATATATGTATATATATATACTTTATATATTGATTAATTTTGTATATTGATTTATATTAGGTGGGTATTCTATTGAATTCTAGTTGTATAACGACATTGTGGGTGAACTTGAAGTAAAGTAGATTTGAAGTAAATTTGGAGTAGATTTGAAGACACAAGTAAATTCAAGTAGATTGACTAGAATTATCCAGTCTTATATGGGCTGGTCTTTGGACAATAGGCACAATATCCTTTATGGGTCACATTTATTTTCTATTTTAATAAGAACTTACAGATTTAAAAACCTAAAGTCACTTCTGTTCCTTGATTTTGCCTCCATGTCTCAAATAAACATTCATTCCTTCTGAGAACAGAGAATAACCTGCATATAATCAGAGAAATTCTAGTGAATTATCTTAGGTAAATAAAAAGTAAGTGTTCGTGGTAACATAACATATGTCCAAAGCTGGTTTGAATTTAAAGCCTTCTAGCTCTAATTGCCAAGTCTAGCACTCTCAGAACAATGTCATGTTACCTCAATAATAAAAAACTATTTTTAAACAGAAGTAAATGATTTAAATATCACTTTCTCTTACCCTGTGAAATAAGTAGTATGAGTTATATAAAACATTTTTGCACAAATACTTAATTTCTCAGAGGATTTTGTCTTATTTGGACCTGCGATTTCATTGGTACAAAAAACTACCAGTGAGTAAATTCCCTCTAAAGGAGCAGATCAGCACCTCATCTGTCATTTAATTTTGGAGGGTGGCTTGGAGGTCCTGAATAATTCAATGAACAATTCAAGTCACACAGCTATAACATGTCAAGAGGTAGACTTGAATTAGGGTCATCCTGCCTCAGAGGTCAGTTCTCTGTCCCCTCTCTCTTCTGCTTTTTTTTTCTTTATTACTTGTGTTGTCATTATCATTGATTAAACATCCACATCAATATAGTTTAAACTTAGGTCCAATGTAGAATGCCTTGTCTAAATAGATATGGTCTCCTTTCCGGGGACTTACTATTTATCGTGGAGTATAATGAAGTCAGGTAAATGCCCCAAATACAATACAATACATTTCCCATTCTCGGCACTGTAGTGTGATGCATTAGGCCAAATTAAATTTTCTGTCAAATCACTCAATATACTGAACATTTCATGAGGCCTAAGAAAGCCATTTATTTGAAATAAAAAAAAAAACTAGTTTTTCCCCTGATAAATTGAAAATATGCATAAAGCAATGTGAACTGTAGCTTTCTTTTCCTATAATTCAATGACTTCAAAATCTTTAAAACAGAAACAGAGAAATAGAGTTCAGTAGCATACCAAAAAATTGGAAAATAAGTTTTGTATGGAAAACTATAAATGGCATTCACTTTGCAGATACTAGAAAAGTTTTTCTCCAGTGAAGCAGCACAAGCTTTCAAAGCAGTAACAACAGAAGGTTTCACGCCATCCAGAATTTCGTCTGTGGAGATGGCTAGGAATGATTCTGGATGCATTCCAGAATGTGATAATACATACAATTAAGTGAGCTGCAGAGCAATTGTGCGGGTTTTCAGCAGTTGAGTATTCCATTGAATTCTGGTTGCATAATGAGATTATGGATGAACTTGAATTAAACTGAAAATCAAAATCACTTGTCTGGCTTTCTAACCACATTCACAAGTATCTATAGTGTAACTCTCACAGAATAAGAAAGGATGGATTGACTTACCCTTAAGCAAATGTCTTCACCTCCTAATTGTGCAAGCAAGAAATTGGGACCATTATGTGCCAGGCACTGTGCTAGGCAACAAGGATACAAAGACTAAAGGGGCCATTAAATTTTAGGCATATGTGGGTTATGGGAGATAGACAAGGTAAATAGGTACTTCTAGATATGTTGATGGTAAAACCAAATACATTTCAGGGAAAACTAGAGTTGGGTGACATCAGAAGGGCATCTGTTGAAGGAACAGATTTTAATAGTTTTTCCCGTGAGCTTAAAGTATGAAGTAATTTGAAAGGGCAATCATTTTCAACCTCATCATAAAATATACTTGAAGGTCAATTATTTTTATTGACTACCTTTTAAAACCATAACAGCGCAGTGAAAAAAAAGTAATCTTTGTGCCAATGTTAATCAGAATGTTACTCAATTGATTTCTGTTGTGACTGAAAATTACCCCAAGAGAGTGAATATTCTATCTTTCTGTATCTTCTAAGGTTTAATCTAAACTCTTGCTACAAGGGATGGGAAATTTATTATAATTCTTTATGTAGAAAGGTTTTGATTCTGTGAGAGACTTCCTATATATCTCTTTGTTGGGGAAATATCTTAAGGTAACACTATCTCAAAGACAATCCAGGTCATTCTCCTCTTTCTTTGGTTCCTCATTCCTATCAAATGCAACAGTTGAGATGATAATGGGGCAGCCAGGTAACCCAGTGGTAGAGTTCCTGAACCAGAGTCAAACAGATCTGAGTTCTTCTTTGACCTCACATATTTACTAACTGTGTAATCCTGGGCAAGTCACTTAACCTCTATTTGCCTCAGTTTCCTTATTTTTAAAATGAAGATAATATAGCACCTAACTCCCAATGTTATGGTGATCAAGTGAGATAATATTTGTAAGGAAATTAGCATATTCCCTCTCAAATAACAGTCACTGTATAAATGTCAGCTATTATTAGCTAGTATGAAGTTACCAATATACTAAGATATGACCATATAATGCAGTAAGGTGACAAGAATTGGAGCTGAAAGGAACCTTAAATGCCATCAAGTCTAACAGATGAATTAAATGAGTTTAGAAAAGTTAAGTGACATTCCCATGATCACAATGATAAGTGTCAGAAGTACACGTTGAGCTAAGAACCTGTTTATTCCAAGTCTATGCCTCTCATTCCATTCAATCTTTACTAAACGTAATACTCTATACTTTCTTTTCTCTCTGCAATGCTATTTCTCATGGGATTGAGAATCCTACTGAGATCCCTCCCTCCTTTTTCTCCATGTCTTAACTCAGATACCATCATTTTCAAGCAACCTTGCCTGACTGTCTCAATGAAAGTGATTTCTTGACTCACATTTCTCAAAGCATTTTTAAGGATATTTCATTTGCACATACCACATTCTCCCATATATCATAGTTAGTGATGTGTTTATATTTCCCCATATTTCCTGCATTAAGACATCTTCTCTCTGTACATACAGATACCATTTTAATTCAGGCCCTCATTAGCCATCATTAGTACTATTTCAGTGCTTTCCTAATTCATCTCCCTTATCTCAAATCTCTCCCCATTCTAATCCATCCTCCATATAGGTATTAAAGGGATTTTCCTTAAAAGCAGATTTTTACCATGCTACTTCACTATTCAATAAACTGTAGAGTTCCCTGTTGCTTCTAGGATAAAATAGGAATGCCAGAATTTGTCTTTTAAGTGAAACTTTTAGTATCCTGTACAACCTGTACCCAAAATATCTTACCATCCTCATTTTTCATTATTCTTCTTTCTGCTCTAAATGATAGATCCAAACTCTCCTTTTTTTTTTACTATCTTTGATATGTAATACTCTATCTCCCATTTCCAATCTCCTCATTTTTGTGCTAGTCATATCCAATGCCTGAAATAAGCTCCCTCCCTACCTCTTATGTAATTCAGTCCTTCTCTTTGTTCAATATAGCCCAGAAACTGCATTCCACATGAGCACTATCTTGATACCTCCCCAAGGCTATTTTGGGTATTCCTCCCTTACTTACCTTGTACATATTTAATAACCCAGCATATTCTTGCCTATATGTACAAGGAATAGACTGGAAGTTCCTAGAAGGGATTTCTTGTTTCATTCTTCGTTTGTATCCCTAACACAAAGCCCTGAGTCATCACATAATAGGTATCTAACAAATGTGTAATAATCAGAGATTCAAGAGTCATCTAGTGAAGGGTGAGGCATCTTTTAGTGTTGGAAGACTGCATTAATATTTAGCTGCAATCAAACAAGGCCACATTCAGAAAACTTCAATTAAATATATTTAAAGTTGCACGGTATTTGTGAAAATCTGACTACTGTGTACTTAATAATTTCAAACATAATGAAAACTATGAGTTAATTTTTAAGTTAACTAACCTTTTAATGATTCTTTTGTATCTGCTTTGTGGTGGAAAGAATTTGAAAATTTGGCTGCAGCATGGAGGTCCACAGTTTCCGATTACCCTCTCGATGATTTTCAGTCACTTGTGACCTTAAGGGCACCTTGATTTCAGTTATGTAGGAGAATGTATATTTGCAACAAGAGGTGTTTGAAAAGGAAGAAAGCATTTTCCAGATATGTTGCCATTGTTTCAAAGGGATCTTTCTTAGAATCAAGCAATGACTTTAAAATGTCATTTGCTGAGAGCTCAATCAATTCCATCTGTAGTTCTTTAGATGTCCTGGTGATATCAACTAGGTGTGTCTGAAATGCTAATTTGAGGGCAAGATATTATGATTCTCAAAGTCAGTGGACTTTTCATTTGTTCTCCAATTAGTGTCTGTAACAACCATGAATTCCTCAAGTGATTTGCACATATCATCTTATTCATCAATAATCTTTGCTAAGAGGGGAAAATATTCATCAGAAATTTTCTTTTGAAGAAGTGTTTTGAAAAAAAAGATAGCTATTTTTTTGAAATGCTTGGAATTTTTGCCATATGTGTGTGTATGTGTGTGTGTGTGTGTGTGTGTGTGTGTGTATCCATACATCATATATTAGTTTTACCTTGCAAAGAAATATTCCTGGGGAGAGGAACCAAGATGACGGAGTAGAAAGATTCACATATGCTAGCTCCCAGCCCACAGCCCATGAAATACCTGTAAAGAAGAACTCCCAACAAATTCTGGAATAGCAGAAGCCACATAACAAGGGAGTAGAGGTGATTTCTGTTGCAGAGAGCCCTGAAAAACTGACATCAAAGGTCCATCGTGCACCAGACCCAGAGCAGAGCCCAGCCCTACCTTGGCCGCACAGCACCAAGAGGAGCAGATCCGAGCAGTTTCCAGGGACAGAATCTCCAGGAGATGCACAGACGACAAAAGTCAGTAAGAGAGCCTGTTTGGCTGGCCAAGAGGGGAGCAGGGTGTCTCCCTAACTCAGGCCCCCTTGGGAGGCAGCAGGGCACAGAGGCTCCCAAAGCAGACAGGAGCTCGAATCCATTACTGAAGGTCTCCACATAAACCCCTTGAGGGAACTGAGCCCTGCATGGCAGCCTGGCCACCTTAGCACCTGAATTTAATCTCACACTGAATGGCAGCCCCACCCCCATTGAAAACCCTGAGACTGGGGAGCAGCATTTGAATCTCAGACCCCAAGCACTAGCTGGGTGGATCTGGAGGCAAGGCAGAGGTGGAGAGGAATCTCAGAAGTCAAGTAACTGGCTGGGAAAATGCCCATAAAAGGGAAAAAAAAAATAAGACCATAGAAGGTTACTTTCTTGGTGAACAGATATCTCCTCCCTTCCTTTCTGATGAGGAGGAACAATGCTTACCATCAGGGAAAGACATAGAAGTCAAGGCTTGGCTTCTGTATCCCAAACATCCAAAATAAATATTCAATGGCCTCAGGCCATGGAAGAGCTCAAAAAAGGATTTTGAAAATCAAGTTAGAGAGATGGAGGAAAAACTGGGAAGAGAAATGAGAGAGATGCAAGAAAAGCATGAAAAGCAGGTCAACACCTGGCTAAAGGAGACCCAAAAAAAATGCTGAAGAAAATAACACCTTGAAAAATAGGCTAACCCAATTGGCAAAAAGAGGTCCAAAAAGCCAGAGGAGAAGAATGCTTTAAAAAGCAGAATTAGACAAATGGAAAAGGAGGTTCAAAAGGTCACTGAAGAAACTAGTTCTTTCAAAATTAGAATGGAACAGATGGAGGCTAATGACTTTCTGAGAAACCAAGAAATCACAAAACAAAACCAAAAGAATGAAAAAATGGAAGAAATATTTCCATCACTTTGATTTGACATGATATCACACAGAAATGCAGCATTCTCATTGAAATCTTCTTTGAATGATTCACATTGCTGATTCTGTTCTTCATAAAATTAAATTATCTGTTCTTAGAGAGATAAAGTTTTGGCTAACACCTGTCCCTGCTCCATAAGCAATGTATTTTAGAATTATATGGGAAACACACCAAATACCTTATTGCTTAACTTTGGGATGTTAATGCTTTAAATCACTATTGATTAGAGAGATGCAAATCAAAACAACTCTGAGTTGCCACATCACACCTATGAGATTGGGAAACATGACAGAACAAGAAAATGATAAATGCTGGGGAGGATGTAGGAGAGTTGGAACACTAATTCATTGTTGGTGAAGCTGTGGACTCATTCAACCATTCTGAAGAGCAGTTTGGAACTATGCCCAAGGGGCTACAGAAATGTGCACACCCTTTGACCCAGCAATATCACTACTAGCACAGTCCCCAAGTGATCAAAAAATGGGAATGGGTCCCACATGTACAAAAATATTTATAGCAGCACTCTTTGTAGTTGCCAAAAACTGGAAGTCAAGGGGATGCCCACCATCTGGGGAATAGCTAAATAAATTATGGTATATGAATGTTATGGAAAACTATTGTGCCATAAGAAATGATGAACAAGAAGACTTCAGGGAGGCCTGGAAAGAATTATATGATGTGATGCTGAGTGAAAGGAGTAGAACTAGGAGAACTTTGTGCACAGCAATGACCATAGTGTGCAAGAGTTTTTTCTGGTAGACCTGGAACTTCGTAATAACGCAAGAACTTATTAAAAAAAAAATCCCAGTAGTGGCTTTCTAAGGCAAAATGCCTTCCACACTCAGAGAAATATGGAAGTCATTCACAGAACGTAGCAGATCATGCTTGTGTGTGTGTATGTGTGTGTGTGTTTGCATATTATATTATGATTTGTTATATGATTTCTTCCATTTATTTTAGTTCAACGACACAGCATGAGTATAGTGAAAATGTACTCAATAGGAAAGTATGTATAGAACCTATATAGAATTGTACGCTGTCTTAGGGAGGGAGTGGGGTAGTGGGTGGTAGGTGGGGGGGGGGGTTAAAATCTTAATTTTATGGTAGTGATTGTAGAACATTAAAAAAAATAATAAAATTAACAAAAAAAAAAACCTTTAGCATGTTACAAAACTGACAATGCCATGTTGCATTTGCATGAATATGGTTAGTAATATCTAAAACTTGTAAAGTGACACTTAAAATAGTAGTTATAGCATAGGAATTTTGCTGTTGAAAAATGCAATGAAAAAGAATGGGAGCATCAGGATATTTTAATTATTTTTTTCCCCTGTACAATAAACCCTTCATATTTTCCACTTGTGGAAGGTGTATCCTCTGTATATACTCTCATCAAAATTACAAAATTCAGTTCAACTTCAAATTTATCATGAAAGTTGTTTAAGAATTCTCAGTTGCATGCAAAAACAATTCTCAACATTCTTTGCTAAAATTGAATTCCAACTTCTCTCCCTTCCTCCCTCCCCACCCATCCTCACTCAGAAGGCAAGCAATTCAATATAGGCAATGTATGGGTCGTTTTGCAAAAGCCTTCCATAATAGTCATGTTGTGTAAGGCTAACTATATTTCCCTCCATTCCATCCTGCCCCCCATTTCTTCTATTCTCTCTTTTCACCTTGTCTATCACCAAAAGTTTTTACTTCTAATTACTCCCTCATTCATTTGCCCTCCTTTATATCATCCCCCCCCACTCCACTTACCTCTTTCTCTCCTACTTTCCTGTAGTGTAAAATAGTTTTTCATCCCAAATTTAGAGTGTATAACTTCCTTAATTCAAATGTGATAAGAGTAAACTTCACTTTTCGCCTCTCACCTCCCCCCTTATCCCTCTATTGAAAAAGCTTTTTTTGCCTATTTTATGAGAGATAGTTTATCCCATTCAATTCCTGCCTTTCTCCTCTCAATGTATTCCTCTCTCATACATTAATTTTATTTTTTAGATATCATCCCTTCCTATTCAACACACCTTGTCCTCTTTGGCTGTGTGTGTGTGTGTGTGTGTGTGTGTGTGCATGTATAATCCCTCCAATTACCCAGATACTGAAAAAAGTATTGAATTACAAATATTATCTTTCCATGTAGGAATGTAAATAGCTCAACTTTAGTTAGTCTTTTATGATTTTTCTTTCCTGTTTACCTTTCCATGCTTCTCTTGATCCTTGTGTTTGAAAGTCAAATTTTCTATTCAGCTCCGGTCTTTTCATCAAAAATGCTTAAAAGCCCTCTATTTCATTGAATGATCATTTTCCCCTGAAATGTTATACTCAGTTTTGCTGAATACGTGCTTCTTGGTTTTAATCCTGGTTCCTTTGACTTCTGGAATACCATATTCCAAGCCCTTCCATGGTTTAATGTGGAAGCTCCTAGGTCTTATGTTACCCTGATGTTATTTCCACAACACTCAAAGTGTTTCTTTTTTGCTGATTGAAATATTTTCTCCTTGACCTGGGAAATTTGGAATTTATATACAATATTTCTAGTAGTTTCTCTTTTCAAAACTCTTTCAGAGTGTAAATTGGTGGTTTCTTCCAATAGTTATTTTGCCCTCCAGTTCTGGAATATCAGGACTGCTTTTCTTCATTTTTATTTATTTATTTTTTTATTTTCAGTGTTCTACAGCCACTACCATGATCTTTCATTTTCCCCCTCCCTCCTCATCCTTCTATCCTCCTTCCCCCCTCCCTCCCCAAGACCACATAAAATTTTACATAGGTTCTACACATGCATTCCTATTAAATATCTTTTCACCATAATCATGTTGCATAGAAGAATTGCAATGAATGGGAGAACTCATATAACAAACCAAAATGTAATACAAAACAAAATGATCTGTTACATTCTCCAATTGAACTCCTCAGTTCTTTCTCTTGATGTGGAAGGTATTCTCTTAAAAGACCATTGGGCATTTTTTTAAGTCCTTGCATTCCAATGAATTTCTAGGTTTACCAGAAAATAATCCTCACACATGGGTTGAATGGGTTGTTGCTGGGTACAAAGTTCTCCTGGTTCTGCTCCTTTCCCTCAGCATGAGATCATATAAGTCTTTCGAGGCCTCTCTGAAGTCTTCCCGTTCATAATTTCCTATAGTAAAATAGTATTTCATTACATTCATAAACCACAACGTTTTCATCCATTCACCTATTGATGGGCATCCCCTTGATTTCCACTTTTTGGCCACTGCAAAGAGTGCTATTGTAAATATTTTTGTACATATGGGACCCATTCCCATTTTTTTTTATCTCTTGGGGATACAGTCCTAGAAGCAGTATTGCTGGGTCAAAGGACATGCACATTTTTTTAACCCTTTGGGCACAGATCATAATTGCTGACCAGAATGGTTGCATCAGCTCACAGCTCCACCAATAATGAATTAGTGTTGCAACTCTCCCACATCTCCTCCAACATTTATCATCTTCTTGTTTTGTCATATTTGCCAATCTGATAGTTGGGATGTGGTATCTCAGGGTTGTTTTGATATTCATCTCTCTAATCAATAGTGATTTAGAGCATTTTTTCATATGACTATAGATATCTTTAATTTCCTCCTCTGAAAACTGCTTGTTCATACATTTTGACCATTTATCCATTGGGGAATGACTTGCATTCTTACACATTTGACTCATTTCTCTATATGTTTTAGAAATGAGGCCTTAATCACAGACACTAGTTACAAAACTTCTTTTCCAGTTTTCTGCTTCCCTCCTTGTCTTGGTTGCATTGTGTTTGATTGTGCAAAACTTATCCATTTTACATTTCATAATATTTTCTACCTCTTGTTTAGTCAAAAATTCTTCCCTTCTCCGTGAATCTGATAAATACACTATTTCTTGCTCTACTAATGTGTTTATGGTATCAGTCTTTATACCTAGTTCATGTACCTATTTGGACTTTATTTTTGTGTACAGTGTGACATTGGTCCATGACTAGTTTCTGCCACATTGTTATCCAGTTTTCTCAGCAATTTTTGTTGATTGGTGAGTTCTTAACCCAGAAACTTGCATCTTTGGGGTTATCAAGCAGAACTTTGCTATATACATTGACTATTGTGTCTTGAGTACCCAGTCTATTCCACTTTTCTACCTTTCTGTTCTCAGCCAGTACCAAATGGTCTTGGTAATTGCTGCTTTATAATACAATTTGCGATCTGGTAGAGCTAGGCCACCTTCCCTAGCATTTCTTTTCATAAGTTTCCTTGATATTCTGGACATTTTGTTCTTTCATATGAAGTTTGATATAATTTATCATCCACAAACAGTGATAGCTTAGTCTCTTCTTTGCCTGTTGTAATTCCTTCAAGTTCTTTTACTTATGTTATTGCTACAGTTAACCTTTCCAGTACCATATTGCATAGTAGTGGTGATAATGGACATCCTTGTTTCACCTCTGATTTTATTCGAACTGGTCTCCATTGCATATAATGCTTGCTGGTAGTTTTAGGTAGATACTGCTTATTAATTTGTGGAAAGATCCATTTAATCATATACTCTCCAGTGTTTTTAATAGAAATGGGTATTGTGTTTTGTTAAAAAGCTCTTTCTGCATCTAGTGGAATTATCATGTGGTTTCTGTTAGACTTGTTGTAGATATGATCAATAGTGATAATAGTCTTCCTAATATTGAACCAGCCCTGCATTCCTGGTATGAATCCTACCTGATCATAATATATTACTCTCATGATAAGTTGCTGTATTCTTTTTGGTAAAATCTTATTTAAAATTTTGCATCTGTATTCATTAGATAAATTGGTCTATAATTTTCTTCCTTTGTTTTGGCTCTTCCTGGTTTAGGTATTAAAACAACATTTGTGTCATAAAAAAAAAAATTTGGGAGTACTTTTTCTTCCCCAATTTTCCCAAATAGTCTATATTGTATTAGAATTAGCTGTTCTTAAATGTTTGATAGAATTCTCTTGTAGATCCATCTGGCTCTAGAGATTTTTTTCCTAGAGAGTTCATTGATGACTTGTTCAATTTCTTTTTCTGAGATGGAGTTAAGTATTCAACTTCCTCTTCTGTTAATCTGGACAATTTATGTCTTTTAAAACAATCATTCATCTAATTTAGATTGTGGAATTTATGGGCAAGGTGGACAGAATAATTTCTAATTATTGTTTGAATTTCCTCTTCATTAGAGGTTTCACCCCTTTCATGTTTGACATTCCTAATTTGATTTTCTTTTTTCTTTTTTCAATCAAATTGACCAAAGATTTATCAATTTTAATGTTTTCTTTATAAAGCCAACTCTTGGTTTTATTTATTAGCTTAATAGTTTTCTTAATTTCAATTTTATTAATCTCTCTTTTGCTTTTCAGTATTTCTAATTCGATATTTACTTGAGGATTTTCAATTTTATCTTGATAAACTGCATGCCCAGTTTATTCATCTCCTCTTTCTCTATTTTATTTATGGAGGCATTCAAAGATATAAAGGTTCCCCTAAGAACTGATTTTTCAGTATCATATAACATTTAGTAAGTTTTTTTCCCATTAATGTCATTCTCTTGAATGAAGTTGTTGATTTTTCTGTGGTTTGTTGTTTAATCCACTGCTTCTGAAGAATTGGATTATTTAGTTTTCAATTAATTTTTGGTCTATCTTTCCATTGCCTTTTATTACATATATTTTTATTGCATTGTGATCTGATAAGGATGCATTGACTATCTCTGCCTTTCTGCTCTGGATTGTGAAGTAATACATGGTCAGTTTTTATATATGTACAATGTACTGCTTAGAAAAAAGACATATTCTCTTCTACTCTCATTCAATTTTCTCCAGAGAACTATCATATCTACCTGATCCAGAGTTTTATTAACCTTCTTCCTTGTTATTTTAAGGGTAGATTTACCAAATTCAGGGAGGGGGAGGTTGAGGTCCCCCACCAGTACCTATTGCTCTGTTTCCTCTTGTGACTCTTTTAATTTCTCCTCTGTGAATTTGGATGCTACACCACTTGGAGCATATATGTTTAGTAATAAAATTGCTTCATTGTCTATGGTGTCCTTGGGCAGGATATAGTTTTCTTCCTTATCTCTTTTGATTAGATCTATTTCTGCTTTTGCTTTGTCTGAGATTAGGATTGCCATAGCTTTTCTTACATCAGCTGAAGTACAGTATATTTTGCTCCAACCTTTTACCTTTACCCTGTGTGCATTCCCCCATTTCAAATGTGTTTCTTGTAAACCACATATGTTGGATTATGGCTTTTAATCCATTCTGCCATCTGTCAGTTTTTTGGGAAAGTTCATCTGATTCACATTCACAATTATGATTACTCTCTGTATCTTTCCCTCCATCCTCTATCCCACTGTTTGTGCTTTCAGTAGTCACTTCCCCCTTCCCCTTCTTAGTAGAGTTTTAATTTTTGACCACCACGTCCCATGGTCTTCCTTTCCTTCTTTCAGCCCCTCTGCCTTTTACTGTCCTTCACCTTTACTACTCCTTCCCTCCCTTTTAGCCTCTCCTCCCCTTTCTTTTGTCTTTCCCCTCCTACTGTCTATAGAGCTAGTTATATTTATATACCTTATTAAATTTGTTGTTCCCTTCTTGAACCAAATCGGATGATAACACCTCTCAAACATTGCTCATCTCCCTCCCCTCTTTCTCTCTACTGTAATATAATTTTGTTCTTCTTGTGATGTAATTTTATCTTTTTCTGCTTCCTCCTTTTCACATCTCCTGATACAATCCCTTCAAATGCTTAAATCACATTTTTATCATCATGTCATTTAGTTTATAGCTGCTCCCTCTATCTCTGCATATCTCTTTTATATTTAATAATAGATATACAATTCTGAAGATTAACAAGTATCATCTTCCCTTATAGGGAGGTAAACAGTTTGCCCAAATTAAGTAACAAGTTCTCCTTTTCCGCTGTTTACCTTTTTATGTCTCTCTTGAGGCCTGCTTTTTAAGATTAAATTTTCTATTAAGTTCTGTCCTTTTTATCAGGAAGGTCTGGAAATCCTTTATTTCATTGAATGTCCATCTCTTTGCCTGAAATGTTTTGCTGACCTTTGCTGGGTAATTTATCCTTGTTTGTAGTTCCAGCTCCTTTGCCTTATGGAATATCACATTTCAGTTCCTCCAATCTTTTAATGTAGAAGCTGCAAGGTCCCATATCACACAGGATTGTAACTCCTCTGTATTTGAATAGTTTCTTTCTGACTGCCTGCAGCATTTTCTCCTTCATTTGGCATTTCTGGAACTTGGCAAGAACATTTCTTGGTGTTTTTGATTTGGGATCCTTTTCAGGAGGTGAACAGTGGATCATTTTGATGACTATTTTGCCCTCTGGATTTAGCATTTCTGGGACAGTTTTCTTTGATTATTTTGCGGAAGATATTGTACAGTCTTCTTAGTCATTTTACTAGCCTCAGGTGCTATGAGAATGTTTACCCCTTCTGCTGATCCCACTGATTCAGGATTTTTCAGGGGATATACTTTATGGTTCTTTCAAGGTCAACAAGGGGAGGCAGAGAGAGCATTTACCCATCAGTCCAACATTTTGGCTCCTGAAAATTCAATTAGGTGACTTACAAACTTTTAATGTAAGGGCTGATAGTCTCAGGAGCAGCTGCTGCAGATACCTGGAGGGCCTTCTGTGGTTCTCACTGGCTTAGCTCCATTTGACTCCTTCCATGCTGCAGCTTACTGAGATGGCCCAGGGGCTTTACTGGTTGGCCCTGCCATGACCTAGACATGCTGTGCTGTGTGCTGTATGTTCCTCTACCATCATAGAACAGATTTTTCCCATCAATCTTCCAGTCTGGGCTGTGAAACTGCCACAGTCTGTCTCCTATTGGATTATGCACCTCCAGAATTTGATCAGATTCTCTTTCTAGAGGTATCTGAAAGAGTTTGCCTAAGAGCTTAGGTGAGTAGTTGCTCTCAGTCTGAGAACAGTTTTTCTTAATAATTTCATGAAAGAGGAAGACCAGGCTCTTTTTTGATTATGGCTTTCTGGTAGTTCCATAATTTGTAACTTGTCTCTCCTGAATCTATTTTTGGGCTCAGTTGTTTTTCCATTACGATATTTCACATTGTCTTCAATTTTTTCATTCTTTTTGTTTTGTTTTGTAATACCTTGGTTTCTCATAAAGTCATTATCTTCCATCTATTCCATTCTAATTTTTAAAGAACTATTTTCTTCAGTGAGTTTTTGAACCTCCTTTTCAATTGGGTTAATCCCACTTTTTAAAGCATTCTTTTCTTCATTGACTTTTTGTATCTCTTTTGCCAATTGAGTTAACCTACTTTTAAAGGAGTTAATTTCTTCAACATTTTTGGGGTTTCTGTTAGCAGGCTGTTGACTGGTTTTTCATTATTTTCTTGCATTGCTCTCATTTTTCCTCCCAATTTTTCCTCCACCTCTCTTACTTGATTTTCAAAATCAGTTTTGAGCTCTTCTATGATCTGAGACCATTGCATATTTATTTTGAAGATTTTGGTTGCAGAAGTCTTGACTTTCAGGTCTCTCTAATTGTATACATTGTTCTTCCTCATCTAAAAATATGAAAGAAAATACCTGTTCACCACAAAGTGGTCTTCTATAGTCTCATTTTTTCCCCTGTTTTGGCAATTTTTTCCAGCCAGTTATTTGACTTTTAAGTCCTTTGTTGAGAGGAGAATGTTCTCTGGGAAGCTGTAATTTCTCAGTTCCTCCAAGGTGGCACAATCAAGGGAGAGGAGTCTATTTCTCTCCTGTCACAGGTTTTGGTCTGGGAACACCTACAAGCACCCTTTTCTGCTCAGGATCTGTGAGTTGAGTTCCTTCTCTAGAGCTTCCAACAGCTCCACCAGGCCAGCCAGAGTTCTTCCTCACTCCTGGGCCACTAGTCAGGGCTAAGATCCAGATCATGTGATTCTCCCAGGAGTTTTCGGTTGAGGGCTCCTAAAATGGACCCAGTGCCACAGTAACTGCTGCCTCCCAGGGCCACCAAGGCCAGATCATGTTCCCTTCTCACACAGGTGAATGAACTTTCTTGCTGTCCTTTGAAGCTGCCTTTGGCATTTGTAGGTTGAGAGATCTGAGAACTGCAGCTGTTGCCAGGGGTTCTGCATGCCCTGAAGCCTACTCTGGTCCTGTCCCTCCACTCAGCTCTGTGCCTGGTGCAATAGACCTTTCCTGTCAGGCTTCTGACTGCCTTGGCCTGTAAATCTCCTCCACTCTGTCATTTTGTAGCTTCTACTGCTCTAGAATTAGAGTAATTTATTATAGATATGTTATTGGCTATGGATGGGAGCTTCTACAGATTGATCCTTCTACTTAGCCATCTTGGTTCCTCCCCAACAAGTAACTCTTCCTAACAAAGAAAAACTTCCTTTAACCTGAATGAAGTGTAACACCTGTGTTGAGTCAGTAATATCAGTTGATTCATTCAAAGTAATTGAATAATACATATTATCCTTTTGAAATTTTATATGAAGTTTTTCTGTTCAGTTGAAGTCTAATTCATGATGCCAAAAAGTTATGGTTCTCTTTGAAAGAAGTAGTTTTTGTACTTTGAAATGTTATCAGGGTGGAAGTATTCTACAACTTCTGCAATACATTCTTTCACAATTTCTCAATCATTGAATGACTTCTTTTTTCTTGTTTTCCCCAAGTATATGTCACCTTATGAGTTGTTTTAGTGGCATTATTTACATAGCTTTTTGCTACTTGGAGGAAGTGTCTTTGCTTTTGCTTTTCATTTTTTTGATTTTTGGAATACAACCTTTTGTGCCTCTTCCTCTAATTTAAAATATTAGTGGTTCTTATGAGTGCTATGATACTGATGAGCATTTAATTTATTTAATGTTGATATTGCAGTCAGAAAGCATGCAAAACATCTCATCTTTAAGAGAAATAAAATAATATTACAATGCCCAATCTTTATTAAAAAAATACTTTCTTCCTTCAGCATTCTTTTAGTCTTCTTTTACATGATGAGCTGCTAGGCAGAGTAAAAGCAATAGTGTTGAGCTGTATAAACTATTCACAAATTCCACTTCAAATAGAAACATTCTCAAAGGCTGATAACAGAATAATATATTCAGCTGCAATAAACTCTTGCCAACCAGCTTTGTGGGGTAGTGATGTCATTTAGGTAGTGGAAATTAGAATTAAATACTGAGTGTTTAGCTGTCAGTTTAGCGCTTATGACTTACTAATGTTCCAGTTGTGCCAGTCGGTCTGGGAGGATTATTTCATTGAAACTTGCTTTATTTTATTTCATTTTGTATTTTAAATACATTCATTTTAAAAACAAAATAAAAGTATGAAAGACAAAATATATTAATAAAAAAATGAGTTCTATTAAATTTGAATTTAGTCAACAGACTGAACATAAAGACCCAGAAGGCTACATGTCGCCTTGAGGCTACAGGTTCCCTACCACTTACCTGAAGTCTGAACTAATGATTTTATTAATTCAGAAAACTCTAGAGAGCTCTGCCTAGGCAGATCTAAAATATTCAGCAATTTGTTGTCTTAGGACACTACTCCATATAGTGACAGTTTAAGAGATTTTCCCCCCAAAGTTATCCAGGTAAGATTCAAAGCTAGATAGTTTGGATTCTGCCTCTTGTTATTCTTCAGTTCCTTCAACTACGTCTGACTCTTTGAGATATTATCTGGGTTTTTTTTTTTGTTTGTTTTTTGACAAAGATATTGCAATGCTTTGAATTTCCTTCTTCAGATCATTTTACAAATGAGAAAACTGAGGCAAACTTACCTATAGTCACACAGCTAACAAGTGACTGAGATCAGAGTTGAACTGAGGAAGATTAGTCTTCCAAAGTCCAAGCACAGCATTCTATCTGTTGTACCATCTAGCTGCCCTTGATAATGAAACTAGTTCTCTACTTTGCTACCTAGGAGCCTTGTATGTAGTAGGTGCTAAATAAGTATTTACTAAATGGAACTTGATGAACTGAAGTGAATAAAAAGCAAACTTTATCAGTTAATCTCATTACTTTATTCAAATAAATCTTTAAAAAGTTTCACAAATCAACACATTGGATTCATGTACAGAACAAGTCATTATTTTCACTTTATTTTTTTAATCAACCATATTATAATGTAATTCTATTTACTATTGCTTTTGGATTTGTGGTTGCTGCCTTTTTGCTGTGTCCCAGCAAATAGATAGAAAAGAATGCTTCATATGTTTACTATGGTCATATTCCCACACATCCTCCCATTATGAGTAACTTCATGTGCCCACTGTCAATCCCAGAAGAAACTGATGAAGTGTAAATGTGTCTTCTTGGCTATTTAGAACAAAGACTGCTTTAGAGAATCTGTGCAACATTGTGGCAACTTTTTGTTCTGAAAAGGAAAATTGAAAGGACTCTTTCTAAAGACAAAAGGCATTGCAGAGGAGGGGGGCAGGGGGAGGGGTGGTGGAGAGGACTTTGTGTCTCTGTAGAAAAAATAATCTCTAATTCTCAAAAGCTGGCAAAGATTTTAATGCCCTGCACCTGAATTAACAGTTAGCAATACTAGCCATAAAGACAATGGAGTTCTCTGAGGAGACTTTATTAATTCCCAACATTTTTAGAAATGTTAATTAATCATTTAAAGGCAATACTTAATAGGGGAAATTATAAGATTACTAGTGATAAGCAAACTTATTTTGTTATCAATTCTCTCTTTACTCAACAGGATGCAGCTTTATTTTCCTTTTATTTGGTAAACAGTTGCACATTTTCCATTGTCACTTAAACTGTCCCATAATCACAGGTGATGCAAACTTGAAAAAATACCATGAATATAACAATGAAGAAGAAATTGCTACCTAATTACTCCTTTCCATTGTAACTAATCTCTTCATCTTGGAATTTGAGACCCTGAGAAAAAACTGAACATAATATGACACATGGATGGAATGTTAAGAAAGTAGATATTTTTCATTTCAGCAGAAAAGAGAGGTGATATCCTGCGGGTTTTAATTTTATAGTGGAAGTCAACGTACAGGGACAGAAAAGTTCTGAAGAAAGAATTTCTGAATAAAAGAAGAAGAATATCAATGAGAAAAAACAGGAAGGGTTTTCTAGTAGAAGTCATTGTGAAAGCTTAGGGATCTTATTATTTACTACATTTTTAAAAAGACATATGCAGAAAATGGAAGGTATGCAGTTTACAAAGCTACAAAAAAATCATGACATGATAGTTAATGAACATTGAGAGATTTATTACAGTCCAGAGTGACCTGGAGTTGTAGTGGAAAGCTAACAAAGACAAAAATTTTAGTTTTATTTTTTAACATGTTGAGAAAAAAAAGGGACAGGATGACTATTGTTGGTGCATGTAGTGAGGATAATGAATGATGGGGACATATTAAAGATGTTAAACTCTTATTTTGTGTATGTTCTATTAAAGAAAATGATCTTTATTTTAGATGAGGCAGAATAGAATGGTCTACAAGTAAATCAAACCACAAGATAATTAGGAAGAGAGCAAAGGAGGGAGTACCTAGTTCTGCTTGATAAATTCAAGTCATCAGGTTCACATGAAATATATTCTCAGGCAATGAAGAACCTGAGAAATGTGATAATTAAGCCTCTATCAATGATCTTTGTGTAACCATGGAGAATGGAAGACGTAGCATGGAAGCAGAGAAGAGCAAATAACTCAATTATCCAGAGATGAAAGAAGCAATATTTGCAAACATGTATAGCTTGCTTGACTTTAGTTCTTCCTCATATTCTATGATATCTATAAGTAGATGGTTAATGAACAGTTAGAAAATAAATCAAAAAGTCACTATGGCCTCAAGTGGTGGAGTGGATAAATTAGTTGCAGGCCATGGAAGGATTCTGAAAATCGAATAAGAAAAGTAGTGCAAAAAATGGGAAGAAAAATAAGAGTGATAAAAGAAAATTATGAAAATCGAGTCAACTACTTGATAAAGGAGAACCAAAAAAAAGGTGAAGAAAATAACACCTTTAAAAATAGACTAACCTAAATGACAAAAGAGATACACAAAGTCAACGAAGAGAAGAATGTCCTAAAAAGCAGAATTGGTCAGATGGAAAAGAAGATCCAAAAGCTCCCTGAAGAAAATAGTCCCTTAAAGATTAGAATGGAGCAGATGGAAGCTTTATGAGAAACCAGCAAAGTACAAAACAAAACCAAAGAAATGAAAAAATAGCAGACAATATGAAACATCTCTTTGGAAAAACAACTGACCTGGAAAAGAGATGCAGGAGAGACAATTTTAAAATTGTGGAACTACCTGAAAGTCACGGTGAAAAAAAGGCTAAGACATCATCTTTCAAGAAATTATCAAGGAAAACTGCTCTGATATTCTAGAGCCAGAGAGAAAAATAAATACTGAAAAAAATCTAGCAATTGCCTCCTGAAAAAGATCTCAAAAGGAAAACTCGCAGGAATATTGTATCTAAATTCCAGAGCTTCCAGATCAAGGAGAAAATATTGCAAGCAGCCAGAAAAACGCTCAAGTATTGTAGAAATACAATCAGAATAAAACAAGATCTAGCAGCTTCTACATTAGGGGGCAGCAGGACTTGAAATCTGATATTCCAGGAGTCAAAGTAACTAGGATGAAAACCAAGAATTGCGTACCCAGCAAAGCTAAGTATACTACTTCAGGGGGAAAATGGTCATTCAATGAAATAGAGGACTTTCAAGCATTCTTGGTGAAAAGACAAGAGCTGAAAGGAAAATTTGCCTTCCAAACACAAGAATGAAGGGAAACATGCAAAGGTAAACAGGAAAATAGTAAGGGACTTACTAAAGCTGAACTGTTTACATTCCTACATGTAAAGATAGTATTTATAACTCTTGAAACTTTTCTCAGTACTAGAATAGTTGGAGGGATTATATACATATAGACAGAGGGCACAAGATGAGTTGAATAGGAAGGGTTGATACCAGAAAAAAGTAAAATTAAGGAGTGAAGGAGGAATATATTGGGAGGAGACAGGAAAAAATAGAATGGGACAATTTTCTCTCACACAAAAGAGTCAAGGAAAAGATTTTAAAGGAAGGACAAAAAGGGGAAGTGAGAGGGAAAGAGTGAACCTTACTTCATCACATATGGTTTAAGGAGGGAATGACACACATACTCAATTTGCTGTGATAATCTATGTTACCCTACAGGAAAGTGGGGAGAAGGGGATGAGTAGGGATTAGAGGATGACAGAAGGAAGGACAAATGGGAGGAAGACATAATGATAAACAAATCATTTTGAGGAGGGATATGGTCAAAAGAGAGAATAGAATAAATGGAGGATAGGATAGGATGGAGGTAAATAGAGTTAGTTTTTCACAACATGACTTTTATAGAAGTCTTTTGCTACACATGTATAACATAAATCAAATTGCTTGCCTTCTCAGTGGGGATGGGTGCAGAGTGAGGAAGGGAGAGAAGTTGGAACTCAAAGTTTTAAAAAAGAATGTTAAAAAATTGTTTTTACATGCACCTGGGAAATAAGATATCCAGACAATGGGGTATAGAAATCTATCTTGCACTACAAAAAATAGAGGGGATGGGGTAAGAGAAGGGAAGGGTGTGATAGACAGGAGGGCATATTGGGGGAAAGCGGTAATCAGAATGCTTGCTATCTTGGGTGTGGGCATAGGGGAGAGGTGGGGAGAAAATTTGGGATGCAAAATTTTATGGAAATGAATGTTGGAAATTAAAAATAAATATATTTTTTAAAAATTTTATCTTAATAGGTTAGAGAACTTGACCAAATCAGATGGGGATGGGGGAGGGAGGGGATGAAATTTGCAAGTTATTAATGTAAAGTTTCTTGCCTATTTGTGTTCAAAAAATAAACCAGAATTCTGTAATAGGAAAGCTATGAACAGTTAATTGAACTATTTAAAATATCTGAAGATTTTTGTGAATTATAAGGTCAGTAGTGGAACTTGGTAGACAAGAAAGCTAATGCCAATTCAAAATCATAAAGAATTATGGTTACTACTTGACCTATAGGCTTATATTTGAAAGAGATGAAAGAAAGAAGAAAAATTCCTGTATGTATAAAACTATCTCTGGTAGGGTTCTTTTTCTGGAGGATAAAGAACTGGACAATAAAAAGAAACTCTTCAATTGGGAAAAGGCTGAATAAATGATGGTATACGTAATTGAAGAGCATTGCACTATCAGAAATGAAAAAATGCACCATTTCAGAGAAATCAGAATATGTTCAGGGAAACTGTTTGGGGGTTTTCTGACAAAAAATACTGGAGTGATTTGCCATTTCATTATCCAGCTCTTTAGAGGTTAGGAAACTGAAGCAAACAGGTTTAAGTGACTTGCCAAGGGTTACACAGCTAGTAAGGGTATTAGTCCAGATGTGAACTCAGGAAGATGAGTCTTCCTGACACCAGCTCTGGCACTCTATTCACTATGCCATGCAGCTTCCCCTAAGACTTAAAAAAAGTTCCACAAAAATAACCTAGGAAGAATCACAAAAAAAAAAAAAAAAAAAAAAAAAAAAAAAAAAAAAAAAAAAAAAAAAAAAATTGCTGCAAAGATAACATTTTTAAAATCAACAATTTTGGAGGATTCAAGATTCATAGTAGTTCTACAGATTTGAATGATAAAGAATACTACCCACGGGGGGGGGGGGGGCAGAGTCAAGATGGCAGAGTAGAAAGACTCACGTATGCTAGCTCCGAACCCACAGCCCATGAATTTAATGTAAAAAGAGCTCCCCAAAAGTTCTGGATCACTGCAAGGTGTGCAGAAACACAGTGGAAGAGATTTCTATTCAGGAGAGCCCTGGAGAGCCATTCCCAGGGTCCGTCACGCCCCGGAAAGCAGATTCCACCCCAGTGCTGCCCTGGCCGGGTGGCCCCAGAGGAGCTGATCCGAGCAGGCTTCAGGGACAGAACCTCCGGCGGCCAGGAAGGTACCTCCATCCACACACGCTACAGGTCAGTGGGAGAGACGTCTGGGCTGGCCGAGAGGGGAGAGGGATGTCTCTGTGTCTTAGACCCCTCGGGAGGAAGCACCCGAGGCAAAGGCGAGGGCAGGAAGTGGCAGAGGCAGCAGCGGGGGTCCCGGGATTCCCCAAGCAGCAGACAGAAAGAACTTCAGGTCTCTGCATAAATGCCCTGAGGGACCTGAGCCTGGGAGACGGCCCTGCCCCACCTGCTCCATTATTGAAGGTCTCTGCATAAAGCCCCTGAGGGAATTGAGCCTGGGAGACGGCCCTGCTCCACCCGCTCCATCATTGAAGACCTCTGCATAAAGCCCCTGAGGGAACTCAGCCTGGGAGGCGGCCCTGCCCACACCCCAGCACCAGAACTAAAGCTCACATTGATTAACAGCCGCACCTGTCACGCAAAGTCCATTTGAATCTCAGACCCCAAGCACTAGCTGCACGGATCTAGGCAGGGGTGGAGAGGAATCTCAAAAGTCAAGTAACTGGCTGGGAAAATGCCCAGAAAAGGGAAGAAAAATAAGATTATAGAGAGCTTTTTTGAGCAGGTGCAAATGTTCCCACCATTCTGCTCTGATGATGAGGAAATATTCTTGTCATCCAGGAAAAACGTGGAGGGTGGGGCCTCGGTACCCCAGACATCCCAGGGGGGTGTGGGGTGGGCTCAGGCCTTGGAAGAGCTCAAAAAGGATTTTGAAAAGCAAGTTAGACAGGTGGAGGAAAAACTGGGAAGATAAATGAGAGAGATGCAAGAAAAATATGAAAAACGCATCAATACCTTGGTAAAGGAGAGCCAAAAAATGCTGAAGAAAATAACACCTTGAAAAATAGGCTCACTCAATTGGCAAAAGAGGTTCAAAAAGCCAATGAGGAGAAGAACGCTTTCAAAAGCAGAATTAGCCAAATGGAAAAAGAGGTTCAAAAGCTCACTGAAGAGAATAGTTCTCTCAAAATTAGAATGGAACAGATGGAGTCTAATGACTTTCTGAGAAACCAAGAAATCACCAAACAAAACCAAAAGAATGAAAAAATGGAAGAGAATGTGAAGTATCTCATGGGAAAAACAACTGACCTGGAAAATAGATCCAGGAGAGACAACTTAAAAATTATGGGACTACCTGAAAGTCATGATCAAAAAAAGAGCCTAGACATCATCTTCCATGAAATTATCAAGGAAAACTGCCCTGAGATTCTAGAAACAGAGGGCAAAATAAGTATTGAAAGAATCCATCGATCACCACCTGAAAAAGATCCAAAAAGAGAAACTCCTAGGAACATTGTGGCCAAATTCCAGAACTCCCAGGTCAAGGAGAAAATCTTACAAGCAACTAGAAAGAAACAATTCCAGTATTGTGGAAATAAAATCAGGATAACTCAAGATCTAGCAGCTTCTACATTAAGGGATCGAAGGGCATGGAATAGGATATTCCAGAAGTCAAAGGAACTAGGACTCAAACCAAGAATCACCTACCCAGCAAAACTGAGTATAATACTTCAGGGGAAAATATGGTCTTTCAATGAAACAGAGGACTTTCAAGCATTCTTGATGAAAAGACCAGAGCTGAAAAGAAAATTTGACTTTCAAACACAAGAATGAGAAGAAGTATGAAAAAGTAAACAGCAAAGAGAAGTCATAAGGGACTTGCCAAAAAATGAACTGTTTACATTCCTACATGGAAAGACAATATTTGTAACTCTTAAAACTTTTCAGCATCTGGGTAGTTGCTGGGATCACACACACACATACACACACACACATGTACACGTGTGCATGCACAAACACATACACACATGCACGCACATACAGACACAGAGAGCACAGAGTGAATCGAATAGGATGGGACCATATCTTAAAAGAAATTAAGGTAAACGGTGAGAGAGAAAGGTAGGGGGAGGAAAGAGGGTGAAATGGAATGGGGTAAATTATATGTCATTTAAGAGGCAAGCAGGAGACTTTTTTAGTGGAGGGAAAAAGAGGAGAGCTGAGAAAAAACAAGAAGTTTACCCTCATCCCATTTGACTAAAGGAAGGAATAAAATGCACACTCATTTTGGTATGAAAACCTATCTTACAGTACAGGAAACTGGAGGAGAAAGAGATAAGCAAGGGGGTATGATGGAAGAGAGGGGAATAGGAGGGGGGAGCAATTTGAAGTCAACACTCAGGGAGGGACAGGATCAAAAGACAGAATAGTAACAATGAAGAGCAGGATAGGAGGGAGGGTAATTCAGTTAGTCTTACACAACACAACTGTTATGGAAGTCATTTGCAAAACTACACAGATAGGGCCTATATTGAATTGCCTACCTTCCCAAAGGGAATGGGTGGGGAGGGAGGGATGGGGAGACTTTGGACTCAAGTTTTAGGAACAACAGTTTTGTATTGTCCTTGCTACTAGGAAATAAGACATACAGTTAATAAGAAATAGAAAGTCATCTGGCTCTACAGGACAAAAGAGAAGATGGGGACAAGAGAAGGGAGGGATGATAGAAGAGAGGGCAGATTGGTGATAGGGAAAATTAGATTGCTCGGTGTATTGTGGTGGGGGGGAGGGGATAAAAGGGGAGAAAAAATTGGAACCCAAAATTTTGTGAAAATGAATGTAAAAAGTTAAATAAATAAATAAAAACGAATACTACCCACCTTCTGACAGAGAAGTGATAGACTAAAGATAATGAATGATTCACACATTTTTAAATATGAACAATTTAGGTTTTAAAAGCAAAATTATACATATTTCTTTTAGGTTTTTTAGTTCATTTTTTTTTCTAGTACTTGTGAGGGGAAGGTGGCAGAGAGAGAATATATTCTTTTTTTATTATTTTTTTATTTTATTCATTATTTTCTTGTTATTATTTTTTTAATGTTTTACAATCATTTCCTTAAAGTTAAGATTTTATCCTCCCCACCCTTCCTCCAATACCCCCCTCCCTCCCCATGACAGCATACAATTCTGTTTAGGTTCTACATATACTTTCTTATTGAGCACATTTTCACTAAATTCATGCTACATAGTCGAACTAAAATAAATGGAAGAAATCATATAACAAATCAAAACATAATACACTGAAACCCACCCATACACAAACATGATCTGTTACATTCTGCAAATGAGTTCCATATTTCTTTCTCTGAGTGTGGAAGGAATTTTGCCTTAGAAGACCGACATTAGGATTTTTTTTTTCTCAGTAAGTTCTTCTGTTATTACAAAGTTCCAAGTTTACCAGAAAAAACTCTTGCACACTGTGGTCATTGCTGTGCACAAAGTTCTCCTGGTTCTGCTCCTTTTGCTCAGCATCAGATCATATAAGTCCTTCCAGGCCTCCCTGAAGTCTTCTTGTTCATCATTTCTTATGGCACAATAGTACTCCATTACATTCATATACCATAATTTATTCAGCCATTCCCCAATTGATGGGCATCCCCTTGACTTCCAGTTTTTGGCTACTACAAAGAATGCTGCTATAAATATTTTTGTACACGTGGGACCCTTGACCGTTTTTATACTCTCTTGGGGATACAGTCCTAGTAGCGATATTTCTGGGTCAAAGGGTATGCACATTTTTGTAGCCCTTTCGGCATAGTTCCAAACCGTTCTCCAGAAGGGTCGGATGATCTCACAGCTCCACCAACAATGAATTAGTGTTCCAACTCTCCCACATCCTCTCCAGCATTTATCATTTTCTTGTTCTGTCATGTTTGCCAATCTCACAGGTGTGATGTGGTACCTCAGAGTTGTTTTGATTTGCATCTCTCTAATCAATAGTGATTTAGAGCACTTTTTCATATGATTATAGATATCTTTGATTTCTTCCCCTGAAAATTGCTTGTTCATATCCTTTGACCATTTATCAAGTGGGGAATGACTTGTATGCTTATATATTTGAGTCAGTTCTCTATATATTCTAGAAATGAGGCCTTTATCCCCGAGCTTAGCTGTAAAATCTTTTTCCCAATTTACTACATCCCTCCGAATTTTGGTTGCATTGAGTTTGGTTGTGCAAAAACTTTTCAGTTTAAAGTAATCAAAATTATCCATCTTGCATTGCATAATGCTTTCTATCGTTTCTTTAGAAAAAAATTCTTCCCCTCTCCGTAAATCTGATAAATACACTATACCTTGCTTCTCCAGTTTATTCATGGTATCAATCTTTATACCTAAATCATGTACCCATTTGGACTTTATTCTTGTGTATGGTGTCAGGCATGGGTCTATGCCTAATTTCCGCCACACAGTTAACCAGTTTTCCCAGCAATTTTTGTCGAACAATGAGTTCTTATCCCAGAAGCTGGGATCTTTGGGTTTATCAAACAGGAGGTTGCTATATTCCTTGCCTACTGTGTCTTGAGTGCCAAGTCTCTTCCATTTGTCTACCCCTCTGTTTCTTAGCCAATACCAAGTGGTTTTGATAATTGCTGCTTTATAATACAATTTGAGGTCTGGTAGCGCTAGGCCACCTTCCCAAGCATTTCTTTTCATTAGTCCCTTTGATATTCTGGACCTTTTGTTTTTCCAAATGAATTTTGTTATTATTTTATCCAGCTCTAGAAAATAATTGTCTGATAGTTTAATTGGTATGGCACTAAATAAGTAGATTAATTTAGTTAGAATTGTCATTTTTATTATATTAGCTCGGCCTACCCATGAACAACTGATGTTTTTCCACTTATTTAAATCTGACTTTATTTGTGCAAAAAGTGTCTTGTAATTGTGTTCATATAATACCTGGGTTTGTTTTGGCAGGTAAACTCCTAAGTATTTTATAGTGTCTACTCTAGCTTTAAATGGGATTTTTCTTTCTATCTCTTGCTGTTGGAATTTGTTGCTAATATATAGGAATGCAGAAGATTTGTGTGGGTTTATTTTGTAACCTCCAACTTTGCCAAAGTTGTTTATTATTTCAAGTAGTTTTTACTTGAATCTCTGGAATTCTCTAAATATATCATCATATCATCTGCAAAGAGTGATAACTTAGTTTCTTCTTTGGCTATTTTTATTCCTTCAATTTCTTCATCTTGTCTAATTGCTACCGCTAACGTTTCTAGTACCATATTGAATAATAATGGTGATAATGGGCATCCTTGTTTCACCGCTGACCTTATTGGAAACGCCTCTAGCTGATCTCCATTGCATATAATGCTTGCTGAAGGTTTTAGGTAGATACTGCTTATTATTTTATGGAAAGTTCCCTTTATTCCTATGTTCTCCAGTGTTTTTAATAGGAATGGGTGTTGTATTTTGTCGAAAGCTTTTTCTGCATCTACTGAGATAATCATGTGGTTTTTGTTGGCTTTGTTGTTGATATGATTAATAATGCTAATAGTTTTCCTAATATTGAACCAGCCCTGCATTAACCAACATGATCATAATGTATTATTCTCTTGATAAGTTGCTGTATTCATTTTGTTAAAATCTTGTTGAAAATTTTTGCATCTATATTCATTAGAGAAATTGGTCTATAATTTTCTTTTTGTGTTTTGTCTCTTCCTGGTTTGGGTATCAAAACCATATTTGTATCATAGAAAGAATGTGGGAGTACTCCTTCTTCCTCAATTTTCCCAAATAGTCTATATAGTATTGGAATTAACTGTTCTTTAAAGGTTTGATAGAATTCACTTGTGAATCCATCTGGTCCTGGAATTTTTTTCCTAGGGAGTTCATTGATGGCTTGTTCAATTTCTTTTTCTGAGATGGTGTTGTTTAAGTATTCAATTTCCTCTTCTGTTAATCTGGGCAATTTGTATTTTTTAAAATATTCATTCATCCCATTTAGATTTTCCAATTTGTGGGCATAAAGTTGGGCAAAATAATTTCTAATTATTGTTTTAATTTCCTCCTCATTGGAGGTGAGTTCATCCCTTTCATTTTTAATATTAGTAATATGATTTTCCTCTTTGTTTTTTTAATCAAATTGACCAAAGGTTTATCAATTTTATTAGTTTTTTCTAAAAACAACTATTGGTTTTATTTATTAATTCAATAGTTTTCTTAATTTCAATTTTATTAATCTCTCCTTTGGTTTTCAGTGTTTCTAGTTTGGTATTTTCTTGGGGATTTTCAATTTGTTCCTTTTCTAGCTTTTTCAGCTGCATACCCAAGTCATTGATCTCCTCTTTCTCTATTTTATTTATGTAGGCATTCAAAGATATAAAACTTGCCCTAAGAACTGCTTTTGCAGTATCCCATAGGATTTGGTAGGTTGTCTCATTATTGTCATTCCCTTGAATGAAGTTGTTGATTGTTTCTATGATTTCTTCTTTAACCCATTCCTTCTTTAGGATTAAATTATTTAGTTTCCAACTGATTTTTGCTTTATCTTTCCATGGCCTTTTATTACATATAATTTTTATTGGATTATTATCTGAGAAGGATGCCCTGATTATCTCTGCCTTTCTGCACTGGATATTGAGATTTTTATGTCCTAGTACATGGTCAATTTTTGTAAATGTTCCATGTACTGCTGAGAAAAAGGTATATTCCTTTCTATTCCAATTCAATTTTCTCCAAAGATCTATCATATCTACCTTTTCTAGAGTTTTATTTACCTCCTTAACGTCTTTCTTGTTTATTTTGAGGTTAGATTTATCAAGTTCAGAAAGAGGGAGGTTGAGGTCCCCCAGTAGTATAGTTTTCCTGTCAATTTCTTCCTTCAACTCCCTCAACCTGTCCTCTAAGAATTTGGATGCTATACCACTTGGAGCATGTTTAGTAATGATATTGCTTCATTGTCTATGGTACCTTTTAGTAGGATATAGTTTCCATCCTTATCACTTTTGATTAGATCTATTTCTGCTTTTGCTTTTTCTGAGATTAGGATTGCTACTCCTGCCTTTCTAACATCAGCTGAAGCACAATATATTCTGCTCCATCCTTTAACCATTATCCTATGTGTATCCCCCCGTTTCAAATATGTTTCTTGTTAGCAGCATATTGTTGGATTATGGCTTTTAATCCATTCTGCTATCCGTCTCCTTTTTATGGGAGAATTCATTCCATTCACATTCACAGTTATGATTACAATCTGTGTATTTCCCTCCATCTTCTTTCCCACCATTTGTGCTTTTAGCTCTGCTGTCTCCCTTCCCCTCCTCACTAGTATTCACTTTTCATAACCTCCTCATGCCGCCTTCCCCTCTTTCTTTTAGCCCCCTCCCTTTAACTCCCCTTTACTCTTATTGCTTCTTCCCCCCCTTTTGCCTCCCTCCCCTTTCTTCTCCCTTCCCCTCCCACTGCTTATAGACTTAGTTAGGATTTTCTAATTAATTTTATTGTTCCATCCTTTAAACAAATCCGATGAGAGTACCTCTCACACAATGCTCATCTCCCTCCCCTCTTTCCCTCTCCTATGATTTTGTACTTCTTCTTGTGATGTAATTTGCCATTTTCTGCTTCCTCCTTTTCACACCTCCTATTACACTCCCTTCTCATACTTAAATCACATTTTTTATCATGATATCATTTACTTTATACCCATTCCCCCTATGCTTATCCCTTTTATATTTCTTAATAGACGCACAGTTCTGAAGATAAACAGATATCATCTTCCCTTATAGGGAGGTAAACAACTTGCCCTCATTGAGTAGCAAGTTATTTCCCCCCCCCCACTGTTTACCTTTTTATGATTCTCTTGAGACCTGCATTTGAAGATCGAATTGTCTATTAAGTTCTGGCGTTTTGGTCAGGAAACTCTGGAAATCCCTTACTTCGTTGAATGATTTTCTCCTTGCCTGAAATGTTATGCTGAACTTTGCTGGGTAGTTGATCCTTGCTTGTAGTCCCAGCTCCTTTGCCTTACGGAATATTGGTTTCCAATTCTTTTGATCTTTTGATGTAGAAGCTGCAAGGTCCTGTGTAATCCTGATTGTATCTCCTTGATATTTAAATTGTTTCTTTCTGGCTGCTTGTAATATTTTCTCCTTCACTTGATAGCTCTGGAATTTGGCAACTATATTTCTTGGGGTTTTGAGTTTGGGATCCCTTTCAGGAGGGGAATGGTGGATTCTTTTGATGACTATTTTGCCCTCTGAATCTAGTACTTCTGGGCAGTTTTCCTTGATGATTTCCTGGAAGATATTGTCCAGACTCTTTTCTCCATCCTGGGTTTCTGGCAGGCCAATAATTCTTAAGTTTTCTCTTCGGGATCTATTTTCCAGGTCAGTTGTTTTTCCAGTTAGATATTTTACATTTTCTTCATCTTTTCATTCTTTAGATTTTGTTTGACTGATTCTTGCTGTCTCATTGAGTCGTTCGTTTCTACTTGCCCAATTCTAATCTTCATCAAATTGTTTTCTTCTGTTAACTTTTGTATCTCCTTTTCCATCTGCCCAATTTTTCCTTTTAAGAAGCTATTTTCTCCAGTTACTTTTTGTACTTCCTTTTCCATTTGCACTTTTAGGAAGTTATTTTCTGTAGTTAATTTTTGTACTTCCTTTTACATTTGGCCTTTCTGGAATTTATTTTCTCCAGTTAATTTTTGAACTTTTTCTTCCATTTGTTCAATTTTCCTTTTCAAGGAGATGTTCTCATCAGTGAATTCTTTCTCAATAATTTTAAAATCATTGGCCAGGTCATCTTCTATTTCCTTCTTTAGCTGTTCCAGAAGAACTGCTTGTACTTTTGAGTAGTTCATAAGCCCTTCTGAAGTTTCAGATGGAAGTACAGTCGCAGCTGTGACCTCTTTGGGGTTTGTGTTTTGGTCCTTATCCCCATAGAAAGATTCTATGGTTCTTTCGGCCCTCTTCTTTTTCCTGTTCATGATTTTGATTGAGTGTTGTGGCTTCTGGTTCTTTCAGTCAGAAGCTAGAGAACTTTTTGCTGAGCTGATGTGTGAAAAAGCTAAAAGCAGGTTTTTGTTTGGTGTTTCCCTGATCAGCCCTGGGTTTAGCTTGTTAAGTGTGGGGAAGAAGTAGTCTGGTCACAGGAGATCTCCTCAGCTAAATTGAGGCAAAGGCAAGCTCAGGAGCTGGTAATCCCAACTGCCCTATTGTCTTTCTGATTCCCCTGGACAGCTGAGGCATGCCTAGATGCTAATGCATGTTCCCAACCCTCCTGGGGCTCCTCTCCTGGCGGTTAGGCTTGTCTGGGTCCTAGTGCGAATTTTCTCTGCCCTGGGTCCTCTGTCCTTCAGGTTTACCTCTGCCACCATATGAGGAATCCCCCTTAGCTATTTTCCTCGTCTCAGGTGTTATGAGACTATTGGTCTCCTTGTTCTAATTCTACTGATCTGGGATTTTTCTGGGGAGATAGTTTATGGTTCTTTCACGGTCATCAAGGGGGAAGGAGAGAGCATTTACTGATCACTCCACCATCCTGGCTCCTGGAAGTTCAAGTAAGTCACTTACCGAAGTTTGATCTTTGGGCTGAAGGTCTCAGGAGCTGCTGTGCTGATATCTGGCGCTCCGCGGCTCTCACTGATTCTGTTCAGCTTGTCTCCCACCCCGGGTGCCACTCCTCTGGTTCTGCCCGCCACTCAGGTTTCTCGGATCTCTTCTGCTCTGCTGCGCTGTGTGCTGTGGGCTCACCCCTGCGGAACAGATTCTTCCCATGGACCTTCCAGTCCCACCTGAGCTCCGAATCCGTCACCGTCTGTCTCCCACTTGATTCTGCACCTCCGAAATTTGGTCAGATTCTCCTTTCAGAGGTACCTGGAGGAGTTTGTCCGAGAGCTTAGGTGAGTCGCTGCTCTCACTCCTCCATCTTGGCTCCACCCCCAATACATTCTTTTAAAAAAAATAATTTAAAAAAAAAAGATATGAGTGTCACTGAGGTGCCTCCCTCTGTGGTCCATTCCTTTGAGGTGACACCACCTCAGTTCTCGGACCTCACCTCCATGACACTGTCTGAGATAGCTCCCCTTCTCACTTCTTCCTCACCTTAGGTGCCAGCTGAACTTTTCCTCTGCTAGCAGGATATCCTTGCACCGTAATGCAGTTTAACCAGCATTCCCCAGGCCCTCCTTCACAAGTGCAACTTCTTATCTCTCTTCCCAAGTGCCTTCAGGGCTTTTTCCAGGAAGGAAGCACCTGTCTCACCTAGTGAGACAATTAGAGTACATGTCCCATTCTCTATTTCATACCTAATTCATATCACGGAGAAACTGGGGGGATACTCAGAAGATCCCACTAAGCTTACTAAGGATATATCCCTATAATAGAGTTTTCTTGGGGTAATTTGCATGTCTTCTTTTCCTCCTGTTGTATCACTGAGGTGAAAAGGAGAATCTGGGAACAAGCCCAAATATTTGGGGATCGTTTTAGTAGCAATGACCCCATAAAATATCCTCCCCACTGTTTCTGTATATAAGTTCCATTTCACTTCCATGAAGGCTCAGATTCTGAGATTCTTCTCCACCCCCACCTCACCTCTAGATCTGCCCAGCTAGTTCTTGGGGGCTGAGATTCAAATGCTGCTTCCCAGCCTCCCATCTTTCATCAGGGGCAGGGCTGTTATTCAGTGTGAGATTAAATTCAGCTACTCAGGTGGGGGCAGGGCCACCACTTGGGGCTCAGTTCCCTCAGCAGGTTTATGCAGACACCTTCAACACTGGATCTGGGCTCCTGTCTGCTTTGGGAGCCCCTGTCCCCTGCTGCCTCTGCTGCTGCCTCCTGAGTGGGCCTGAGTTATGGGGACACCCTGCTCCCCTCTTGGCCAGCCAAAAAGGCTCTCTTACTGACCTTTGCACCTGTGGGTGGAGGGACCTTCATGGCCACTGGAGATTCTGTCCCTGAAGCCTGCTTGGATCTGCATATGTCGGTGCCATGTGGCCAAGGCAGGTCTGGGTTCTGCTCTGGGTCTGATACATGACAGATCTTTGTTGTCAGTTTTTCAGGGCTCTCTGGAACAGAAATCTCCTCCACTCCATTTTTGTGTGGCTTCTGCTGCTCCAGAATTTGTGGTGAGTTCCTCTTTACAGGTATTTTATGGGCTGTGGATTAGGAGCTAGCATATGTGAATCTTTCTACTCTGCCATCTTGGCTCCTCCTCATGAAGGCTCAGATTCAATCTAGCTCTGATTTTGTCTAGCTGAGACGCTATCTGGCCTGCTTGTCAATACAAGCATCACAAATGGGGAGGCTTCTTACAAGCACCCCAATATGGTTCATCTTTAATAAACTTTGTTTTACTTTGGCTGAAAGAAGCTTGAGCTGAATTTATTCATCAGGAATCCATATGTCAGTATTTTGGGGTCCCAAGCACCCCACATCTCAACATTATGCTTCCCTGACCTCAACATATGATTCCCTGACCTCATCAATGAGACCCTGAGTAATCTAACAAGGAGAGTGAAGGGCTACAAGGAACTGAGAATGTTTACGCTATAGTTCCTGGGACAGAGTACTTGTCTGCAAGTATATGAAAAACTTTCACATGGAAGAAGGATAAGATTTGTTTTGTTTTACTTCTAGAGGGTAGAACTAGAAGAAATAGGTAGATGTTGCAAAGAAACCATTTTAGGTTGGATTAAAGGTAGGGAAATTCTTAACAAATAACACCATCCAAAATTATAATTAGGATTTCATTGAGAAGTTGTGAATTCTTCTGTCCTCAAAGTCTTCAGGAAAATGGTGATAGTCACTTGAGTATGATGTAGAGAATATGATGCTTACATATATGATTTAAAGCTTGGATGCTTTATCTAAATTGGATGACCTGTGAGGTTCCTGAAAAATCTGAAATTTGATGACTTTGTGTCATTATTAGTACAGCCATTGGGGATTCAAATGATGAAAGAATGGGATCATTGTGAATCAGTGAATCAGACTATTGTATCAAAAAATATTCAGTAACTGTAGATACATCTACTCATTTTTTTTTTCATTATAGAACTCATTGCATGCACTTGGCATCCCTCATGAGTAAGTTGTGTGAAAAATGATTATTTTTCATAGACATTACCAACCTCCAAACTGAGCCAGTTCTGGACTGTAACTCCCATGCATTGCATGTCACCAGCTTATGAGAGAAATTAAAACATGGACACAACCCAATTTAGTTTTTCTTTTCTTAGAACAAATTCTGAGGGCACTGATATTTAAAACATTCAAAAATTCATTCATTTTGAAAAAATCAGGTAGATAGTTGGACAGAGATGTTGGAAACTCATCTTTCATAGCATTGAGTTTTATTTATTGCTGCAGGTTGGATGTTAATGAATCCAATTTCTCTTCCATTACTGATGATACTTCATCAAACTCTCTTTACATGGAAGATTGTGAGCCTAGAAAATTGTGACTTTGGCCCTATTCATATAATAGTCTGCAAAATATCTCATATTATTTCAGCAACTCTCAGAAGAATCCCTTAGCTATAGAACAATAATACTATCTACTTCTTTTGTTACACAATTAAATATGAATATAAAACTCTCAGTAGAATAAAAATGCTTTGAAGGAAGAGACATTTCTTCTGTATCCCCAGAGTTTATGCCCCTTGCTTATAGTCCTTGCATAAGAATGTGTGCTAAATTAAATTGAAAGATAAGGCTTAATGTGCAAATAGCACCCAGAGAGGTAGCACATTAACTTAATCACAAAAAAGTAGAATACTTATAGATGGGTGAAACTGACTATTCCATAGTTTCCAGTGAAAAAGCTTTAATATGGGAAGCAAAAAAAAATATGAAAGAAAAGTAGGAGGAGTTGGGAGGGCAAGCACTGAAATTAAAAGTTTTTACAAAGGGAACTTGCATGTAGAAAAGAAAATATCATATATTCCATAATTACTCCTGATGTATGTCTCAATGAAATTGAGGTAGCTGAGCTCTATCTCACTTCAATAAAACCAGTTTTGCAGGGAGAAAAATAGTAACAGGAATAAACATATTTTTGACTATATTTTAGGTACATATTTGATGAAGCCAATCAAATATCATTTATCCAAACTGAAATATAGATTGCATTAATGAAAATATTTATTGGCAATGTAGAAATTGTCTTTAAAAACTATTTTCATTTTCTATTTTTAAAGGAGATATTGTATATTATATAGAAAAAATGACAATTGTCTTTTGGTATTTGTGTATGCAAAAAAAGTACAAGATTGAAAGACCAAAGATTGAAATTTGAATTCTGGCTCTGCTGCTTATCAGACAGAGTATTACATGTTACCAACCTTCAAGATTGGTTAAAGGAAGCAAACAGGCTAAGTGATATGTAAATTCATATTATTTATTCCTTCAAAGCTAGCTGAAGTTAATGAACTCCTGTGTGCAAAGATTCAGAATGTGAATTCTGATTGAATGATAAAAAAATGATCAGTCCTAAGTATGTTTTAGAACAATCCCAACTCAGGGTCTATCTCCATACATGTTTAACCATATTATGAGAAAATATTTTTCTTTTATTTTCTATTTTTATATATTAATTTTATTTTTTTAGTGTTCTACAATCACTACCATGTAATTTAGATTATTTTTTCCTTCTCTTTCCCTTCCTTCCCCAAAAGTGCACACAATTTTATATAGGTTCTATACATATATTCCTATTAAATACATTTTCACTATAGTCATGTTATATAGAAGAATTAAAAGGAATGGGAGGACTCATATAGCAAAGCAAGATATAAAACAAAAGAAAATGACTTGCTATAGTCTGCAAATGAATTCCAAAGTTCTTTTTCTGGATATGGAAGGCATTTTGCTTTAAAAGGTCATAAGGAATTTTTTTTTCCTAAGTCTCATGGCAACCCTTTGAAGTAGGTGTTATAGATATTATAAATATATATATATATTATAATACATTATAAGTATATATTATATACTATATATTATAAATATATATACATATATTCATTTTATTTATTTTTAATGTTCTACAATCACTACCACAAAACTTAGATTTTTTTCCCCCTACCTACTTCCCACCACCCCTCTCCCTCCTCAAGATGGCACACAATTCTATATAGGATCTACACATACACTTCTATTGAATATATTTTTGCATAGTCATTCTGTGTAGAAGAACTAAAATAAGTGGGAGGAATAATATAACAAACCAAAACATAATACACACACACACACATACACACACACACATACACAAATGATCTGCTACATTCTGTGATTGAATTTCAGAGTTGTTTCTCAGGATGTAGAAGGCATTTTGCCTTAGAAGACCTTTGGAAACTCTTTTTTATGTCCTTGCACTCCTATGAAGATCCTAGTCTACCAGAAAAAAACTCTCACATACTGTGGTAATTGCTGTGCACAAAGTTTTCCTGGTTCTGCTCTTTTTGCTCAGCATCAGGTCACATAAGTTTTTCCAGGACTCTCTGAAGTCTTCTTGTTCATCATTTCTTATAGTACAATAGTATTCCATTACATTCATATACCATAATTTATTCAGCCATTCCCCAATGGGCATCCCCTTGATTTCCAGTTTTTGGCAACTACAAAGAATGCTGCTATAAATATTTTTGTACATGTGGGACCCTTTCCCATTTTTATGATTTCTTGGGGATACAGTCCTAGAAGTGATATTGTTGGGTCAAAGGGTATATGCACTTTTGTAGCCCTTTGGGCATAGTTCCAAACCACTCTCCAGAATGATTAGATGAGCTCACAGCTCCACCAACAATGAATTAGTGATCCAACTCTTCCATATCCTCTCCAGCATTTATAATTTTCCTGTTCTGTCATGTTTGCCAGTCTAATAAGTGTGATGTGGTGCCTCAGAGTTGTTTTGATTTGCATCTCTCCAATCAATAGTGATTTAGAGCATTTTTTTCACATGATTATAGATATTTTTAATTTCTTCCTCTGAAAATTGCCTGTTCATATCCTTTGGCCATTTATCAATTGGGGGAATGACTTGCATTGTTGTACATTTGACTCAATTCTCTATATATTCTAGAAATGAGGACTTTATTCCTGAGATTAGTTGTAAAAATATACTACATCCCAATATACTACATCCCTCTGAATTTTGGTTGCATTGGGTTTGGTTGTGCAAAAACTTTTCAGCTTAATGTAATCAAAATTATCCATCTTGCACTTCATAATACTTTCTATCTTTTCCTTGGTCAAAAATTCTTCCCTTCTCCATAAATCTGATATTCCTTTCTCCTTCAGTTTGTCCATAGTATCAATCTTTATACCTAGATTATGTAACTATTTGGACTTTATTCTTGTGTACGGTGTCAGGTATGGATCTATGGAGAAAGGAATTTTCTTAATTGAATGGGTAGTAAGTACAATAAAATAAGAGAATTGACAAAGTGTCATTTGAAATTATAACCCAGGATATCTTTGTTTTCCTTACCATTACCATGTCATAACAGTATATGTCCAAAAATATTAAGATAAGAAAAAGTCCAATTATTCAAGATAGTGTCTTAGGTTAAAGGTCTCATCGTTAATGTCCATGAATAGGAAAAGAAGCTCTTAAGACAGCCCCATCTTGCCTTATTGACATAGAAAGGTGAATTCTCTGTGTTTACTCAGAGAAGAAAATATTTGTTAAGCAGAGGTGCTTCTTCTGTTTGATTATTTCAGGCTCTGACCCCTATTGAGGTTCAAATGAAATTAAATAATTATCAAGGCCAACTTTACAGAATTCAATCTTTAAAAAATGGACAGGATTAGGTCATACACACATTTATTTTTTTTTCAAAGTGTTTGGGGCATGGATGTAGAGCAGTAGTCAAAATTGACTTCCCTTTGGCCTTAGGCCATACAGTTTTTATACTCTTCCAAAAAGGATTGATATAACTCCATCATCTTTTCAACTCAGAAGAGAAAATGTTTCTATACCAGACTACTCCATGCTGTACCACAGCCTTGGGTTATGTAGACAAAATATCTCCCAGTTTGAATAGGCTTCTCTATTTTAGATTAAATTCCCTGCATGCTTGGGTTAGAATTTGACCAGGATAAAGAGAGTCAATGCAATCTCATTATCAGTCATGTCCTTCAGAAGAAAGACTGAATTTAAAACCAGGACTTTGGAAGGAATCTCCAAGATGTTGATTATAAAGAATCATTTTTCTTGTAAGTTAGATAAAACTAGGTAGCACAGGTAGCACGGTGAATAGAGTGTTGGGGCCTAAAGTCAAAAAGGCTCACTTCCCTGATTTCAAATACTGCCTAAGACACTTGGTAGCTGTGTGGTCCTGGGTGAGTCACTTAATCCTGTTTATCCCAGTTTCCTCATCTGATAAATAAGCTAGAGAATGCAATGGTGAAGCACTTACATCAGTATGCATTCTGACATGCACAGAGGGGCCTGCTATCACTGGTTCTTAGATCTGCATTTGTAAAAAGAAAGGTAACAATCTCTTTAATTTGTTCAACCAAATGCTTCCAGAGGAACCTTTTATCTTTTACTTTTCCAAAGCTTTCTATTCAACAGAGAAATAAAATCCAAAGAACAAACTTCCATCTCTCTGACAATTGCATATAAACATAGTTACCAGAGAGGGAAGCACCAACATCTGGGTTTTCAAGGGGGATGGGAGGGAGGGGGAAGGATGCTTAACATGCTTGTGTTAATCTGGCACACAAACCTTCTTTCAAAACTACACCCCAAAGCAAAATCTCTCCTCAGAGTATGTATATTCTTTTCGGAGCCAGAGGCCATGACCCCTGTTGCCCAGTTCCTCATTAGCAATCAGTAAAAGGTATAGGCCTTCATAAGAAACAGGCCTCCCCTAATCAAGCCTCCCTCAATAGCCCTACCTCAGGTCTGTCAATGGTCAGGGAAGATTTTTAACTCCCATTACAGCACTCCAGGATCTTTGTTAAGAAAACTCCAAATACTGTCACAAAGAGTTGGACATGGTTGAAAACAATTGAATAACAGCATTATACTAGACATGTCAGTTTCCTTGAAGTTCAGTTCTATCATCTATGAATGGAGACAGGAATATATGCATTTTGATGGAAACCTTACACACTTTATTAAACAGTATGCATACACGATACAGCAAGTACAAAGGAACAATGACCTGGGCCCACATTGAAACAGCATGATCAGAGCAGGCTAGATTGGTTTAGAGAAATTATAAGCTTCCAATAAAACAGAGGATCATTTTTTTCACTGAAATTGTTATATATGTCTGCAAGACATGGAATACAACTACCTCCAAAAAACTCGAAATAAGTAGCTCATAGAGGAACTTAAAGAATATCAGTAAATATGACAAGTGGGTAACAAGAATGCTTCACAGGTGTCCCCACAGTGGCAGGAGAAGGTAAAAAAGTTCAGACATTTAGAGGATATCTGTGGTGAACTTTTGGGAGGCAGGAACAAGAGTCACAATGGATGGGTAGCACAGATGGGTTACTGCCTGCATCAATAAGAGGAACTCCATATTAGATGAGAAAACAACTCAGTTTGAGTACTTGAGAGTAATATCTGCATTATTGACTTTGCACAACTTATATTTATACTTTAAGAACTTTATGGATATACATAATTATTTTTGCTATTAAATTTAATTAAATGAACTAAAATCATTAATTACATTTGAGTAGAAATAATAATTATTGTGTATGTTCATTTATTTATTTATATACATTGAACAAATGAGATTAGCTAGGGGCACCTAAGTGGCACAATGGATAGAGTACCAGGCCTGGAGTCAGGAAGACTCCTCTTTCTGAACTCAATCCTGACTTCACACACTTAATTGCTATGTGACCTGGACAAGTCACTTAATTGTATTGACCTCAGTTTCCTCATCTATAAAATAAGCTGTAGGAGGAAGCAGCAAATCACTCCAGTACTTTTTCAAGAAAACTCCAAATGAGATCAGAGTGGGATATGACTCAAAGGACTTAACAACATCAATGAAAAACACTAAAATTATTGACTTTTCTTTAACTCGTGTACAACTTCTAGAAACTTTACTCTTCCTTTTAATATTAGCACACAGCAATATAAAACTCAAATGAAAAATTGATATTTTTATATAGCAAGCTAATGTACTTTGCTGTCCATATAATTTTCATTGAAAATATAGGAAAACCCATCAATGTCAGGAATATGTCTTCCCTTCAAATGTAGAAAGAGGGATGCAATTCATGATATTGAAATTCTGTTCAGGAAGGAAAGATTCATTTAATAGGGACTCTACTAAATCCTGGCAATGTATTGCTTTTAAATTAAATAATATTTGAACTTCCAGAAAATTGATTTCTTGACTGAAGAATAAATCTTTTCCTTCCTTAACTTAGGCAGTTACAGAAATGAGACAATAGGCCTTTAATTTCTTTTTAATTTGTGAATTCTGGAATGTATCCAAAGTTCACAGTGACCAAAAAAACATTTTTTAATTCATTATTGGTCTAGTTAAAGATTACTAGCATTTCCAGTTTTGAAAATAGAGAATTTTTATTGACCTCTGGCTAATAGATCTTTTACCTATGATATTATTCTTGTCACAAAATCTTGAATGCTTCCTAGAAAACAATGTTTAAAGTTATTATAGCATTTGTTATTACTTCAAAACTATGCCTTCTCAATATGAAAATGGTAAGATCTAGATATTGCATATAATACAGTTTAAGTGAATGCTATGAAGCATAGGTGAGCAATTGGGAAATTCAGGGAATATAATATCCATGTTTGTCATATATACCTTAGTCAATTCAAATAACCTTTTTTTTCTTTTTTTCAAAGAAAAATATTGATACCCCCCAAAATTGTTCAACAGTAATCAAAATTTCAAAAGAATTTGTTTTAAATTGTCTAAGAAGCCTAGAAAACCATTTTATTCATTGCAAAGCAAATGAAAACTATTTTAGTGCAAAGTATATAATGTAGAGCATATTGTTCTATCTTTGCATTCTGAACATGGATTTGAGCCTCACATTTCATGAGCATGACAGTACATTTGTTGAGGTCAGGGAACCACATGTTTAGGTTTGGGGTGCTTGGGATCCCCAAATATCCACACTCTGGGTCTTGTCCTAATGAATTCGACCTAAGCCTTCTTTCAGGCAAAGTAAAACAAAGTTTATTAAAGATTCACCATATTGGCTTGACTCTTATGAAGCATAGCCATTTGTGACACTTGTATTGACAAGCAGGCCAGATAGAATCTGAGCTACATATAATCTGAGCTATAATGAATCTGAGGACCTTCACAGAGGCAAGAGGGAGCTTATATTCAGAAAAACCTTGAGAAAGATCTAGGGGTGGCCAAGTAGTCCGGGAGGAGGGTTCTAAGGAGGATCTTGGTGGGAGTGGGGTTACTGATCAAGTGTGGGAGATAGCTGGAGGCAATGGAGAGGTTGTTGCTGTGTTTGTCATTTTTTTCTAAGAGGACCATGACATCAAGATTATGACATGACTTGAAGTTGACTTTAATTTGAGTGAGGGAGGGCTGTGCAAGGTCACCAACCTCACTGTCTTCTCCTGAGCCATCTACATCCACAGGACAGAAGTATCAGACAATGGAAGGCTTGGATAGGAAGTAATCAAGTATGAGAATCAGCCAGAGGCAATCTTAATCTGGCAATTAAGTGAGAAGACTTAAAGAGAGTTTACGGAGGTTCCCAGAGTCTGTACACCATTATATTCAGTTGCTGGTTAGTAAGTACACAGACTGAGAAGCAGTTTTGTAAAATTCATCTGCTGCTGTCCTAATATCAAATGATATTGATGATAACCACATGAATACTGGCAAATCCCTTAACCTGTGTTTCCTCAGGTAAGTCTTTAGGATCTTCCTCTCATTCATAGACAGGTCTCAATCTGCATTAAGGTAGGGACTCCATACAAGATAAATAGCAGCCCCTTCACATATTTCTACATATGTTTAGGTTGATGTACACATAGCCAGAGCCAGCACAATGTTTGAAAGAGAAAAGGTATTAGACTGACTACCAAATTGAGGGTCTACAGAGCTATTGTGCTGATCTCACTGCTGTATGCCTGTGAAATATGGACAGTCTACCTGCACCATGGCATGATATTGAATTGTTTTCATTTGAACTGTCTTAGGAAGATTCTGAGGATTATTGGGCTGTATAAGGTAGCAGACACTGAAGTCCTTGCTCGAGTTGAACTGCCAAACGTTCAAATCATACTTCAGAGAGTGCAACTCCGATTGGGCTGGTCACGTTTTTCAAATGTTAAATGTACACTTGCCAAAAAGACTATTTTATGGAGAACTTACATGGTGCAGGTGATCACATTGTGGCCAGAAAAAATGATACAAGGACACTCTCAAGGTTTCTCTCAAGAACTTTAGATTTATTGTGCAACATAGGAGACACTGGCACAGGATCACTCAGCATAGTATGCCCACATAAGAAAAGGTGCTGTGCTCTTTGAGCAAAGCAGAATTGAGACAGCACAAAGCAAATGCAAGATGTGCAAACTTGGAATATTCACCCCAAATATTCATATGGACTATCTGTGCCCAACCTGTGGTAGAGCATTGCAAGCTCTTATTGGTCTGATCAGCCACAGTTGGACACACTGAAATTTCATTTTACAATGGTGATTTCATTTTGGTCCTCTTCAAAGATAAAGAACAACAACCAACCAAAAAATATGTGCTTAGGTATATATAGATTTTTTTAAAAAGCATAGAATATATTCCTGAAAATTGAAAAATGCTTTAAAAAAACACACAATAGCATGGGTGTCAGAAGGAAATTATGATTAAATTATATGGTGATTTCTTCTTGATTTTCAAGTAAAAATACTTAGATAAAATGAATAGTTTTGATCTAATTTGTCTATTGATAAGCATTTTTTCAGTGACTGCTCTGCGTCAGTCAACATGTTAAGTAAAGCAAAAGACAGTTCCTGTCCTGGAGGAACTCACAATCTAATGGAAGAGATGTCATGCAAATAACTATGTAAAAGCAAATTTTAAGGATAGCTGAGCAATAATCAATAGATGGAAGGCAAAAGAATTAATATGCATATATGTGTGTATGTGTGTGTACATACATAAATATGCCTACACACACACACACACACACACACACATATATAATCCACTTTGGTTTTCCAGTGTTGATGACTAATATTTTCCTTCCTTCCTTTCCTTCTTTCTTTTTAAATTGCATTGAGGTAGGTGTTTTGTATTCTGAAGCTTAAAGTAATTTGCACACTGTCATCTGTGAAAAGGTATATGATCAATATAGATTGGGGGGCTTCTGTGTAAGACATTTTAAATGGTTCTGGAAAACATATGAGCATATGTCTCTATCAGTCATACTTCATTTAATGTTAATATCCTGTGGGTCATTGAACAAAATTATCCCTGCAATAGCATCTGTCACAGAATCCTGAAAAACTTACATATAAGATATTTTAGGGATAATTTTACAATGGCATTTTGTTCTATCAATTCAAATGCTTTTCAAAATAGCAACAAATGGGTATAGTAGTATGTTTTATTCTCAATGTTTCTTAGTTGTGTGAATCTAGAGATATGATTTGTTATAAAAAAATCATTTGTTAAAAAATACCTTCCTAACTTTCACATATATATATATGAATATATATATATATATATATATATATATATATATATATATATGAATATTTTCTTTGGTATGAGGCAAAGATGAAAAGAAAAATATATGTAACAAGAGTTTCCAATATTTTCTCATTTGGACCTCCCGCCTTTTTTTGCTAAATAAACAATAGGGATTCTTTTCTTGGTCTTTGGGAATCCTATCAAAGATTTGTATATCACTGAAATTGACCTTAGATTATCTTTAAATGTGTTTTGCCTATATCCTGTGCAAACAATGATTTTTCCTAATTTTATCTTTTTAAGTGTCAGTGTGCTTTGGATACTAAAGTGATAAAATAAAAATTTGATGTTTCTATGATTATCACTGTTAAAAATAGAACACCATAGAAATAAATGGTAGCAGAAATATTCCATTTCCTGTTTATTAGTTGTTCCCATTATGACTTGTCTATAAATATTTCCAAAACAAACTAGCTTACGTATATCTCATATCACATTTGTATATTGTTATTGTCATCACAGTTCTTTTTTGCTTATGGGAAGAGGAACAATTTGATCTTTCCACCCTATTATTGGCCAGGCCTTCAGGGATGATCAGTGAAGCAAGAAGAAAATAAAATCAAGGATAAACAATGTGCAGACTTTGGTTTGGCTGACTGAATATGATTGTGCATCTGATTCATAAAAGAAATGTGAGGTATCTTGCAAAAGGACTCTTACCATTATTCTGTGGTGAAGAAACTAAATAGTACTAAAATTTTGAAGCACAAGATGACAGCTCTGAAGAAAAGATTGTCCCATAGAAAGTATCAACAACTTGAAGCTCAGTAGGGATAATAACTCATAGATCAGTGGAGAAACCAGCTCATCAGCAAACATCAGTAGACCAGTGAGGAAGCATCAAGTCGGATTCAGGAGCAAAGATGAGTTTAAATTGGTATGGTGCCATAATAGCATGGGTTAATCAGGCTGTATAAGTTACACATGTTACCAATGAGTTGTTTCCTTTCCCAGTAGTGATATGGGAACATGTGGAAAAGCTTGCCTTTGTTGTATGAACATTATATGTACATACTCTCTCTCTCTCTCTCTCTCTATATATATATATATATATATATATATTTCCCTTTGTAGTCTCCATTAATTGATGGTCATTTTATCTTAAAGGCATGGGCTGTCTTTTTTTGACAAGGTATGAGAACATCTAGAAAAATATGGGTGTATGTGTCATCCAAGAATGTCTTGAACTTATATGAAACCTTCAGATACACTGGTTTAATGAAGGCATATAGCTATTTCACAGAGAGATGCATTATAAAAGTTATTTTGTTGCTACACTCTTCTGTTATCCTCTGTAGGGTTATTTTTAGTTATCTTTTGCTACGATTGCTTTTGGAATGCTTCCTGGCAAAGGAATTTCTTGGATCTTAGAGAATTTGGGGAACAATTTTCTCATGATGGCAACAATTGCTTAAAAAATGGTATTAATCAATGACAGTACCATTATTTTTGTCTGTTTCCCTTTTAAAAAGGTAACTTTTTTAAAATCTTCACCTGTACATTTTCTAAGTAAGGAACTTTCAAGTGGAAGTTTCTACTTCAGCCACTCTCATTTCTCTCTATTAGTGAGAATAGCACCCAAAATAAAATTTCATCTTGTCAGTCCCTCCACTTTTTAAGGATAAAATTATAACTAAATCAAGAAGCACCCAATGTCTTGGCTTTTGTCAGAAAGAGAGCTCAGATAGATGCCTCAGCAATTGAAGTTCCTACTATACAATGCCTATTTGCTGTGCTTGTGATCTGTTTCTCTAACTTCCCATCTAATTCCTCTTTCGAGCTATGTCATCTGGGGCACACTCCGAAAACAAAATAACATTTATTTCTACTATGTTTTATCTTTACCCAAATACTTTCCATCATGCATTTCCTCTGATTTCTGCATTTTCTTGCATGAGTATACCTTCTGATTAAATAGTTGCCTTCAATACTTACCTTTTTATTTCAATTTATCCATTTATTTAGAATGAAATATATCCATATATCTATCCATGAACTAATGAAAGTTTTCTTCCTACTAAGGCTTACTGATCCATATATGAAGTCTACTTCACCTCTTTATGTTAAGATTCTTAGTTGTTCACATTTGTAGTTTAAATTGCCTGCATTTGTTTATGTGGTTTTGTTATATTTCACTTATTTTTTTCTTTGATTTTGCCTCTTGGAATTATTACTTATTTTTTTTCTTAATTTGTTACTTCTCTCTGTATTATCTAATGTGAGGTTTATATATATATATATATATATATATGTATGTATGTATGTATATATGTATATGTGTGTGTATGTATGTGTAGGCAATTTTCTTCCTTTGTTAATTTTAGATTAAAACTTTTTATTATGCTTTTCATTTACTTGACAAATGATTTTCCATTTATATGAGGGTTTTTCAGTACTTTACCTTTAAACAATATTTTGTTGATTTTACTTGAAATATTTCCATAATTTCTTCACAGAGCAGTCTTGTGAAACATCAAATGCATACTTTATTATTTGAAAATATTTTTAATTGAGTCAGATTTACGACAAGAATGATATAATTTTCCCTGGTTGACTTTACATCTTATGAAGTGCTCAAAAGGAAAAATACATAATTCAGTAATAATTTGCCCAATGCTAATAATTTACAATTAAGAACCACATTCATTCATTTCTTCACATTGTCAAACACTGCTAGAATGAGGAGAAAAGGTGTTTGTTTAGAAGGAAGTATGTGTGTGCGTGTCTCTGTGTATAGATACAACTAATTTCAGAAGGGATCTGTTGGTCATTTGGACTTTGGTTTTCTTGTTCTATTTCTCATCCTCATAGAGCCTGTCTCACTCATTCAGTAGCATGTGTTTGATATGTTGTTCAGTTTTCCACCTTAGTCATTTTTATTTCCTTTTACTCATCCTCTTTTGTTTATATTTGTAAGGAAACTTATCTCATTAGAGGCAAAAAGGAAAAAAAATTATTTGATCAAATGTAAAATTCTCATAAAGACAGTGAAATAAGTTAAGAGAAAAGAAAATAAATACTAACACTTTCACTGTCTAGTATAATGAAAGGTACAGTTGACAATACTTTTCTAAAATGATTCATCAAAATATCATTAGTTCTGACTATTTTATTAACCCCAAGGCTATGGATAAGCTCATAGCTGAATGATCTGAATCTATAAAATAGTGAATATAACTCTTACTTATTATCTTTTGATATGTTGAATCTTCTCAAAAGAGACAAAAAGATGTTTCGATTATGGACATTTAACTAATCATTTAGGAAGTAGAGATAGTTGTTATGGAATTTATTATTGTTACCAGTAGTCACCATCAGTTTGTGGGTTGGTGAGAGTAGAGGAATTTGGAATTCATGAATATCTTTTTCTTCCCCTTGGTGTCACTATGAAATAATGAAAAGATCACTGAATTTAGAGTGAGATGACAAAATCCTAGATTTTCTACTTGTTACATATGTGAAAATGGACAGATTATTTAATGTCTCTTAGCTTCTGTTTCTTTATTTGTAAAACTAAAAATGGATTAGATGACTCCAATGTTCTCTTCTAACTCTAAGATCCTCTAATCATTCTCAATTCAACTGAACTCTTTCTGATATTTACTGCTTGGTATACTTTAAAGGGTGGGGGAAGTTAGGTGGCCCAGTGAAGAAAGTGCTGGGCCTGGAGTCAAGAAGACTGCTTTTCATGAGTTTAAATATGACCTCAGACATTTACTAGCTGTGACCCCGGATAGACCCTGTCTGTCTCAGTTTTCTCATCTCTAAAATGAAATTAGATGGAAATCTCAAACCTCTTTAGTATCTTAAAAAAAATTCAGTCACAGAGTTTGATAGAACTGAAAAAATAACTCAACAACCAAATACTTTCAAAGGGGGCTTCATTTTTGATTCATACGATTGTTCTTTTAAAAGTGGCACCTTATGTTGAATATAATTTTATTTTCAACCTGTACCACTGAGAAATATTGAATAGGAAAGAGAGTAAGAGTGTTATGATTGAAATAATATCAATCTCCCCTACTTTATCAACTTTTTGCAAGTTCTCTTGGTCATAATATCGTAGCCAATTTTCTACAAATACAAAATATTTTACCACCAAAAGAAATCTTAGAGATAATCTAGGGTAATTGTTTTATTTTATAGATGGAAAAACTGAGGCTAAATGAAGTTAAATGACTAGCTCAAAGTTATGTATTAAGTTTAGAGGCAGAAATAAAATTAGAATATCAAGACCAAAAATGGGTATGTTAATAAGATACCCATAATATTCAGAATAGAAAGTTGCAGAGAGGGTAGAAATTAGACCTCATAATCAGACAGCCCTAGGTTTCAATCCCACCTTGCTCAATTATTAACTAATTCTATGTAAGTCATCTAACCTTTCAGTGCTCCTATGTAAATATTTAAGACTGTACTGAATTTGTCATTGGGAAAGAAATTTCGTTCCTGGAAACTCCCTCCACAGATGAAATCACAGTAAAACTAAAATATTCAGGATCACAGTTTCTGAAACATATTCTTCTCCTGTATTTGAAAATGTATTCTTATTTAAAAGATGCCCTATTAGCTCTTATAGATTCAACTGATGACCACAGTTCCATATTAATAAAAATGTGACTTCCTAATTCTTGCCTCAATATTAATTGAATTCAAATTTTCTTTCTAGAGAGAACTGATTTGCATAAAATTCATTGCACAATACATGTGTTAAAGAAGAATAAGTCTTTTTTAACATGACAAAATAATTTTTATTGTTTACATTTGAATCAAATTGCATTTTTTAAATATAAATTTATTTATTGAACTTTTTACATTGATTTTCACAAAATTTTGGGTTCCAAATTTTCTCCCCTTTTGTCCCCTCCCCCCACCCCAATACACCGAGCATTCTAATTTTCCCTATCACCAATCTGCCCTCTTTTCTATCATCCCTCCCCTCTCTTGTGCCCATCTTCTCTTTTGTCCTGTAGGGCCAGATGACTTTCTATTCCCCATTAACTGTATTTCTCATTTCCTACTAGCAAGAACAATACTAAACAGTTGTTCCTAAAACTTTGAGTTCCAAATTCTCCCCATCCCTCCCTCCCCACCCATTCCTTTTGGAAAGGCAGGCAATTCAATATAGGCCATATTTGTGTAGTTTTGCAAATGATTTCAATAACAGTAATGTTGTGCAAAACTAACTGTATTTCCCTCCATCCTATCCTGCCCCCCATTGTTTCTATTCTATCTTTTGATCCTGTCCCTCCCCAAGAGCATTGACTTCACATGGCTCCCTCCTCCCATTGCCCTCCCTTCCATCATCCACCCCCATGCTGCTTATCTCCTTCTCCCCCACTTTTCTGTATTGTGAGATATGTTTTCAAACCAAGATCAGTGTGCATTTTATTCCTTCCTTTAGTCGAATGTGATGAGGGTAAACCAAGTTTTTTCTCACTTCTCCTCTTTTTCCCTCCACTAAGAAGTCTCCTGCTTGCCTCTTGAATGAGACATAATTTACTCCAATCCATTTCATCCTCTCTCCTCCCACTACATTTCTCTCTCACCACTTACCTTCATTTCATTTAAGATATGGTCCCATCCTATTCAATTCACTCGGTGCTCTCTGTCTCTGTATGTGCATGCATGTGTGTATGTGTGTGTGTGTGCGCACATGTGTACATGTGTGTGTATTTGTGTGTGGTCCCGCCAACTACCCAGATACTGAAAAGTTTTAAGAGTTACAAATTGTCTTTCCATGTAGGAATGTAAACAGTTCACCTTTGGTAAGTCCCTTATGACTTCTCTTTGCTGTTTACTTTTCCATGCTTCTTCTCATTCTTGTGTTTGAAAGTCAAATTTTCTTTTCAGCTCTGGTCTTTTCATCAAGAATTCTTGAAAGTCCTCTGTTTCATTGAAAGACCATATTTTCCCCTTATTATACTCAGTTTTGCTGGGTATGTGATTCTTGGTTTGAGTCCTAGCTCCTTTGACTTCTGGAATATCCTATTGCACACCCTTCAATCCCTTAATGTAGAAGCTGCTAGATCTTGTGTTACCCTGATTGTATTTCCACAATACTGGAATTGTTTCTTTCTAGTTGCTTGCAATATTTTCTCCTTGACCTAGGAATTCTGGAATTTGGCCACAATGTTCCTAGGAGTTTCTCTTTTTGGATCTCTTTCAGGTGGTGATTGATGGATTCCTTCAATACTTATTTTTCCCTCTGTTTCTAGAATCTCAGGGCAGTTTTCCTTGATAATTTCATGAAAGATGATGTCTAGGCTCTTTTTTTGATCATGACTTTCAGGTAGTCCCATAATTTTTAAATTGTCTCTCCTGGATCTATTTTCCAGGTCAGTTGTTTTTCCCATGAGATATTTCACATTCTCTTCCATTTTTTCATTCTTTTGGTTTTGTTTGGTGATTTCTTGGTTTCTCATAAAGTCATTAGCCTCCATCTGTTCCATTCTAATTTTGAGAGAACTATTTTCTTCAGTGAGCTTTTGAACCTCTTTTTCCGTTTGGCTAATTCTGCTTTTGAAAGCATTCTTCTCCTCATTGGCTTTTTGAACCTCTTTTGCCAATTGAGTGAGCCTATTTTTCAAGGTGTTATTTTCTTCAGCATTTTTTTGGGTCTTCTTTACCAAGGTATTGACCCATTTTTCATGCTTTTCTTGTATCTCTCTCATTTCTCTTCCCAGTTTTTCCTCCACCTGTCTAACTTGATTTTCGAAATCCTTTTTGAGCTTTTCCATGGCCTGAGTCCATTGGATATCTATTTCGGATGTTTGGAGTACAGAGGCCTTGGCTTCTATGTCTTTCCCTCATGATAAGCATTGTTCCTCATCATCAAAAATGAAAGGCGGGAACATCTTTTCCCCAACAAAGTACCCTTCTATGGTCTTATTTTTTTTTCGCTTGTCTGGACATTTTCCCAGCCAGTTCCTTGACTTCTGAGATTCCTCTCCACCCCTGCCGAGATCTACTCAGCTAGTCCTTGGGGTCTGAGATTCAGATGCTGCTCCCCAGCCTCAGGGCTTTCAGAGGTGGGCGGGGCTCCTATTCAATGTGAGCTTAAGTTCTGTTGCTCAGGTGGGGGCAGGTCCGCCTCCCAGGCTCAGTTCCCTCAGGGGGTTTATGCAGAGACCTTCAACAATGGAGCTCCTGCCTTCTTGGGGAGCCGCTGCCTCTGCTGCTGCCTCTGCTGCTGCCTCCTGAGGGAGCCCGAGTCATGGAGACACCCCGTTCCCTTCTCGGCCAGCCCAGAAGTCTCTCTCATTGACCTGTAGTGCCTGTGGGTGGAAGGACCTTCCTGGTCACTGGAGGTTCCATCCTTGAAGCTTGCTCGGATCTGCTTCTCTGGGGCCACGTGGCCAGGGCAGCGCATGGGTGGGCTCTGCTGTCTGGTGCACGATGGACCTTTGAGGTCAGTTCTTCAGGGCTCTCTGGAATGAAAATCTCCTCCCCTCTGTTGCTGCACGGGTTTCACTGCTCCATAATTTGTGGGGAGTTCTTTTTTCAGGAAATTTATGGCCTGTGGGTTTCGAAGCTAGCATACGTGAGTTTTTCTACTCCACCATCTTGGCTCCTCTCCCCTCAAATTGCAATTTTAAATAAGATTATGACATTGGCATAGGAGTATTTGATTGATATATGTGAAACAAAGGTAATGGCTAAGTAGTCAAAAGATTTTGAATCACAGCCATATAAATATATCTAGACCCACATCAGAACTCTGAATAGCTCACAAAAGAGGGCAGAAATAATGGAGAAGGAAGAACCTCCTTTTGTGAGTTGTGCAGGTCATTACTGAATTTTAGTGACCCTAGAGTACCTTGTGACCACAACTACATGTAATCTTCTAGATTTCTGGTGGGAAAGAAGGATGTATTTCATTTTCTTGTTGATCTAAACTTTAAGTGGCCTACAAAAATATTCTTAGCTTTAATTTTCCTCAAGATATATTTTTATTATAATATATACCATATTGGAGTTGATTCCAACCTTCTTCATTATTAAAAATATTTTATCTCGTTGTTAAACACTATTTTATTATTATTTATCCAGTTATGATATTTGTTTTCACTTATTTTGCCTATGTAAATCAAAACACATTTTCCTCCTTGATTCAAGTATCTTCAAAATCCTCAGATGTATTTAACATCCCTAAATTGACAGTCTTTTTCAAATCCAATAAGTTGTCTCAGATACACTTTAATTGTGTAACATTAGGTAAGTCACAAAGTCACAACACATTAGGCAGTCATCTAAGATTGGAAATTATAGATTTATTAATTATCTGCATTGGTGGAGGGGATTTCCATAGCAGAAAAATATTAGAGATTTGGACTCTACCCTTCTATATTTTTTTCTAAACACTCACAAGTAAATATGTGAGCATACATGTATATATACATATATATATATATATATATATATATATACACACACATATTATCTTCTAGAAAAAATAAATCTAATTGTTCTAATACGGTAAAAAAAATTAATTTTTAAAGTAAATTAAGAAAAAGTAAAGTCCCTACATGGACATGCATGTATGTGTGTGCAGTTATGTACTTGAAGAGAGCATGGATTTTTAAAAATGGTGAGTTTGCATGTCTAAGAAGTTCTACATGTACATACAGTCATGAGCACTTCATAATTTTTAGTGGGTAATAATGTTTTGCATGACTTAATGTGATCTGAACTTACATTCATCAAAGCCCAAATCCCGTTAACTGATTCACTGAAGAGGCAAAATATTGTCCTATTTTCAGAATGTTTTACCAGCTGACTTGACTTTTATGGTTAACCGGGGAAAAGCTGACACCATAAGTAATCCCTAGATGTGATTTATTCTATAATAAGAGAATCTCAATACACACTCTTGAAACTTCTTTGAAAAGTTTCTAATTGTGCTCCTTTGCCACTTATGTTGCTAAATTGGGCAAGGAGAGAACTTCAGGGTGCCAACAGCGCATTTTAACCACTTCCATTATCTCATTAAAATGAATAGCCTCTGCCCTGCTGCACAAAGCAATGGAACTCACTGGAGCTCTAGGTTGCATTGCTTCAGTGATGATGAAAAGATGATGATGTGAGCCTTCCCTTTCACCAAATATTCCTTTTTCTGGGTGTGCTATAAACATAATATGAATGCCTATGCCGACCTTGAGCAACCTGACAATATGATGTGTCTCTCAAATGAGGGAAAAATCATTTTTTTTTTAAAGCACAAAATCTAAGAGATATTCTAAGAGTAAAGGTAATGATTTTTGCTTAGAAAGGCATCACAATGACTGACTGTAGTAACAAGGTTTGCTTAAACCATTGCTTGGATGCAATGTTAAAAGAATATAAGAAAAGCCCCCAGAATGTGTGCAGGCTGTCTCTTAAAAATTTAAGTGAAGATATAAGTGGTAAATAACGAGAAACCATGAATGGGTTGCATCACTGGAAGGAATGCCCATATTGTCAAGATCCCAGATGTATTAAAATATTCATATTTTCCTTTTTCCCCCTCTAAATGAAAGTGTATAATTTTGACTATTCGAGTAAAAGACAGATATACATTTTTCTCTGACTCATAAAAAGATTTTCTTAAACATTTCTCTGCAATTTGCCCTTCAAATCTATTCTTTAAGGGTCAAGGAATGCTGATGCAATTACTTCACCATGCTAAAAGATGTCATGAGCTTAAACCAGTTTGACACAATTGCAGAAATGCAGTTCTTAGTTTGCTATATGTCAAGACAACAAACCTTTCATTAAAACCATAATTTAAAGTAACGTAAAGCAAATAGAGTAATGTGACTCTGTTTTGCCAGGTGGAAAAAAATCCATCTTACGCTACTAACTGTCTTGGTCTGAGCAAGTGAGTTTAACAAATTCTCAAAATTTGAAAACTTCAGAGCACTCATAATTGTTTTCCTTGCATAGCCTTTACTGATGATGACAGAGAAAGATGGAGAAAGCTGAATTGTCATGTCTCCTCTTCATTGTTGTCTCTTACCTTGGCTTGTACATGAATTTCACATTAGAGGTGAGGAATCCAATTTTTCAGCAGGGAGAAAGGGACTTGCAATCATTGGAATTCTAGATTTTTGTTAAAATTCTAGATTTTAATGTTAAAAGGGAACTTCACTAGAGATCAACCAATCTCAATGCTATTTAGTGTAAGTTTTTTTCACCATTCTTGAGCCCAATTCATTCTGGAGCTCATAGACTGGACAACAAGTCCCCATCCACCTAGCATAGAGTGGATATAGTAAGTGAGTTGTAATAGATTTTTTTTCCCCAGGAACCCTGAGAGTCTTCCCTTTGAGTGTGATTTTTTTTTTTTTATTAAAGGAGACATTCCTTGAGAAACTTAAAGGACGCTACTCTTTGAATGGGTGTATCTCATTCAAAGTAAGATTGTGATAAGGTGAAGGTCTCCTTCACCATTTTCAGTTATACTGATGAATATCATGGCACTGGACCCAGAGGGCTCAGGAGAAGAAAGTGAAGTTGATGACTTTGCACAGCCCTCCCTCACCCAAATCAAAGTCAACTGCAAGTCATGTCATCATCTTGATGTCATGGTCCTCTTCGAGAATGGAGGACAAAAACAACAATAACATCTCACCATTCTGGTCTCATTACGATAAGGTGATATACATGTAGGTCCAGGAATATATTCATGGCTCTGAAACTAGAATCAGTTCTACAAGAGTATCCCTTTGAGTTGCGTACACATGACACAATAGTCAATGACTATAGCAATTTACTGTTTGATAGACGCAGGGACCCCAGTTTCTGGGAAAAAATCTCACTGTTTGACAAAAATTGTTAGAAAAACTGGAAAATATTGTTGCAGAAAATAGGCATAGACCAATGCCTTAAAACATACACCAAAATAAAGAACAAATCAGTAAATAAACTACGTACAAAAGCTGATTATATAATCAAATTAAGGGAGTAAAGAATAGTTTGTTTCTCAGATCTATGGAGAATGGAGGAATTTATGACCAAAGAAGACATATAGAACATCATGAAATGAAAAATGGATAATTTTGATCGCATTAAATTGAAAAGTTTTATACAAAGCCAATGCAACCAAGATCAGGAGGGAAACAGAAAACTGGGAGAGATTTTACTAGTGTTTATGATAAAGGTCTCATTTCTAAAATATGTAGAGAACTGAGTCAATTTTACAAGGATACATGCATTCTCCAATTGATAAATGGTCAAAGAATATAAACAGACAGTTTTCAGGGTAAGAAATTAAAGCTATCTCTAGTCATATGAAAAAAAATGCTCCAAATCACTAGTGTTTAGAGAGAGGCAAATTAAGAGAACTCTGAGGTACTACAACACACCTATCAGATCAGGTAACATGACAAAACAGGAAGGTAATACATGTTGGAGAAGATATGGAAGAGTTTGAACACTATTTCATTGTTGGTGGAGCTGTGAGCTAATTCAAGCATTCAGGAGAGCAATTTGGAACGATGCGTAAAGGACTAGAAAAATGTGCATACCCTTTGACCCAGCAATATTGCTTCTAGGACTGTATCCTAAAGGGATCATGAAAATGGGAAAAGGAACCACATGTACAAAAATATTTATAACAGCTCTTTTTGTGGTGGTCAAGAACTGAATATTGAACAAATGTCTGTCAATTTGGGAATGACTTAAGAAATTGCCATATACGAATGCAATGGAATACTATTGTGGTAGAAGAAATGATGGACAGGTGGACTTCAGAAACACTTAGATAGACTTATATGAACTGATGCTAAGTGAAGTGAGAAGTGTCAGGAGAACATTATACATAGTAACAGTCACATTAAGTGAGGGCTGTTTTTGATATACTTAGCCATTTACAGTGATGCGTTTCCAAAGGACTCATGATGCAAAATGTCATCCACCTTCAGAGAAAAATCTATGGAGTTAGGACATAAAATGCCACAGACCATTTTCTATTCTGTTATGTTTTTTTTTTTTAATTTTACTCATGCTTTCTCCCATTCGTTTTAATTCTTCTTTGTGACATGACTAATGTGGAAATGTGTCTAATAAGAATATATGTATAAAGCCCATATAAGATTGCATGCCATCTTGGGAAGTGAGGGGGGAGGAAAGGGAGAAAATTTAAAACTTAAGGGTTTGTCAAAAATTGAAAACAAATAAATAAACAAATTTTGAGGGGAAAAAAGAGTATCCCTTTGAGTTTGCAGTTCAAGTATTATATTGTGGCTATGACACTTATTTAATTTAAAACCTATTTCTTAAGCACCTGCCATGGGGACAGAAGCTGTAATGATTTGTGCTTGTTTTTTCCTGTGTTCCAAAGGCATTGCAGAAAAATTCAGGACAGAAGGTGGTGTTCAGTAAAGAAGGAAAACGAAAGCAAAATAATTGGGACCAATGATCTACAAGTTGTATTATGCATGGTGTGATTGCTTCTGTGTAATAAGAATTATTTGAAAGAACCTAAAATAAAATTATGGAAATTGAATGTTTGTGACTTTCCACTGTTTTCAGGGAATAATTTTGACATTGCTGACTAAGAAGAGCATATATAGAAATGTGTTGGCATTTATAGATAAATGAGAAAGACAGTATGGTATTTTGAGTCAGGAAGACCTGGATTGTTTTTCAGACACTACATGGAGGTGGGCTCTTGTGCAAGTCATTTTGCCTCTGTTTATTTGTCTGAAAAATGGGGAAAATCTAGATTCAAAGATCTTATGGCTCTGTAAGTTGTCTCTGTATAGTCATTCCTTGCATTAAGCACACAGATGTTATTTCTGTGGGGTAGACTAGGGAGAGTGGACAGGAAGGAAAAAAGAGTAAGTATTTAAATAACATCTAATTCACATGAGACCCTTTAGGTACTAAGTACTTCCTAAATATTATTTCATTTGATCCTCACAACAGCCCTGAGAGATGGGCACTATTATTACCTCCAGTTTATAGTAAATGGAATTGAGGTGAACAGATGTTTAAGTGATTTTCTCAGGTAATATAAGTACCTGAAGAAAAATTTGAAACTCAGGTCCTTATGACTCCAGAACCAGCAGTCTTCCAATGACAGTGACAGCACCCTCCTTTGCTATTTTATGACTTCAGGAGTAAAACAAAGCTATGGCAGACTTTGCACCTATAGAATGAGGTGAACCCAAATGTCAAAAATTCTTTTGTAATGAAAATAAATGCTGTGAGTGAAGTAAATATATCTGTATATATAGGGGAAGACAAAGTGAAACACTGACAAAGCTTAATGGGGGTAGGGAAGTCAATATCACATTGGTTATCAATTCACTTTTAAAATAGACTTCAAAACTATCAATTCATTTAAAAATGTTTATGTTTATTTATAATTTTCAGTTTTCAACATTTATTTCCACAAAATTTTGAGTTTCCAATTTTCTTCCCATCTCTCCCCTCCCCCCAAACCAAAAACTTGAAAAAATGTATGCATGAAATAGTTTTAAATTCTCCATCATTTGTTTTGGTCTAGAATCAGACAGTCAATAAAACAATACAGCAAATCTTAATTTGCTTTGTTTGATGATTTCCAAGGTCTAATACTTACTCTGAACATAGGGTTATATCAGCTGGTTCAAGGTAGCTCTAGCGGATTCCTGAATATGCCGTGTTATGTATCTCCATTGAACATTTAAAACTAGGACTATCTTTTATTCCTCACCGTTTCTCCTGCTTCATATGCAATCTATTGCCAAAACCTGTTAATTTCACCTCTAACCATCTCTTCTGTGCCCCCTTCTTTCCTTTGACACTACCATCTCCCTAGTTCAGGCCCTCATCACCTCATTCCTGCACTATTGCAATAACCCAGACTACTTACTAGCAATTGATGGTGGATTACTTGCCTCAGGCCTCTCTCCACTTTATTCCATCACCCACTGAGTCATCAAAGTGATTTTTCTAAAGCATAAGTCTGACCATGACACTGCTCTATTCAGCAAATTCCAGTGGCTCCTTATTTCTTCCAGAATCAAATAGAAAATCCTGTATTTGACATTCAAAGTCCTTCATAACCTAGCCCCTTCCTACCTTTCCAGTTTTCTTTATGCCTTACTCCCTGATACACACTTTTTAATCCACTGGCACAGGCATCTTTTCCATTCTTTGAATAAGACATCCCCTTTCTCAACTCCAGGTATTTTAAGCTGACCCCCATATTTGTAATGCTCTCCTTCCTCAACTCTGCTGACTTGACTTAACTTTACTGGCTTTCTTTGAATTCTAACAGAAAACCCTTACAGGAAACCTTTGCCAATCCTTCCTAATTCTAGTGCCTTATCTCTGTTAATTATTTCATATTTATGCTTTATGTAGTTTGTTTTGCCTTTAAAAAAAAGTCTCTCCCATTATAATATAAGCTCCTTAAGAACAGGGAATACTTGTTAAAAAATGAAAGCAAAACAAAAAAAAAAAAATATTTTCCTCTTCTTGTGTGCCTGGAACACTTAATAAATGTTAATCACTTGATTGATCATTTGTAATTAGGGGAAATGTGGTTTGGCAAAACAGTGTTTGGTTATGTAAGATGACATAAAAATAGTACAGTAAACCAATAGTAATGATTCAGGCCTATTTCTAAATCCAAATGGAAAATTGTAAAACGAGACTATAGCATATGTGGGTGGGAAGAAATTAACTGGGGAAAAATGAGTTCAGTAGAACTTTGATTGGTTTAAATTATACTCAGAAAATTAAGCCAAGCACTAAAGAGACTGTGAAGAACAAAGCAAATGGTGGGAACCATCTGGCTGGAAGGGAGTCACCTACCACCTAAAATATCCAGGTCTTTGCCTTCAAGATGGTTTGCAGTGTTTTGTTTTTTTTTTTATTTTTTTTTATTTTATTTTTATGTTTCCCCCCCAATTAGAATGTAAGCCCTTTGTGGGAGCTCTTTGAGGGAAGGGAATGTGTTTTCTCCTTCTTGGCATCCAAGTAATCTCTTAATAAATGCTTGTTGAGTGAATAATAATTGACTCTTTAGAGAGGACAGCATGTGACAGTCATCTGAGCTGATAACAACAGCTCCTCCAATCTTATGCATGACATCCTACAGAGCATATGATATTATTCGAGAAACAAGAAACTTTATACTTAGAAAAATTACCTTGGGGTCCAATGACCAATCAAAATTGCCTGGATGATTTTTTTTTTTGGTTATGAAAGTAGCCACTGACTGAAGTATTTTATTATTATTATTACCATTACTACTATTGTTGTTAACTTGTCTCTTTGTCATAGGTCTTCAAAAGTTATCTCCTAATACTTACATTATCTGTAATGTTATCTGCTAATAGAAAATAAGATAAGAGGTCTGCAACCTTATTTTTTCCAGCTAAATGAAATATGAATGTATAATAAGAAATATAGCACTTCTCTAAGCTATAAGTAAATTAAAAAGAAGGAAATATAAAGAAGACATAAGACAAAACAACTTTGAAAACAAAAACAAAACAAAACAACTAAGCTTGCTGACTGCCTGCATGCTTGCCTACAAATGAGCAGGAGCCAAGAGATGATGAGATCTTACAAACAAGAAAAGAATCAAGAACAGTTAAATCATACTGTCAACTATATAGAAGATTCAATCAAAATTGGAGTGGAGGCTCATGTTATTTGGGTCCTTTGATATTGCCTAGATAAGCAATTGATGTATGATGATTTACTCTGTTCCTAGGATATTGGGAAGTCTGGGGATGAATAGAATTTTCTGTCAATCACTTTGTGATCCAAAATCTGCAAAGAAATCCCTGATCATTTAAATAACTCTGTCCTGCTGATTCAGGTGAAGTTTTCTAAGGATTTTAGCCTCTTGGTGAAATGTGCTATAATACGGTAGAAAACATACTAACCAACACAAAACAAAGACTATATTGGACTGTGTTTTTATTTTTATCTAGTTTAGTCAGTATGATGCATACATGAAAAATGAATAGAAAGGAACCAGTTTGCGTTCTTATTGTTGAATGAAGTTTTGTTAACTTTGAGGTCAAATCAAAAGTGAGAGAATTCAGAGTGAAGTCACGGTAATGGGGACCTTTTCTAGCATGACAAAGAAGACCGAAGTGCATTGCTCCTGCTATACTAAGATGTAAATTAAATAGAATGGAAGAATTATTTCTAAGAAAAGGGCAAGCAAGTTCACATTATGGGGACTTAAGATAAATGTCTGGAAAACACTGAAGAATTACCACAGGACAAGATGGCAATGGAAGAACAGGTCTTACCAATTACTGGTATTGGTCAAAAACTATTGGGAAAATGATGGCTTTAACCCACTGAGAGATCTAAGAGGCATAGTTGTAAATGACCAAGAATATGGGGAATGCAGAGATCAATCTAGAGCAATAGGTAGAGGAGGTGATTTCACCATACAAAGGGATAAATATGTGCATAAATCAATTCCTGTGTGTCTTTCTCTGTTCGTCCTTCATTTTTGAAGAAGACCATGACATCAGAGAAATTATGACATGACTTGCACTTGACTTTGTTTTGAGTGAGGGAGGGCTGTGCAAGGTTACCAGGATGATTTCCCTTTCTGGGTCATTTGGTTCCAGTGACCGGATATTCATCAGAATGACTGGGGAAGGTTCAGAATGTAATGGGAGACCTTGACCTATTCAGATACTCACTTAGAGTAAGGCAATGCCCATTCAGAGAATAGACCTCTTTAAGAGGTAAACAGAGAATGGCCTCTTTAATGAGCCAAGGAAAGAAGAAAAATAAGTAAATGGAAGTGGGAGGGAAAGAATAACAACTACTATTGATAAATCATTCTGAAGAAAGAAGAGAAAGAAAGGAAGAAAGAAGGAAGGAAAGGAAGGAAGGAGAAAAGAAGGAAGAAAAGAAAGAAGGAATCTGGCCTGTAAACCCTAAGTTAACTGGGCATTCTCTGGCCATCCAAATTTGCCTTCCTGTGGAGAGGAGAACAAGGGGAGGGGACAGAAAGGAGTGGATGAGTTGGATCATTCAGCAGGGCAACTCAGTCTACTCACAAATCTGTGTTCATACTTCATTTTCAAGGAAAACCATGACATCAGAGAAATGATGACTTGACTTCCATTGGACTTGTTTGGAATGAGGGAGGACTGTGCAAGATCACCAGCCTCATTTTCCCTTCTATGATTGTGTTGATAACACCCTTGAAAATGTTGGTATCTTAAAAGGCTGACTATATTGTAAGACAATAGAATATTAGAGCTGAGTGGTTGCTTAGAGATCTTTCCAAAAGTGCAAACTGTGGTTGCCAAAGTTTAAGTGGTTTTCAGGTAGTTAATAGCAGATCCAGAGTATACATGTGTATATACATATATGAAGATGGTAACAATAAGCTGGCATTTATATAGTGTCCACTTTGTACCAAGAAATATAATATGCTAATTCCTTACCAAATTTATCTCCTTTGACACGTACACAACCCTGAGACATAGGTGTTACTATTATTCCCATTTTGCAGAAGAGGAAACTAGGCAGACTGAGGTTAAGTATCTTCTTTAGACTGCATGATTCTGGATTATACAATGCTTTAAGGTTTATGAAGCCCTTTACTCATATGAATTCATTCAATTCCCACAGCAGTCCGGTAAGGTAAATGCTATAATTATATGCATTTGATAATACAACAAAAAGAGTTCAAATGACTTGCCCAAGATCACACTGGATGTATTTGAACTCAGATCATCTTGATTCTAGACACAGTGCTCTATCCACTGTACTACCTTATATGATACCTTTATTATAAGACATATATGTAAGTATTTATATATGTAGCTATATACATATGCATCCGTATATAATTTATATATGTATCCACACACATTTGCATATATAAATGTATGAATACTTATGTACATAAATGTATATATGTATATAAATGTATATAGATAGAAACACTTTAAGTGTAAATGTAGATAATGTTTGCGTTAAACATTTTATTTATGAAATAGTTAATTTAACAAGGTATTGAAATAATCTGATAATATCTAGGGTCTAAATATTTAAAAATAGAGAAAAAATGAAAATTCAATCTGAACGGCAAAATAGATTTGCTTGAAAAAATGATCTGGATTCTGTTGTTTTCCCAAGCAGTAAGAGAACTCAGTATACTTAGAATGAGAACAGGAAATGATTAGGTACACATTGCTGTCTTGTAAAAAGGACTTTTTAGAGATGACAACATCCACTATGAGATAGTGAACAGAACTTAGTAGAGAGAGGTTGCCAGAATGTGACATGTAAATCAAGCAATTAGAAATGCACTCTGATAAAACAAAGCAAAACACAAGCAATGGGGAACCTTGCAATTCGGGGATCATATAATTCTGGGAAAAGATCAGACACTTCGCTAAAATTCTTTTGAGATTTTACACTTTAAGAATCTCTGATTCATGTTCATGTAATTTTTTTCTATTCCAAGCCTTTTTTCCTAGATTCTTTTGATTCTTTAGTACTGACAGCTCCAAATGTTCACACTTTACCAAAAAAGAAAAAAAAAGAAAAAAAAGAAAAAAAAAAGTCAGGGCTTTTCACTTTGGGTAGTCAGTGTGAAATTTAGATTATTAATTGATAATTCAGTTGTAGTTAAAACTGGAATTAATATCTATGCATCAGATTTGGATTTAATTAGATATGCCTCAGGAGTAGCATTTGTAAGAGGTTAGGTTCCCTAGTTTTAGGGGCTACTATCTGATCCTGTCCCAAGGAGATAAGAAAGATGAGTCAACCTGGTCAGGAGATGCTTTGTCTGGCACTATCTCTCTCTAGTGTTAAGTGGCATCTGGTACAGGGCTTTCCAGAGGTTTTGTTCAACTCCAATTCATCTCTATGGATTCAGTAGACTCACTCTTACAATTCAGTATGATTAAGCAAAATGTAGATTCCATGCTTTTCTTTCAAACAAAAAATGTCAATCATAATGTTAGTTTAGTTTGCATCATTGGATCTTATGCAATGAATAATATAAAAAGCTGCTATCAGAGATTTCTTTGGCCACTGAGGAGCCATTACCTTTCTTTTGTTTTCCTTTATTTTTCTTTATATTTTCAATTGCTTGCCTTGCTAATAAATTGATAATGTTCTGAACCTTCTGCTTCAGTTTCTATTTGTTGCAGATTTTTATTGCAACATCATCTAGAAAGGGTATACAACAAATGCAAAGCCACATAACCTGTGATTACAGAAACTTTTCAAAATCACATCAATTTTACTGTCATTGTACTATTGAAATCATGACTGATTTCACAAGGACCTCTTCAATACAAGTATGGTGTTATGAAAATTAGACCTGTTATTATTATTTGTTAATTTTAAAAAGAAGTGGCAGTATATTCATTTTTTTCTCAGTCTGAATGATTTAAACCCTTGAAAATTGCTTAGAACTTGTGGTCATAAGACTTAGAGCAAATAAAAACTTTCAAATCATATAAATTGAAGCCCTCATTTTCCAAAAGAAGGAATTAAAACCTAGAGAGATGAAATGACTTCCACAAAGTCAAAGAATCTGGGTCAGAGATATTTGCAGATGAAAGGGATATCAGCAGTCCACTATTTCAACTTATAACAGAAAAGAATCTCTACCATAACATGTTCAAAATATGGTCCAAATGCTGTGGGAATATCAATGACTGAAGCTAATTATTTCACTAAATAGGCCATTTAACTTCACCACATGTCTGTTAGAAAAGACTTCTTGATATTAAACTAAATCTAACATTTGCTCTTTCTTTAAAATATTTTCCACCCATTGGTCTTAGTATTATCATATCTAGAAACAATAATACTTTCATTGGTACCAAACAGAATTCTGAAGGAAGTGGCAAGGGGAGGATTTCATAAATTATCAAACAAAACATAAAGGTGAGTTACCATTCTATATTTGCTGTGCATCCTACCATATGACAACTAATAACATGAATGACATATGTCATGTTCCCATTGCATCTTCTCTGCTCAAGATTAGTATACCCAGTTTTTTCAACTGATCTTTGTATGCCATGGACATAAAACTCTTCACTGTCCTGGTGGCCCTTCTCTAGACATTCTCAAGCTTTTCAATATCCTTCCTAAACTAATGAGCCATACTCACAGCACACTGTTTCCAAACCCAAGTTTATCATAGAACATTTATCCTTACTGAATTCCATTTCACTTTAACCCAATATCCTAGGCTCTGAAGAATTTTTTTATTCCTATATCTGTCCTACAGTATGTTAGCTATCTCTCCCACTTTTGTGTCATCCACATATTTATTAAGCATGCAGTTTATGTCTTTATACAATTCATTGATAGGAATGTTGAATAGCAAATATCCCTGACAAATCCTTGGGACACTCCCTGGGAGATCCTTTGCCAAATTAACATTGAACCTCTAACAACTACTCTTTGAAAAAAAAATTCAACCAGTATCTAATCCATCTAATTATATTAAAGTCTAGTTCATACCTCAATAGGTGATAGATTTAGAACTGGAGGAGATCTTAGACCTCCCACTGCTTCATTTTACAGATGAAGACAATGAAGGTGAGAGAAGTTAAATCATTTGTCTAGGGTCACACAGAAGTAAATAATTAGGGAAAAACTGAAATTTAGAATTTCTTTCCTTTCCCACTTTATCACCTCTTGATGTTCAGAATAAGAAGACTACAAGAAATGTCATCAAATGCTTTGCTAAAATTTAGGTGAACTGTAATTTAAGCATTTCTCTTATCTACCAGTTTAGTGACCCTAATAAAAATGGTCTTTGGCATACATGACCTAAATGAAGACATCCAATAAAGTTTTGTTCACTAGAAGTTCAAAAGCTGTCACTTTAATTATCTGCTTTAGAAATTTCCCAAGAATCAGTCATTGATATGCAATCAGGCATAATATGCAAACTCACTTGCAAGTTATATGCATAATTGATTCTCTTCTTTTCTTCTCGATGAAAATTGGGCTGATATTTGACATTGTCCAATCCTTTGAGAATCCTTCTGCTCTACCTTGTCCTTATCCTTATATCACAGACAGTGGCTCAGGAATCACAGTCATCAGTTCTCTCAATAGTCAGAAGTACAATTCAAAAATACAAAAATCCAAATTTGACCAGGTGACTTGAATATATCAAGGGTAAAGAGATGATCTTTTATTGTCTCACTTATGTTCAGTAGCAATTGTCTGTTAACCCATTTTGCAAACACATCCACTAAAACGGTTATTGTCCTTGTTAGAGAAATTAGGAGAAAAATAAGAAAGAATTAGTTTAATTTGTCTATTACTGGTACACGAATATTATTTCCTTTAAACAATTTCTATTTTCTCTCCCCTTTAGAATTATTTCCCTTCTTTATTTTCAGAATTTCATCTGAGGGGACATTTTCTTTTACATTTTTTTTTCCTTGTTCTAATTTCTCTTTTAAAAATAAAGTCAATAGGATCCAAGAGTCCTTTTGATAGGGTAATGGCACCTGTATTCCTAAAAGGAAAAGACCATGTCTTCAAAAGCAATCTAGCCTCTGAATTTTTCCATACATTTAAATAGTGCAGATTGCAGCCATCCCAAACTGTGTCATTTTCTCTGAAACCTTCTGAAACTACATTGCACAAATCCTATGCACTTTCTCGAAATGCTTAGCATCACTCAGCTCAATCTTAAATTCTTGGAGTGAGAGATGACTTCTACTGAAGCTCCCATAAAAAGACTAAAACACACACACAGACACACATATGCACACACACACACACACACACGCCAAATATATTCCTTACATGGTAGTGAGAATGAGACCAAGAATAGATTGTTCCACTGTTGGTTCTTCTGAAGGATGAAGTTATCTCAGCATTGCTTTATGATGCCTCTATTCCAGGCTTCTGATCTGCTTCCCAAACTCCTCATCTATTTTGTTTTTTGTTTGTTTGCTTGTTTTGTTTTTGGTTGGTAATATAAACTAGTGGCAACTCATTTATATTCCAAACTTTACTATATTATCTGAGTGTAACAGCAGCTACCCTCTGGGGATTCAAACTGTCCATTCAAGAAAAAGTTGGAAAGTGGAGGGGTGGAGCCATTATGGCAGAGTAGAAAGATGCATATAATATAGCACTTTCCCCACGGCCTACAAAATACCTGTAATAAATGATTCCCAACAAATTCTAGAGCAGCAGAAGCCACAGTATGACAGTGTGAAAGATATTTCCAGCCAAAGGTAACCTAGAAGGCTAATAGGAAAGATCTATCTCACAGGACACTGAGCAGAGCAGAGCCCAGACCTGGCCATGCAGCCCAGGGGGAAACAGGATCCAAAAAGGTCTCTGGGGCAAAACTCTCAGCAGGGAGGGTCTCAGATCCCTCAACCCACAAGGGACAAAGGAATTTTGAAAGGTCAGTGTAGGAGAGCTTTGCTAGCTAGATGAGAGGGGAAAGGAGTCCCCCCAGCACTGGCCCCAGGCAGCAGCAGAGATGGCTGCAGCAGCAGGAGTGGGCAGAAGGTGGGTATGGTGGTTGTGGAAGCAGCCTGGGATTGCTGTCTAGGCAGCTCCACCTAAAGACTCTGGAATAATTGATCAAAGAATCTGAACCTCAGATCTCAGTGGCAGCCCCACCCCTGCCTAAAACCCCTGGAGGAACTGAGGAGCTGATCTGAACCTCAGCCCTGAGCGTGGTCCTGGGGTGAGGAGAAGCACTATGACCCTCCAGTTGATAAACGATTCAGAAGTCAAATAATTGACTGGGCAAATGCCCAAAAAAGGGGAAAAAAAATAAGACCATAGAAGGTTACTTTCTTGGTGATCAGGTATATCCTTCCATCCTTTCAGATGAGGAAAAAAAATGCGTACTGTCAGAGGAAGTCAAGGCTTCTGCCTCCAGTACATCTAAAATGAATATGAAATAGTCTCAGGCAATAAAAGAGCTTGAAAAGTGAGTCAATATCTTGCTAAAGGAGAACCAAAAAAATGCTGAGGAAAATAACACCTTTAAAAAAAGACTAATTCAATTGAAAAAAGAGGTCCAAAAAGTCAATGAGGAGAAGGCGGCTTTAAAAAGCAGAATTAGTCAATTGGAAAAGGCGGTTCAAAAGCTCACTGAAGAAAATAGTTCTTCAAAAGTGAAAGTGGAGTTCAGGGAAGCCAATGACTATACAACAAACCAAGAAGTTACAAAACAAAACCAAAAGACTGAAAAAAATAGAAGATAATGTGAAACATTTCACTGGAAAAACAACTGACCTGGAAAATAGACCCAGGAGAGACAATTTAAAAATTATGGGACTACCTGAAAGCCATGAGCAAAAAAAGAGCTTAGACATTATCTTTCATGAAATTATCAAGGAAAACTGCCCTGATATTCTAGAACCAGAGGGCAAAATAAATATTAAAAGAATCCACCAATCACCTTCTGAAAGAGACACAAAAAGAGAAACTCCTAGGAATATTGTGGCCAATTTTCAGAGTTCCTAGGTCAAGGAGAAAATATTGCAAGCAGCCAGAAAGAAACAGTTCCAGTACTGTGGAAACACAATCAGGATAACACAGGATCTGGAAGCGTCTACATTATGAGATCAAAGGACTTGGAATAGGATATTCCAGAAGTGAAAGGATCTGGGAATAAAACACAGAATCATCTACCCAGCAAAACTGAGTATAATACTTCAAGGGAATAAATGATTGTTCAATGTGTAGAGGACTTTCAAATATTCATGAGGAAAAGACCAGAACTGAATAGAAAATTTGTCTTTCAAACACAGGAATCAAGAGAAATATGAAAAAGTAAACATGAAAGAGAAATCATAAAGGACTTTTTAAAGCTGAACTGTTTACATAACTATATGGAAAGCTAATACTGTAACTCTTGAGACTTTTCTCAATATTTAGGTAGTTGGAGGGATTTTACACACACACACAAACACATGCACACACACACACACATGGACAGAGAGTACAGATTGGGTTGAATCAGAAGAGATATGCATAAAAAATAACATTGAGGTGTGAGAGAGGAAAATACTGGGAGGAGAAAGGGAGATAAGGAATGGGGCAGACTATCACTCATAAAAGAGATGAGACAAATATTTTTCAGTGGAGGAGAAAAGGGAGGAGATGAGAGGGGAAAAGTGAAGCTTACTCTCTTCACATATGGCTCAAGAAGGGAATAACATGCTCACTAAATTTGGTATGAAAATCAATCTTAAACTACAGGAAAGTAGGGGAGACGGCAACAAGTGGGTTGAGGGGAATGATAGAAGGAAGGGCCAATGGGAGAAGAGAGTAACTAGAAGTAAACACTTTTGGGAACACACAAGATCAAATGAGAAACAGGAAATAAAAAGGTGGGGACAGAGTAGGATGGAGGTCCATGTAATTAGTCTTACACAACATGACTATTATGGAAGTCTTTTGAAAAATGACACACATATAGCCTTTATTGAATTGCTTGCTTTCTCAGTGGAAATGGGTGGGGAAGGAAGGAGGGAGAGTAGTTGGAATTCAAAGTATTAGAAACAAATGTTGGGAATTCTTATTGCATATAACTGGGAAATAAATACAGATAACGAGGTATAGAAATTTACCTTTCCCTATAAGAAAAGAGAGATAATGGGGATAAGGGAAGGGTGGGGTGTGATGGAAGGGAGGGCATATTGAGGGAAGGGATAATCAGAATGTATTATGGGATGGGGAGGGGAGAGATGGGAAGAAAAATTGGAACTCAAAATTTTGTGAAACTGAATGTTGAAATCTGAAAATAAATAAAACTGAAAAAAGTTGGGAAGCACTGCTATTTCTTCTTCTCCTCCTCCTCTACCTTCCCCCATTTCCCCATTTTCCTCCTCCTCCTCCTTTCCTTTTTTCATTTTTTTCAAAAATCTTGGACAACTTGCTTTTTATCCTGTGAAGTTGAAGTTTCCACCAGCCTTAAAAATGGCATTTTGAATGGAAGTATTTGACTACACCTTTAAGGTGAAATCACTCTGGCTTTCCTTCCATAATAAATAACAGCCCCAACCTAACATTCTGTGACTAATTGTTTATATTTTGATGGCTTAGGATGAATTTAAATAATAATTGTTTCTGCTCAGGCTAGAAATTTTTCCTTCCAGACCAATTCATGAAAAGGCCTCAGACAAACTAAGACCTGGGAAAGACCATAATTTACAAAGGCCAACATCACCCACTGTGTCCTGGTAGGTTGCCATTCTCCTGACTTTTGTCTTGTCACTTGATTCTGATTATGGAGAAGGACAGATTGAGGATGACAACTTTAGGCAACTCTGCCTCACTTATGAAAAGTCAAGATATCACTGTTATAATCCCACTGGTCTCCTTCAAGAATGAAAATGAACAACAAGCTGGATTCACTCAGGTGATGATAATTTTTTAACAACTGAGTATTTTTACTTGATGTTTTTCTTTTAATTTTATTTTCTTATTTTTATAATATTTTATTTTCCAAATTACATGTTAAAATAATTTTTAACCTTTTTTAAGATTCTAATTTTATCCCTCCTGCCCCTCCTTCCCCATTCCCAACATGGTGAGCCATTCAATATAGGTTACCAATGGGCAATCATATAAACATTTCCATATTACTCTGTTCTGTTCTTTTATCATCCAAAAATTTATGTTAATTTGTTTTCAGTTTTCAACATTCACTTATATAAGCTTTAAATTTTCTCCCCATTCCTTCCCCCTTACTTCCCAAGATGTCATGCAATCTTATGTGGATTCCACATATACATTCCTATTAAATAAGTTCACGTTAGTCATGTTACATAAAAGAATTAAAAAGAATGGGAAAAAAAACAGGAAAAAAAACAAAATAAAACATAATAGAAAAAATAGTCCACTTTACTCCACATTCTGACTCCATATTTCCTTCTCTGGATGTGAATGGCATTTTGTATGATGAGTCCTTTTTTTTTTTTTAAAAAAAAAAAATTTTATTTATTTAATCTTTTGCATTCATTTTCACAAATTTTTGGGTTCCAAATTTTCTCCCATTTTTATCCCCTCCCCCCACCCCAATACCTCAAGCAATCTAATTTTCCCTATCTCCAATCTGCCCTCTCTTCTGTCATCCCTCCCTTCTCTTGTCTCCATCTTCTCTTTTCTCCTGTAGGGCCAGATGACTTTCTATTCCTCATTAACTGTATGTCTTCTTTCCTAGTTGCAACAACAATACTAAACAGTTGTTTCTAAAACTTTGAGTTCCAAATTCTCCCCATCCCTCCCTCCCCACCCATTCCTTTTGGGAAGGCAGGCAATTCAATATAGGCCATATCTGTGTAGTTTTGCAAATGACCTCCCTGATAGTCATGTTGTGTAAGAGTAACCGGATTACCATCCCTCCTAACCTGCCCCTCATTGTTTCTCTTCTGTCTTTTGATCCTGTCCCTCCCCAAGTGTTGACTTCAAATTGCTCCCTCCTCCCTTTGCCCTCCCTTCCATAATCCCCCCCCTTGCAATATCTCCTTCTCCCCCACTTTCTTATACTGTAAGATAGGTTTTCATACCAAAATGAGTGTGCAGTTCACTCCTTCGTTTAGTCAAATGTGATGAGGGTAAACTTCTTGTTTTTTTTTTTTTTTCTCAGCTCTCCTCTTTTTCCCTCCACTAAGAAAAACTCCTACATGCCTCTTAAATGACATATAGTTACCCCCTTCCATTTCCCCCTCTTTCCTCCCACTACATTTCTCTCTCACCATTTACCTTAATTTCTTTTAAGGTATGGTCCCATCCTATTCAGTTCAATAGGTGCTCTCTATCTCTGTATGTGTGTGCATGTGTGTATGTGTGTGCATCCGTGTACATGTGTATGTGTGGTCCCACCAACTACGCAGATACTGAAAAGTTTTAAGAGTTAGAAATATTGTCTTTCCCTGTATGAATGTAAACAGTTCACTTCTGGTAAGTCCCTTAAGACTTCTCTTTGCTGTTTACTTTTTCATGCTTCTTCTCATTCTTGTGTTTGAAAGTCAAATTCTCTTTTCACCTCTGGTCTTTTCATTAAGAATGATTGAAAGTCCTCTGTTTCATTGAAAGACCATATTTTCCCTTGAAGTATTATACTCAGTTTAGCTGGTTAGGTGATTCTTGGTTTGAGTCCTAGTTCCTTTGCCTTCTGGAATATCCTATTCCACGCCCTTCGATCCCTTAATGTAGAATCTGCTAGATCTTGGGTTATCCTGATTGTATTTCCACAGTACTGGAATTGTTTCTTTCTAGCTGCTTGCAAGATTTTTTCCTTGAGCTGGGAGTTCTGGAATTTGGCCACAATGTTCCTAGGAGTTTCTCTTTTTGGATCTCTTTCAGGTGGTGATCGATGGATTCTTTCAATACTTATTTTGCCCTCTGGTTCTAGAATGTCAGGGCAGTTTTCCTTGATAATTTCATGGAAGATGATGTCTAGGCTCTTTTTTTGATCATGAGTTTCAGGTAGTCCCATAATTTTTAAATTGTCTCTCCTGGATCTATTTTCCAGCTCAGTTGTTTTTCCCATGAGATATTTCACATTCTCTTCCACTTTTTCGTTCTTTTGGTTTTGTTTGGTGATTTCTTGGTTTCTCATAAAGTCATTAGACTCCATCTGTTCCATTCTAATGTTGAGAGAGCTATTAAATTCAGTGAGCTTTTGAGCCTCTTTTTCCATTTGGCTCATTCTGCTTTTGAAAGCATTCTTCTCCTCATTGGCTTTTTGAACCTCCTTTGCCAATTTAGTGAGCCTATTTTTCAAGGTGTTAATTTCCTCAGCATTTTTTTGGGTCTCCTTTACCAAGGTATTGACCTGTTTTTCATACTTTTGTTGCATCTCTGTCATTTCTCTTCCCAGTTTTTCCTCCACCTGTCTAACTTGCTTTTCAAAATCATTTTTGAGCTCTTCCAGGGCCTGAGCCTACCCGCCACCCCCCTGGGGTGTCTGGGGTACTGAGGCCCTGCCCTCCATGTCTTTCCCTGATGGCAAGGATACGTCCTCGTCATCAGATCCGAAGGTTGGGATCATTTGCATTTGTTGGAAAAAACTCTCTATAGTCTTATTTTCCTTCCCTTTTCTAGGCATTTTCCCAGCCAGTTACTTGACTTCTGAGATTCCTTTCCACCCCCGCCTGGATCCACCCAGCTAGTGCTTGGCCTCTGAGATTTAAATGGGCTTTCCTCTTGCCAGCTGTCAATCAGTGAACTTTAGTTCAGGTGCTGGGGTGGGGGCAGGGCCGCCTCCCAGGCTCAGTTCCCTCAGGGGCTTTATGCAGAAGCCTTCAGTAATAGAGCGGGGTGGGGGCAGGGCCGTCTCCCAAGCTCAGCTCCCTCGGGTTTTATGCAGGAACCTTCCATAATGAAGATCCTGCCTGCTGCTGGGGGATTCCTGAGTCCCGGGCCACTGCAGCCTCAGCCGCCGCCTACACCTCTGCCTCCGCCGCTTCCTGCCCCCGTCTCTGCTGCCGCCGCTTCCTCCTGAGGGGGCCCAAGTCACGGAGACGCTCTACTCCCCTCCTCCAGCCCGGCCTTCTCTCTCACTGACCTGTAACTTCTGTGGGCGGAGGGACTTTCCCAGCTGCCGGAGCTTCCGTCCCTGAAGCCTGCTCAGATCAGCTTCTCTGGGGCCGCGGCCAGGGCAGTGCTGGGGGTGGGGTCCACTTTCCGGGGTGCGACGGACCCTGGGGACGGGTCTCCAGGGCTCCCTGGAACAGAAATCTCTCCCACTCCATTTCTGCACACCTTGTATTGACCCAGAAATTATGGGGGTCTCTTTTTACATTAATTCTATGGGCTTTGGTTTCGGAGCTCATAAACGTGCGTTCTTCTACTCTGCCATCTTGGCTCCGCTCGATGAGTCCTTTTAAAATAGGTGCTTGCATTGTTGAGACAGGCTACGTCTATCAAAATCAGTCCTCATGAACTATGGCTGTTACTGTGTATAATATTTTCCTGGCTCTGATCACTTCACTCAGCATTAGTTCATGCAAATTTTTTCCAGGTTTTTCTGAAGTTCACCTATTCAACATTTCTTATACCAAAATAGCATTCCATTGCATTCTTATGGAACAACTTGTTGAATTATTTCTTACTTGATGGGCATCCCCTTGATTTCCACTTCTTGGCCACCACAAAAAGAGCTGCTTTAAATATTTTTATGATTCTTTTTCCTTCTATGGGCCCTGAGGCCTTTTCTGGTCCTATTCCTCCCAGTGCTCCTTGGCCAAGGCTGGGCTGTCCTCCACTATGCACTCTCTGTCCGATAAACATTTCTTTTCAACCTTCCAGGTTATCTTGAGCTGGAAATCTCTTTCAATCTGTTGTTCTGTGACTTCTGCTGCTCTAGAATTAGTTGAGAGTCATTTTTTACAGGTATTTTCTGGGCTGTGGCAGAAGAGCTAGAGTGTATTGTTCTTTCTACTCCACCACCTTGACTCTGTCCCACTTTAACTTTCATTCTTAAAGCACTGAATTTCATATTTTCTGTGTCCCACCCCACCCACCCCCTTTGAGAAAATAAGCAATTCAATATAGGTCACACATGTGTAACAATGCAAAATACTTCCATAATAGTTTTATTGTAAAAGAATAACCACAGTTCCCTCTGTCCTCTCCTGACCTTCATTTATTCCATTCTCTCCCCTGACCTGTCCTCCCACAATATGGCTTGCTTCTTTTTATCCCTTTTCCCAATTCGCTGTCCATTCCACTGTCTTCCCTCCCCTATCCCATTCTCCCTTGCCTTCCTGCAGGGTAAAATAGATTCCCATATACAACTGAGTGTGTGTTATTCCCTCCTTTAGCCAAATGCTATGAAAGTAAGGCTGAATTATTTCCTTTCATCTCCCTCCTTTTCCCCTTAATTTTAAAAGCTCTTTCATCACTCTTTTATGTGAAATGATTTGATATATATGTATATCTATCTATCTATCTATCTATCTATCTATGCACACACACACACATATATATATACATACACACACACACACATATATATATATATATATATATATATATATATATATATATATATATATATATATATATACTCCCTCTAATTGCACTAATAAGAAAAAATGTCTCATGAGTTAAAAATAACATTTTTCTGTGTACAAATCTGAATAGTTCAACTTTAGTGAGTCCCTTAAGGGTTCTCTTTCCTGTTTACCTTTTCATGTTTATCTTGATTCCTGTATGTGAAAATCAAATTTTCTATTCAGTTCTGGTCTATCCAATAAGAATTTCATTGAAATTCTATTTTTCCCCTGTCATATTAGAATCAGTTTTTTCTGGGTAAGTGATTCTTGGTTTTAATCCTATCTCCTTTGACTTCTGGAATATCATTTTCCAGTATTCTGACCCTTTAAAGTAGAAGCTGCTTAATCTTGTATTATCTTTATTGCATTTCCATAATTCTTAAATTGTTTCTTTCTGGCTGCTTGCAATATTTTCTCTTTGACCTGGGAACTCTGGAAATGGACTATAATGTTCCTCAGAGTTTTCCTTTAGTTATTTCCTTCAGGAGGTGATCAGTGAATTATTTCCATTTCTATTTTACCCTCTGATTCTAGAATATCAGGACAATTTTTCTTGAAAATTTCTTGGAAGATGATGTCTAGGCTCTTTTTTATCATGATTTCAGATGGACCAATAATTTTTAAGTTATCACTTCTGTATCGATTTTTCCAGGTCAGTTGTTTTTCCAGTGAGATATTTCACATGTCTTCTGTTTTTTCGTTCTCAATGATTTGTTTTATAATTTGATTTCTCTTAAAATCATTAGCATCGATCTGCTCGATTCTAATTTTTAATAACTGTTTTCTTGAGTGAGCTTTTGTACCTCCTTTCCATATGGTCATTTCTGCTTTTTAAAGCATTTTTCCCCTCATTGGCTTTGTGGACCTCTTTTGCCACTGTGTTGCTCTATTTTTAAAGGTGCTATTTTCTTCAGCATTTTTGGGTCTCCTTCAGCTAGCTGTTGACATGCTTTTCATGATTTTCTTGTATTGCTCTCATTTCTTTCTCAAATTTGTCCTCCACTTCTTTTCCTTGATTTTCAAAAATCCTTTTTGATCTCTTCCATGATCTGACACCACTGGATACTTTTTTTTGCAGGCTTTGGATGTAGAGGCCTTGAATATTTGTCTTTGTCTGAGAGGAAGGCAGATTTGTTCCTCCTTTGTTCTTCCTCAGCCAAAAAGATGGAAGAAAATACCTTTTCACAAAGGAAGCAATGTTTCATAGGCTTATTTTTCCCTTTTTGGGCATTTTGCCAGTCACTTCCTTGACTTTTAAGTTCTTTGTCAGGTGAAGGGAATACTATAGGTAACTAAGTTCCCAGTTGCTCCATGGTGACCCAATAAAGGGGTAGGGATTTAATACTCTCCAGGCCTGTCTTCTGATCTGTTAGCAACCACATACATCATTGTGCGCCCATGATTTGTGAGCAGGATTCCCTCTTCACAGACACCACCAGTTCAACCACACCATCATTCGTCCTCATTCCAGGACTGACACTCCGAACTGGAACCCATATCAGCTGCTGGGTTTCCCAAGAGTCTTTAGGTAGAGGGCCCCAAAAGTGGAAGCTGCTGTTACCCTGGCACTGGGGTTGAGGCCAGATACCACATCCCTCTCACCCAGGTGAAAGAGTTTTCTTTTTTTTTTGTCCTTACTTCCTTTTTATTCATTTATTTATATATTTATGTATTATTTATTCAATCATTTATTTATATATCGATTTATTTATTACATAATTATATTTGTTTTCAGTATTCTCCCATCACTTCCATATATCTTAGATTTTTTACCTCCCTGTCCCACTCTCCCCCATCCCTTCCAACCCCATTGCTGAGAGGGCATACAATTTTATATAGATTCTACACATACATTCCTATTAAATACATTTTCACCTTAGTCATGTTGTATAGAAGAATAAAAATGAATGAGAGAAATAATAAAACAAAACAAACCTTAATACAAAAGAAAATGGTCAGCTTCATTCTACGATTAAATTCCATATTTCTTTCTTTGGATGTGGAAAACATTTTATCTTAAGAGACCATTGGGAATTTTTTTTTAAGTTTTTGAATTGCAATGAAGTACTAGATCTACCAGAAAAATTCCTCGCACACAGTGGTAATTGCTGTGTACAATGTTCCCCTGGTTATGCTCCTCTCACTCCACATTTGCTCAGATAAGCCTTTCCAGGTTTCTCTGACGTGTTCCTGTTCATTTATTATGCCACAATAGTATTCCATTATATTCACATATCATCATTTATTCAGTCATTCGTCAATTGATGGGCATCCCCATGATTTCCAGTTTTTAGTTTCCATAAACAGAGAGCTACTATAAATATTTTTGTACACGTGGGACTCTTCCATTTTTATTATCTCTTGTGGATACAGTCCTAGAAGCAGTATTGCTGGTTCAAATGGAATGCACATTTTTGTAGCCCTTTGTGCATACTTCCTAGTTACTCTCTAGAATGATTCACAGGTCCACCAACAATGAATTGGTGTTCCAGCTCTCTCACATCTCCCCCAACATTTATTGTCTTCTATTTTGTCATGTTAACCATGTGGATAGGTGTGCTATGATATCTCAGAGTTGTTTTGATTTTCATCTCTCTAATTAATAGTGATTTAGAGCACTTTTTCATATGAATATAGCTTTAATTTATGTCTCTGAAAACTGCATGTTCATATCCTTTGGCCATTTATCAATTGGGGCATGACTTGTATTCTTGAACATTTGAGTCAGTTCTCTACATATTTTAAAAATGAGGCCTTTATCACAGACACATTGCAAAACTTCTTTCCAGTTTTCTGTTTCTCTCCTAATCTTGGTTGAATTGTGTTTGGTTGTGCAAAACCTTTTCAATTTAATGTAATAGAAATTATCCATTTTGCACTTCAAAATACTTTCTATCTCTTCTTTAGATAAAAATTATTTCATTCTCCACAAATCTGATTCAATATTCCTTGCTCCACTAAATTGTTCATAGTATCAGTCTTTATACCTAGATCATGGACCCATTTGGACTTTATTCTTGTGTACTGTTTCGAGCACTGGTCTATGCTACACTGTTATCCAGTTTTCCCAGAAATTTTTGTCTACCAATGAGCTCTTATTCCAGAAGCTGGGGTCCTTGGTTTTATCAACACTAGATTGCTATAGCCATTGACTACTGTGTCTTGAGTACCTAACATATTTCACTGGTCTACCCTACTGTTTCTTATCCAGTTCTGATAACTGCTGCTTTATAACACAATGTGAGATGTAGTAGAGCTAGGCCACCTGCTCTAACATTTCCTTTCATTGCTTCCCTTGGTATTCTGGAACTTTTGTTCTTCTAAATGAATTGTGATATTATATTTTTTTCTGGTGCTAGATAATAATAATCTGATAGTTTGATCTGTATGGCACTGAATAAGTAAATTAACTTAGGTAGAATTGCCAGTTTTATTATTTTGATTTAGCCTACCCATGAGACCCTCATGGTTTTTTTCCAGTTACTTAAATCTGACCTTATTTGTGTGAGAAGTGTTTTGTAATTGTGTTTGTATAGTCCCTGGTTTTATTTTGGCAGCTAGTCTCCCAAATATTTTATAGTGTCTGTCCTAGCTTTAAATGCAATTGCTCTTTCTATCTCTTGCTGTTGGGCTTTGTTAATAATATAGAAATGCCAAAGATTTGTATGAGTTTATTTTGTAACCAGCAACTTTGCAAAAGATGCTTATTATTTCAAGTAGTTTTTTTTACTTGACCCCCTGAAATTATTAGTATATCATTATATAATCTGCAAAACATGATAGCTTAGTTTCTTCTTTCCCTATTATAATTCCTTCAATTTATTAACATTTCTAGTACTATATTGAATAATAGTCGTGATAATGGACATCCTCGTTTCACCCCTTCTACAACTAAAATTTCATCTATTTTATTCCCATTGCATACAATGCTTGTGGAAGGTTTTAGGTAAATACTACTTATTATTGTACTGGAAGTTCCATTTATTCCTATGCTCTCCAGTGTATTCAAAAGGAATAGATGCTGTATTTTGTCAAAAGCTTTTTTTCTGAATCTATTGAGATAATCTTGTGTTTTCTGTAAGGTTCATTGTTGATATGATATAAATGCTAGTAGTTTTTACTAATATTGAACCAGTCCTGCCTTCCTGGTGTAAATCCTACCTAATTATATTGTATTCTTCTCATGATAAGTGCTGTACTCTTTTTGCTAAAATCTTGTTTAAAACTTTTGCATCTATATTCATTAGAGAAATTGGTCTATAATTTCTTTCTCTGATTTTGTTCTTCCTGGTTTGCATATTAAAATCATATTTGTGTCATAAAAAGAATCTGAGAGGACTCCTTCTTACCCAATTTTCCCAAGTAGTCTATATAATATTAGAATTAAAGATTCTTAAATGTTTGATAGAATTCACTTGTAATTCCCAGACCCTGTAGATTTTGTCCTAAAGAGTTCATTGTTGGCTTGTTCAATTTCTTTTTCTGAGTATTCAACTTTCCTTTCTGTTTATCTGGGCAATGTATATTAAAAAAAATATCAATCTCATTTAGATTTTCAAATTAATGGGCATATAGTTCAGCAATGCAATTTCTAGTTATAATTGTAATTTCCTCCTCATTGGAAGTGAATTCACCCTTCACATTTTTGGCATTGGTAGTTTGGTTTTCTTCTGTCTTATTTTTAATCAAATTAACCAAAAATTAACCAATTTTATTATTTTTTTTATAAAACCTGCTCTTAGTTTTATTTCAATAGTTTTCTTAATTTCATTTTTATTAATGTCTCCTTTGTTTTTCAGTATTTCTAATTTTGTATTTTTGGGGATGTTTTCAAATTATTCTTTTTCTAGCTTTTTCAGCTGCATACAAAATTCATTGATCTTTTTGTTCTCTATTTTTTTCATGTAGGCATTCAAAGATATAAAACTTCCCCTAAGAATGGCTTTTGTCATATCCCATAAGATTTGGTAAGTTGTCTCATTACTGTCATTTTCTTGAATGAAGTTGTTGATTCTATCTATGATTTGTTGTTTAAGCCACTCACTCCTTAGGATTAGATTATTTAGTCTCCACTTAATTTTTGGTTTATTTTTCCACCCCTTCTATTACATATAGGTATATGTAACATATTCTTATATTACTATATATTACATTCTATTCTTATATTTTATTTAAAATATATTTCTAATACATTATTTTCTGAGAAGGATGCCTTCACTATCTTTGCCTTTCTGTACTGCGTTGTGAGATTGTTCTGTACAAGTTAATGGTCAGTTTCTCTATATGTGCCATGTAACACTGAAAAAAATGTATAATTCTTCCTAACATCATCCAATTTTCTCCAGAGATCTATCATATCTATCTTAACCAGAATTTTATTGACCTCCTTGACTTCTTTCTTGTTTATTTTGAAGTTAGATTTATCAAGTTGAGAGAGGGGTAGGTTGAGGTCTACCACTAGAATAGTTTTGCTGTCCATTTCTTCCTGTAACTCTTTTAACTTCTCCTCTAAGATTTTGAGTGATACACCACTTGGAGAATATATGTTTTGTAACGAAATTGCTTCATTGTATAAGGTGCCTTTTAGCAGAATAAAGTTTCCTTCCTTATGCCTTTTGAATAGTTCTATTTTTGTTTTTGTTTTGTGTGAGATGAGGATTGCTCCCCCTGCTTTTCTTACATCAGGTAAAGCACAATATATTCTGCCCCAACCTTTTGCCTTTACCCTGTGTGTATGCCTCAGTTTCAAATGCGATTCTTGTAAACAACATATTTCTGGATTATGGCTTTTAATCCATACTGTTATCCACCTCCGTTTCATGGGAGAGTTCTTTCTCTTCACGTTCATAGTAATAATTACTTTCTGTGTCTTTCTCTCCATCCTCTTTCTCCGTTTTTGCTTTTAGTTCTCCTTTTCCATTCCCCTACACAATAGAGTTTTAATTTTTGACCATCACCTACTGCAGTCTTTCAGTCCTTCTTTCAGCCCCCCCCATCCATTTTATTCCCCATTACCCTTGTTCTGTCTTCCCTCCGTTTTAGCCTCCTGTCCTCTTTCTTTCCACCTTCCCCTCTTACTGCATATAGAACTAGTTAGATTTCTATACTTAACTGAGTTTGTTGTTCCCTCCTTGAACCAAATCAGATGAGAACAAAATTAAACAATACTCATCTCCGTCCCATCTTTCTCTCTACTGTAATATAATTTTCTGCCTCTTCCTGTGATGAAATTTACTGTTTCCAGTCTCCTCTTTTTCATTTCTCCTGGTTAGAATCCCTTCGCATCCTTAACTTACATTTTCATCATCACATAATTTACCTTGTACCTGTTCCTTCTATCTATGTACATCCCTTTTTAATATCATGGTAAATGCACGATTCTCAAAATTAACAAGTAGCATCTTCCCCTATAGGGATGTAAACAATATTGTCATGTAGAATAACAAGTTACATTTCCCCCTGTTTACTTTTTTATGTTTCTTTTGATATTTGTGTTGAAGATCGTGCTATTGAGCTCTGGCCTTTTCATTAGGAAGTTCTGAAAATCCCTTACCTCATTGAATGTCTATCTCCTTTTCTGAAACGTTGTGCTCAAATTTAATGGGTAACTGATCCTTGGTTGTAGTCCCAGCTCCTTTGCCTTATGGAATACCATAATCCAATTCCTTCAATCTTTTATTGTAGAAACTGAAAGGTGCTGTGTGATCCTGACTGCAGATCCTAGGTATTTGAATGATTTCTTTCTGACTGCCTGTAGTATTTTTTCCTTCACTTGATAGTTCTGAATTTTGGCAATTATGTTCCTTAGCGTTTTCAATTTGCAATCCCCTTTGAGTGGTGGACAGTGGATTCTTTAGATGACTGTTTCAATCTCTGGATCTAGGACTTCTGGGCAGTTTTCCTTGACAACTTCTCAGGAGATATTGTCCAGTCTCTTTTTTCACCATGGCTTTTTGGAAGACCAATAATTCTTAGATTTTCTCTCCTGGATCCATTTTCCTTGTCATTTGTTTTGCCAGTTAGATATTTTACATTTTCTTCTATCATTTCTTTCTTTAGATTCTGTTTTACTCATTCTTGGCGTCTCATAGAGTCATTAGCTTCTACTTGCCCAATTCTAATTTTTCTCAATTTGTTCTCTTCAGTTAAATTTTGTATCTCATTTTCCATCTTTCCAATTGTTCTTTTAAAGAGTTAGTTCCTCCAGTTGCTTTCTCTACTTCCTTTTCCATTGGTCCAGTTTTCCCAATCAAATTTTGTCCTTCCTTTTCCATTTGTCCAATGTTCCTTTTTAAGGAGGTGTTCTCTTCAGTGATTTTTTTCTTCGTATTTTTAAAGTCATTGCCCAGTTTTTCTTCTATTTTCTAATCTGGCTTTTAAAATCCTTCTTCAGCTCTTCCAAGAGTGCTCTTTGGGCTTGCGACCAGTTCATGTTCCCTTCTGAAGTTTCAGATGGGAGTATAGTACCAATCTTTACCTCTTTGGCAAATGTGTTTTTTCCCTATAGAAAGATTCTATGGTCGTTTCTTTTCTACTTTACCTCTTACTCATGATGATCACTATTTTCCTGACTTTTAACGTACATCTCTACTTCAAGAGTACAAGGGACTCTCTCCCACAGTTCTTGTGCTTTGAACTTGAGGTTTTCTGTATTATGGCCTCTGATTCTTTCAGCAAGAAGCTAAAATGTTGCAGTTTACCTGGTACTGAGCTTCCTAGTGTGAGAAAGCAGAGGCCAAGTGAAGTCTTTCTGGGTTTCCTGGCAGTTGTCCTGGAGCCAGCTGTGTTAAGTGTGGGGGATCTGACTATAGCAGGTCTCTTCTGCTGAGCTAGAGCATAAGCAATTTAAGCGGTTGGTGATCCCGTCTGCAGTAGTATCTTCTGGATTCCCCTGGGGTACTGAGGCATGCCTGGGGTCCTGGTGTTGGCGGTTGTGGGTTCCTCTCCCCTGGGGCACAGGATCTCCCGTTTTGCTGAGGTTGGGCTGTCTGGGACAGCCTCAGTCTTGCACTAGTCCCCTTCAGCCACAGCAAGGCAACTTCCCTAATCGATTTTCCTAGCCTCACTTGCTAAGAAACTGTTTAGACCTTTGACTCATCCCACTGTTCCAGGATTTTTCTGGGGAAATATTTTATGCATCTTTCAAGGTCAACAAGCGGAGGAGGAGAGCATGTACTGATCACTCTGCCATCTTTGCTTCCAGACTGAAAGAGCTTTCTTGCTGATCTTTGAAGCTGCCTTTGGCATTTGGGGGCTGAGAACTCTCCCAGTGCTTCTGTGTCCTGCAGTGTGTTCCAGTTCTGTCTGCACTGCGTGGCCCATGCTGTGCTACACTACAATCTGAGCCCTGTCAGTCGTTCAGGCTGTCCTGGGCTCCAATTCTTCTTCACCCGGGCATTCTGTTGCCTCTGCTGCTCTAGAATTTATTTAGAATTATTTTTACGGATATTTTATGGGCTATGGGAGGAAAGCTAGAGCAAGTCTATCTTTCTATTCTTCAATCTTGGCTCCATCCCCTGCTTTCCAATTTTTTATATCTGACTTAATATGTACCAAAAGTCTTTTGTAATTGTGCTAATGTATTTCCTTCATTTGTATTGGAAAGGAGACTGCCAAATAGTTTAAAATTTCTACAGTAACTTTAAACTGCATTTCTCTATTTCTTGCTATTGGACTTTGTTAGTAATATATGGAAACACAGATGGTATATGTCGGTTTATTTTGTATCCTGAAACTTTGCTAAAATATTTCAAGTAGATTTTTACTTGATTCTCTAGGATTCCCTAAGTATATCATCACTTCTACTGCAAAGAGTGACAACTTAGTTTCTTCTGGGTCTATTATAAATCCTTCTATTTCTTTTTCTTCTCTTATTGCTAAAGCTAACAGTTGTAGCACCATATTAATAATAATGGTGATAATGGTCATCCTTGTTTCATCCTTGATCTTGGTGGAAATGCATCTGGCTTATCGCCATTACATATAGTGCTTGTTAATGGTTTGAGGTACATGCTAAATAGTGTTCTGTTGGCTTTGTTGTTGGTATGATCAATAATGCTGATAATTTTCCTAATATTGAACTAGTCCTGAATTTCTGGTATAAAACCTACCTGATCAAACTGCGTTACTCTTGTGATAAGTTGATACAATCTTACTGCTAATATCTTACTTAAATATCTTCTGTATTCATTAGGAAAACTGGTCCATAAATTTCTTTCCATTTTGGGTTTTCACTTTTTAGGTATCAGCACCATAATTTGCTAGGACTCTGCAAATTTTCCCAAATTTTCTATATAACATTGGAAATATCTGCTCTTTAAATGTTTTATAGAACTCGTCTGTAAACTCTTCTGACCCTGGAGATGTTTTCCTAGGCAGATCTTGATGGCTTGTTCAAATTCTTTGTCTGAGATGGAGTTATTTATGTATCTTATTTCCTTTTCTGTTAATTTGGCAATTTACATTTTTGCAAATACTCATCAATTTCCCTAAGAATGCCAAAAATATGGGCATACAAATGGGCAAAATATTTCATTTTTTAAATTTTTTAAAAATTTATTTATATAATTTTAACATTCATTTTCACAAAATTTTGTGTTCCAAATTTTCTCCCCATTTATCCCTTCCCCCACCCCAAAACACCGAGCATTCTACTTGCCCCTATCACCAATCTGTCCTCTCTTCTAACATCCATCCATTCCCTTGTCTCCATCTTTTCTTTTGCCCTGTATGGCCAGATAACTTTCTATTCCTCATTACCTGGATCTCTTATTTCCTAGTAGCAAGAACATCACTCAACAGTTGTTCCTAAAACTTTGAGTTCCAACTTCTCTTTATCCCTCTGCCCCACCCATTCCCTTTGGAAGGCAAGCAAATCAATATAGGCCACATCTGTATAGTTTTGAAAATGACTTTGATAATAGTCGTGTTGTGTAAGACTAACTATATTTCCCTCCATCCTATCCTGCCCCACATTGCTTCTATTCTCTCTTTTGATCCTGTCCCACCCCAAGAGGGTTGACATCAAATTGCTCCCTCCTCCCATTGCCCTCCCTTCCATCATCCCTCCCCACCCTGCTTATCCTCTTCTCCCCCACTTTCCTGTATTGTAAAATAGGTTTTCATACAAAAATGAGTGTGCATTTTATTCCTTCCTTTAGTCGAATGTGATGAGAGTAAACATCATGTTTTTTCTCCTACCTACCCTCTTTTTCCCTCCACTAAAAAGTCTTTTGCTTGCCTCTTTTATGAGGGATGGTTCGCTCCATTCCATTTCTCCCTTTCTCCTCCCAATCTCTCAAATTTTCTTTTCAGCTCTGGTCTTTTCATCAAGAAGGCTTGAAAGTCCTCTATTTCATTGAATGACCATTTTTTCCCCTGAAGTATTATACTGAGCTTTGGTGGGTAGGTGATTCTTGGTTTTAGTCCTAGTTCCTTTGACTTCTGGAATATCCTATTCCACACCCTTCGATCCCTTAATGTAGAGGCTGCTAGATCTTGTGTTATCCTGATTGTATTTCCACAATGCTGGAATTGTTTCTTTCTAGCTGCTTGCAATACTTTCTCTTTCACCTGGGAATTCTGGTATGTGGCCACAATGTTCCTAGGAGCTTCTCTTTTTGGATCTCTTTCAGGCAGTGATCGGTGGATTTCTTGAATAGTTATTTTGCCCTCTGGTTCTAGAATCTCCAGGCAGTTTTCCTTGAAAATTTCATGAAAGATGATTTCTAGGCTCTTTTTTTGATCATGGCTTTCAGGTAGCCCCATAAGGAGGAAATATCTGTTCACCAAGAAAGTAACCTTCTATGGTCTTATTTTTTTTCACTTTTCTGGGCATTTTCCCAGCCAGTTACTTGACTTCTGACATTCCTCTCCACCCCTGCCTCACTCCAGATCCGCCCAGCTAGTGCTTGGGGTCTGAGATTCAAATGCTGCTTCCCAGCCTCAGAGCTTTCAGTGGGGTTGAGGCTGCTATTCAATGTGAGATTCAGTTCTGGTGCTCAGGTGGGGGTAGGGCTGCCTCCCAGGGCTCAGTTCCTTCAGGGGGTTTATGCAGAGATCTTCAACCATGGATCCGAGCTCCTGCCTGCTTTGGGAGCTCCTGTCTGCTTTGGGAGCTCCTGTCTGCTTTGGGAGCTCCGGTCTGCTGCTGCCTCTGCTGCCGCCTCCTGAGGGAGCCTGAGTTATGGAGACACCCCGCTCTCCTCTTAGCCAGCCCAGAAGGCTCTCTCACTGACCTGTGTGGTGTGGGTGGAGAGACCTGCGTGGCCACTGGAGATTCTGTTCCTGAAGCCTGTTTTGATCTTCTCCTCTCAGAGCCAGACGGCAAAGGCAGGGCTGGGCTCTGCTCTGGGTCCGGTGCGTGATGGACCTTTGGTGTCAGTTTTTCAGGGCTCTCTGGAACAGAATCTCCTCCACTCAATTGTTGTGCCGCTTCCGTTGCTCCAGAATTTCTTTGGAGTTCCTTTTTACAGATAATTTATGGGCTGTGGGTTCAGAGCTAGTGTATGTGAATCTTTCTACTCTGCCATCTTCTCTCCTCCCCTTTTCTTACTTTTTTAAAAAAAAAAAATCAGGACACATTTTCCCCCATCTTATTCTCATGACTTTCACTTTTAGAAATTTAGAAGGTACTATGGTCAATAAGTTACCAAACTAAATTCAAGTTTGATATCCATTGATTGCAAATTCACTGCTCATTTCATTTCTATGCTACCTCCTTATTTGCCTATATGTAACACATGTTCACTAAAGGCTTTATGTGTTAGACAGTCCTAAAGGTAGAATTAGAAACATGAGTGTACAAATGAGTGTACAAAATTCAATCTTATTCTCAGATTCAGAAGAAATCCTTTGTTGGTGCTTTACCTAATCATGGCATGACTGTTACTCTAAATTGGTTTAGCCATATTTACTTAGTTACTTAGGCATTTATCCTTATAAAATGTGTCCAAAACACTCTTTTTTTCTATTGTGGTCATAGTTATTGTTTTAACTTTGAGCCTGAATATTTGGTCAAAACTCCTGAAATCATAATTTATTATTATTGATTTGAATGTCATAAATATACTTTAAAAATCCATATTCTTCAGTAAAAAATATATGTCCATAACTTATTTCTTAATTTTACATTTGAAATACATTTCAGTCATCCATAATTCAATTCTATTTTTTCATATTCTTTATAAAGATTATACTTAGTATTTCTAAGTCAGTAAGAATTAGATATGTGGGAAGTTTCAACCTTTAAAGTTTAACCTTGTGCTAAGGTAAATTTCATATTGCTTCTTAAATGGTATATCTTATGCTCCTGAAGAGCAATACAAGTTATGCTTTTGGGGGTCAGGATGTTTTTAATACTAAATTGCTTGAAATCAAATCGAGGACATTGTTTCCATGAAATTATACTCAAAGTTTTTTCTTGATTATCAATGACTTTGCCAGATTAAAAATCTTTAAAAGTGATATTGTACCCTCATACTATCATTACAACATATCTGTGTGGGTGTTTTTGTTCCAACAATGATTTGTTCTATTACCATTGTAACAAGATGTGTTATTTACAAGACAGTTGATATTGGTGATAACTACAATTGGATGTAATATTTGCAAGGCAATTGATATTGGTGATAACTACAGGTGCTAAAACAATCAAATTCTTCTATATCTGTGTGAATTTTGGTTTCATAAATCTGATATAAGAAACAAAGCATTCTCTCCATCAACAGCATACCTATTTCTATGATTGTGACTTTATTCTTAAAATATCTATTTAGCTAATCAGGATTATAGCCAATATTGGGGGCAAATTCACAAATCGGTCAATCAGTGAGTGTCTCTTGAGCATCTGATACTGCCAGATGCTGTGTTACTAGGAATACAAGTGCAAGGACTAAAATAATCCTTGCTCATAAAAAAGACTAAATTCAAATGAGGGATACAAGCACACATATACACATATATAATTTTTCTCAGCAACCATATAAATTGAATAAACAATACACAAATTACTTAAAAACTGGTTTGGAGAAAGTACATGAGGGAGTTGGGGGCTCAAAAAAGGAATGGAGAAGTCAGAGTTTTTTATCAGGACAAAAAAAATAGAGGAAATTGATAACAGCTTTTACTCCTTCTACAGGAAGAAAAATTAGCATAACAACTAGTTGAGAAGAATATGAATTTTCTCATTTCTTGGCACTTTGGCTCTATCCTAAGTGATCTCTTCTTGGACTAACTTCTCCCCACCTCAAGTGCTCTCTCTTTCCACTAGAGGGAGGAAAATTCCAGGTCGTTGATCACTTTCCATCATCCTGGGCCATAATTGTGAAATTCAAAGACCTTTCATTCCCAATTGCTTAAGCTGAATTCATCTTACTACTCATCCCAGGCATATTTTATTGAGGTGCTTTGCCCAACTCCAAAACTTTTGCTTAACCCAAGAGTAAGTACATATTTGTTACACTGTGGACAAGATAGTCATAACTGAGAGAGAGAATCAAACTGACTGTGGTCATATCTACAGCTGATAGTGTGATTTCTGATCAGTCCATCATTCTATGGTCCTATTTTTTTTAGCATTTATTGGTAAAAGGGGACTAGGGAGGAGGACAAATATCAGGCAAAGGATTTTTCCAGGAATTTAGATACGATTTTTATTTCTATTTGAGTTTACTTCCTGGACAATATTGAAAATATGGAAATAATGAATTTTGTATTTTCAAAAGACTTACAGACATGAAATCATTCAAAGAAACCATGAAATGCCTAGAGGAAATCCAAAGGAGACTGAAAACAAATAATTTTCCTCAATTTCTTATGGTTCTATACAAATTCTATTCCTTTCCACTTGCCAAAGTCTTAGAAAACTCATGGTACTGTGTTATCCATTAAAAAATTGAGATATCAATGTATTTTTCAGTTGTTTTATATAACTGTGGCAGCTAATAAAACAATGATGACAAGATGTTGTTCTATGCTTAATTGCCTGTGTAACCTAGGGAAAGTCCTCTAACTTCTTTGGGTCTCAGTTTTTCATCTGCAGAATGAATGAGTCAAAATAGATGAACTCTAAGACACTTTTTCAATGACTTTTAGATAAATATTTCAGGGTTTTATTGGGTTATTTTGAGAAAAGTATTTTGCAAATCTTGAAAAATACTAAAATATGATTTAGTCACACTAATATGAGAGGCAGAATAGCACAATTCACTAGTTCTCAAATCTCTTGGTATGAAGTCCCCTTTACACTCTTAAAATTTTATCGACAACTCCCTCCTAGTATCGATATTTACTGTATTATTAATCAAATTACCAGTATCAATATGAAAATAGTTTTGATATCACAGACCTCTGAAAGAATCTTGGAGTCCCCATGATGTTCCCAGAACATCCTCTAAGACTTTCTCAGATACAGAAACATCTTTGTTCAAGTCCTTCCTCTGACATGTATTAGCTAGGTGAGACTTGGGCAAGTATCTTAATGTCTCTATGTATTCACAATTACCTAAGACTGAACACACAATGCCATTTATTCTACCTTTATTGATAATTGTTAAGTTTTTTGTTGATGATTCATTTATGTACTACAACCATATTAGATAGATGTCAGGACAATGAGAATGACAGAGTATGTCAGATGTGGACACAGAGATGTCCACATGGAACTATTTTTTAAAACATCTCCCCAAAAATGAAATGCCAAGCACAATTAATACAAAATATGGCATCTTTTGAGGAGACAGTTGATGACTCTCCCTAGGCTTATAATATATAAGCGTTTTTCTTAATGAAAACCATATATCACTTCAAAGTTGTAAAGGTAAGAATTATGCCAAAACGTCTTTCTAATTATGACATGGATGCCATTGAGTTGTATGAACTGACAAAAAAAAAACTACAAAGCTGCATTTTATGAAATCTTTCTCCAATAATATCAAAATGTTATTTTCCCACCGAGGAAAAGTAGAGATTAAAGGTCTCTGTCTTCATATGTCAAGTGGAATCAAAGGACAAACACAACACTTACAAAGTACATTAGACTCTTCCACTTAAGTCACATCAAGTGTGAAGAAGTCTACTTGTATACGATAGTCATGTTTAAATCAACGCAAAACTACAATACAAGTCTTATTGAACACTTTTGGAATCATAAATGAATATTAACAGATTTGGAAATCATCCTAACAGAAATCTATATGATATTAACAAAATATGGTACTTATCACTCTTTGTGAGTCAATGAATATCATCTAGGTACTACTGAATATTTCTTACTGGGCTAAGTACTGAGGATACAAAAAAAGACAAAATGCATTTGTATTTTATTTTACTTTAATTAATTAATTTTAATTTTGTTATTTTTACTTTTTAGTACTTCCATCATCAAGGAAGAAAAATATTGATTGATATTCTCAGAGCTCATGACAAACAGCTTAAAAACACAAATTAATGTGTTTAGAATATAAAGTCATTAATTCTATTATTTTCTCCTCTTTATAGATGAGGAAATTGAGTCATATAGAGGTTAAGGTTGTTGCTCAGTGTCACACAGTAAGTAAATTTTTGACAGTGGATTTGAACTCAAATCTTCCTGATTCTAGGCCCAAACTGTATCCACTTTATCATTTTAATGCCTAGATGCTTTAAGAGACCCAAGATCCTTTGTAAAAAACCATGGCTATAAATAACTAACTGAAATAATATGATCAAAGCATAGTATATGTGATATTTGGGGGTATTTAATGACCAACTTGCCTTAATGGATGCAGTATTTTCAGCCATATTCACTTAACTAGGTTGATTATAAGCCTCATTAGTTGTTAAGATAGTCCAGAACACCATATTTAATGTAGTACAATCCTATCTCATCTTGAAAAGATCGTTAAAAACTTGATCTCTTTAAGAAAACTCAGATGTATTTCACCTTTAAGAGAAATATTGCTACTTTTTATTCCATAATATCTCTAAGATTCCACTCTAAGCTCAACTTTGACAACCTATCTTGAAAATATGCTTATTCTTCTGAATTGGGGATATGACTTATTTATGACCATTAGCTATGAACACAATTGGTGTGTATCATTCAAAACTCACGATTTAGCTACCAGACATATAAAGCTTCCTTTATCCTGACCTTGTTAGGGTAAATCAATATTTTTTTTCCTTCCCAAGTGATCATTTTATCCCATTGTAATCTGTCCAAATCAATTTTAGTATATAATGCAATTTTTAAAAATCAAGATGAATTATTTAGTTAATCCCAATATTTACAACATTATAGTGTTTTATACCATTAAAATTTAGGTCAGAGTCTTGAACTTTCATTACAGTGAGACAAATTCCAAGCTCGTGGAGTATGATGTGTAAGACATAGTAAAAAGTAATATGGTGATATAACAAGTCACATTAAAATTATTGATGAATAAATCTAATGATCTGAAATGGAAACTCTTTGAAACCATGATTAAAGTTCCATAAGAAAGTCAAGGGCCATAGCAGTTAAATTCAAAGCAATTTCAAATTGTGCTAAGTAAGAAAACTATTAGAAAAGTCCACCTACTGAAATGTTTTCTTTTCCTTTATTTTTATTTTTTAAACTTAAATATATCTCATTTCCTCATGGATGAAAAATTATTCCCATGATAGCAAATTTTGATAACATCTGGGATACCTTTCTCAAATTATCAAAATAGAATATGAACAGAATATAGAGAAATAGAAAGTACATTTCAAACTTTTCTCAGCCATTTATCTTCTGTATGACCTTGAGCAAGTGACTTTCCTTATTGAGCCTCAGTTTTTTTTATTTTTAAAGTGGAGGGGGTTGGATTGAATGGCAAAATCTATTTTAGAAAACTTTGAAAAATCAACAACTATATTTCAGAAAGAGAAATTCTTAAGTGACCGTGTCAGAAAAATATACTGAAAATACATAGTGTGTGGGATATTGCAAGAAGTAATGTGGAAACTCGTAAAAGAAACAAAAGGGGATGGGGGAAGAACTGTGATTTTATTGCATCAAGTGTGTAAGGTGAAATATCACTATCTTCTTTTGTTCATCCAGTCTTCCTGACTGATCTCTGAGTTAGTAATGTGTAAGAGCTGTGCTTGACATAATGGGAGTGGAACAAAGTTTAAAGGCATTTTTCTCATTTAAAATCCAATGAGATACTACTTGCAAAACACTTAGTATAGGACCTGGAAAATAGGAAGCATTAAATAATTCATGATTTCATCTCCTTCCAAATAAGAATTGGAATTATAAATTTAGTACTTTAGGATTCATAAAATGTTTATATATATATATATATATATGTATGTATGTATGTATGTATGTATGTATGTATGTATGTGTGTATAAATTCACTTGATCCTCACAACAATTCCTTTGAAGGAGTAACTTAATATTTAGACAATAATTCCTTAAGGTTGCTTTTTTTTTAATTAACTTATTTGTTTTCAGTTTTCAACAATAACTTCCATTAGTCTTATCTTTTCCTCCTTTACCTCCTCTTTCACACATGAGATGGCAAGCAGTTTTATATGGGCTCCAGACATACATTCTTATTAAACACATTTCACATTAGTCATGTTGCATAGAAGAATTAAAATGAATGGGAGAAACCATGGGGAAAACCAAAACCAAGTGCAACACAGGAGAAAATATTCTGTTTCATTCTGTGATCCAGTTCCATAGTTATTTCTCTGAATGTGGAAGGCATTTTGCCTCAAGAGTCCCTTGGGAATGTTTGAGGTCATTGCATTTCTGTGAAGGACTAAGTCTACCAGAAAAAAATATCCTTGCACACTGTGATTGTTACTGTGTACAACGTTATCCTGCTCATTCCACTCAGCATCAATTCACAAAAGTCTTTCCAGGTATCTCTGAAATCTTCCTGTTCATCATTTCTTGTAGCACAAGAGTATTCCATATACCACAGTTGTTCATGCATTATCCAACTGATGGGCATGCCATTAATTTTCAGTTCTGGGTCAACACAAAGAGAGCTGCTATAAATATTATGGTACATGTGGGACTTTTTCCCTTTTTTTATGATCTCTTTGGGTTGCAGTCTTAGAAGTGATATTGCTGGGTCAAACTGTAGGCACATTTTTTTTGTAGCCCATGGGTTAAAGTTCTTAATTGCTCTTCAGAATGCTTGAATCAGTCCACAGCTCCACCAACAATGAATTAGGGTTCCAACTCTCCCACAATTTCTCCAACACTTATAATCTTCCTGTTTTGTCATGTTAGCCAATGTGATAGGTGTGATGTGATATCTCAGAGTTTGGATTTGCATCTCTCTAATCCATAGTGATTTGAAGCATTTTTTCATATGACTATAGATAGCTTTAATTTCTTCCTCTAAAACTACTTGTTCATATCTTTGACCATTTATAAATTGTGGAATGACTTGTATTTTTGTAAATTTGACTCATTTTTTATATTTTAGAAATGAAGCCTTTATCACAGACACTAGTTGCAAAAATTCTTTTCCAGTTTTTGGTTTCCCTCCCAATTTTGGTTGTATTGGGTTTGTTTGTGTGAAAACTTTTCAATTTAATGTAATCAAAATTATTCATTTTGCACGTCATAATGTTCTCTTTCTCTTGTTTGGTCAAAAATTTCTTCATTCTCCATAAATGTGACAAATACACCTTTCCTTTCTCCCTTAATTTGTTTAGAGAATCAGTATTTATACCAAGGTCACATATCCATTTGGAATTTGTTACTGTGTAGTGTCATGCATTGGTCTCTTCCCAATTACTGCCACATTGTTATCCAGTTTTCTCAGTAATTGTTGTGAAAGAGTGAGTTCTTATTCTAAAAATTTGGTTCCTTGGGCTGGTCAAACAGCAGGTTGTTATATTCATTATTTCCCCTGAAGTAATATGCTCAGTCTTGCTGGGTAGCTTACTCTTGGTTTTAATCTTAGTTCCTTTGAGTTCTGGAATATCATACTCCAAGCCCTTCCATCCCTCAATGTAGAAGCTGCTAGATCTTCTGTTATGCTGATTATATTTCCACAATATTTGAATTGTTTCTTTCTAGATATTTGCAATATCTTTTCCTCGACTTGGGAACTCTGAAATTTGGCTACAATATTCCTAGGAGTTTCTCTTTTTGAATCTCTTTCAGAAGTTTCTTGACCTCCTTTTCCCTTTGCCTAATTCTGCTTTTTAAAGCATTCTTCTCCTTCTTGTCTTTTTGGACCTCTTTTGTCCCTTGATTTTGCCTATTTTTGAAGATGTAATTTTCTTCAGCGTTTTTTGACTCTCCTTTAGCAAGCTGTTGAGTTGCTTTTTATGATTTTCTTCCATCACTCTCATTTCTCTTCCCAATTTTTCCTGCACCACTTTTACTTGATTTTCAAAATCCAAAATCCAAGACCTGAGACCATTACATATATATTTTTGTAGGGTTTTGATGCAAAATACTTGACTTTTATGTCTTCCTCTAATGGTAAGCATTGTTCCTCAGTCATCTGAAAGGAAGAAAATATCTGTTCACTAAGAAAGTACCCTTCTATAGTCTTATTTGTTTCCCTTTTCTGAGCATTTTGCCAGACAGTTACTTGACTTTTGAGTCTTCTCTCAAGTGGAGGGTATACTCCAGAGACGTGTAAGTTCTCAGTTCCTCCAAGGTGGCACAATCAAGGGAGAGAAGTTTACTCTTCTCCTGGCCTACACTTGGGTCTGAGAGCTGCCCAACTTTTCTGCCCAGGATCTGCAAGCAAATTCCCTTTTCAGAACCTCCACCAGATCCACCACATCAGTCACCACTCTTCCTCATTCCAGGGTGGTCACTAAGGGCTGAGACCCAGATCACTGGCTCAATTCCCCTAGGGTCTTTTGGCAGAGGGCTCCAACAATGGGTGCTGCTGCTGCAGCTGTTGCCACTTTGGAGGGCTATAAGAGCACCCTGCTCCCTTCTCACTCAGGTGGAAAAGCGTTCTCAGTGACCTTTGAAGTTTTGTTTGATATTTGTGGGTTGAGGGATCTGAGAGCCACAGCTGCTGCTAGAAATTCATCCCCTGAGGCTTGTTCCAGTCCCATTCCTTCCAGTGCTGTGTGTGAGCAAGCCTCATGTAGGCTCCTTGGGCTGTGCTCCACTCTGCACCCGACGTGACAGACCTTTGGTCTCAGCCTTCCAGGCTACTTTTCACTGGAAATCTCTTTCACTCTGTCGTTTTGTAGCTTCTACTGTCATAACATTTGTTTAGAGTCATTTTTACAGGTATTTTATGGACTGTGGGGGAAGAGTTAGAGAAGGCGCATCTTTCTACTCCACCATCTTGGCTCCATTTCTATCATAGTTGTAAATGGGATTTCTCTTTCTATCTTTTCCTGTTGGACCTGGTTAGTAATATATAGAAATGCAGATTGTTTATGTGGTCTATTTTGCAACTTGCAACTTTGCCACAGTTGTTTATTTCAAGCAATATTTTTTATTTGATTCTCTAAGATTCTCTAAGTGTATCATCATATCATCAGCAAAGAATGATAACTTAGTTTCTTCTTTGCCTAGTATAATTTCTTCAATTTCTTTTTCTTTTCTTATTACTAAAGCTGACATTTCTAGTACCATATTGAATGAGAATGGTGATAATGGATGTCTTTTTTTCACCACTTATCCAATTGGAAATTCATCTAGCTTTCCCCCCTTACATATAATGCTTGTTGATACTTTTACATAGCTACTGCATATTACTTTATGGAAGGTTGTACTTATTTCTATTCTCTTCAGGGTTTTCAATAGGAATGGATGTTGTCCTCTGTCAAAAAGCTTTTTCTACATCTGTTGATACAATTCATGGTTTCTGTTAGTTTTGTTGTTGATATGATCAATGATGCTGATAGATTTTGTAGTACTGAACGATCCCTGAATTCCTGGAATAAGTTCTATCTGATCACAATATGCTGTCATTGTGATAAGTTGCTATTTTCCTTTTGATAATATCTTATTTAAAAATTTTGCATCTGTATTCATTAGATAAATTGATCCATAATTTTCTTTCCCTGTTTTGGCTCTTCCTGATTTAGGTGTCATATTTGTATCAGAAAAAAAATTTTGGTAGGACTACTTAATCACCAATTATCCCAAATAGTCTGTATATTTTTAGAATTAACTTATTCTTTAAATGTTTGATAGAATTCAACTGTAAAGCAATCCATCCCTGGAGATTTTTTCCTAGGGAATTCATTGATGACTTTTTCTTCTCTTTTTGGTTAGATATCATTTATTATTAATTACTTTTAAAATTCACTACTCATTGAGGGTTGGCAACAGGGGCAGAACATAAAAGATTCAATATAAAATCATTAATGTCCATTTCAGATTGTCTGCTTTAATATATAACTATGTAATAAATACTATATATCATTTTCAAAGTTACCAAACTTTTCTGTACTTTCTTCTAAGTTTGTCTTTTATTCTCTGTTGGGCACTTGTTATTTTGCTCTTTTCCCCTTCCCATCCTTCCCTACATAAAGCTATAAGTAAACATGAGTAAAAATATACACTGCCATAAACACTCCAAGAAGCATATATGTATAAAAATACTTCCATATTTCCACAATGAATTCTTTATCTGGAACTGGATAGCATCTTAATTCATAAGTTAAACTTTTACATGACCTTTCTCTTAACCAACAAGCTCACCATTTCTTGTAGTGCAATGTTATTCTATCAAAATCACATACCATAACTTGTTTTGCCATTCCCCTATTGAAAAGCATCTATCATTGTAACAAATCTCATAAGTATGTGATTATATTGCACAGATATTTTAATTTGCATTTCCCTAATAAATGGTTTAGAACATTTTTCATAAAACTATATCTGTATATATGCATATATATGTATGTATATATGTATTTATGCATGTATGTATATGTGTATATATGTGCGTGTATATATATGTGTGTGTATATATATGTGTGTGTGTATTTTTTTTTAATTTTTATTTTTATTTATTTAACTTTTTACATTCGTTTTCACAAAATTTTGGGTTCCAATTATTTTCTCCCCTTTTTATCCCCTCCGCCCACCCCAATACACCGAGCAATCTAATTTTCCCTATCTCCAATCTGCCCTCTCTTTTGTCACGCCTCCCTTCTCTTGTCCCCATCTTCTCTTTTGTCCTGTAGGGCCAGATGACTTTCTATTCCTCATTAACTGTATGTATTATTTCCTAGTAGCAACAACAATACTAAACAGTTATTCCTAAAACTTTGAGTTCCAAATTTTCCTCATCCCTCCCTCCCCACCCATTCCCTTTGGGAAGGCAGGCAATTCAATATAGGCCCTATCTGTGTAGTTTGGCAAATGACTTCCACAATAGTCGTGTTGTATAAGACTAACTGAATTACCCTCCATCCTATCCTGCCCCTCATTGTTTCTATTCTGTCTTTTGATCCTGTCCCTCCCTGAGTGCTGACTTCAAATTACTCCCTTCTCCCATTGCCCTCCCTTCCATCATCCCCTCCCTTGCTTATCTCCTTCTCCCCCACTTTCCTGTACTGTAAGATAGGTTTTCATACCAAAATGAGTGTGCATTTTATTCCTTCCTTTAGTCAAATGTGATGAGGGTAATCTTCTTGTTTTTTCTTTTCAGCTCTCCTCTTTTTCCCTCCACTAAAAGGTCTCCTGCTTGCCTCTTAAATGACATATAATTTTCCCCATTCCATTTCACCTTCTTTCCTCCCCCTACCTTTCTCTCTCACCATTTACCTTAATTTCTTTTACAATATGGTCTCATCCTATTCAATTCACTCTGTGTTCTCTGTCTCTGTATATGCATGCATGTGTGTATGTGTGTGTGCATGCATGCGTGTACATGTGTGTGTGTGTGTGATCCCACCAACCACCCAGATACTGAAAAGGTTTAAGACTTACAAATATTGTCTTTCCATGGAGGAATGTAAACAGTTCACTTTTGATAAGTCCCTTATGACTTCTTTTTGCTGTTTACTTTTACATGCTTCTTCTCATTCTTGTGTTTGAAAGTCAAATTTTCTTTTCATCTCTGGTCTTTTCATCAAGAATGCTTGAAAGTCCTCTGTTTCATTGAAAGACCATATTTTCCGCTGAAGTATTATACTCAGTTTTGCTGGGTAGGTGATTCTTGGTTTGAGTCCTAGTTCCTTTGACTTCTGGAATATCCTATTCCACGCCCTTCGATCCCTTAATGTAGAAGCTGCTAGATTTTGAGTTATCCTGATTGTATTTCCACAGCACTGGAATTGTTTCTTACTAGTTGCTTGCAAGATTTTTTCCTTGACCTGGGAATTCTGGAATTTGGCCACAATGTTCCTAGGAGTTTCTCTTTTTGCATCTCCTTCAGGTGGTGATCAATGGATTCTTTCAATACTTATTTTGCACTCTGGTTGTAGAACGTCAGGGCAGTTTTCCTCGATAATTTCGTGGAAGATGATATCTAGGCTCTTTGTTTGATCATGGCTTTCAGGTAGTCCCATAATTTTTAAATTGTCTCCCCTGGATCTATTTTCCAGGTCAGTTGTTTTTCCCATGAGATATTTCACATTCTCTTCCATTTTTTCATTCTTTTGGTTTTGTTCTGTTATTTCTTGGTTTCTCAGAAAGCCATTAGCCTCCATCTGTTCCATTATAATTTTGAGAGAACTATTATCTTCAGTGAGCTTTTGAACCTCTTTTTCCATTTGGCTAATTCTGCTTTTGAAAGCATTCTTCTCCTCATTGGCTTTTTGAACCTCTTTTGCCAATTGAGTGAGCCTATTTTTCAAGGTGTTATTTTCTTCAGCATTCTTTTGGGTCTCCATTACCAAGGTATTGATGCGTTTTTCATGCTTTTCTTGCATCTCTCTCATTTCTCTTCCCAGTTTTTCCTCCACCTGTCTAACTTGCTTTTAAAAATCCTTTTTGAGCTCTTCCAAGGCCTGAGCCCACCCGACATCCCCCTGGGATGTCTGGGGTACCGAGGCCCCGCCCTCCACGTCTTTCCCTGATGGCAAGAATATGTCTTCGTCATCAGATCCAAAAGTCGGGATCATTTATATCTGTTCAAAAAAACTCTCTATAGTCTTATTTTTCTTCCCTTTTCTAGGCATTTTCCCAGCCAGTTACTTGACTTCTGAGATTCCTGTCCACCCCCCACCTAGATCCGCCCAGCTAGTGATTGGGGTCTGAGATTCGAATGGGCTTTCTGTGGCAGGCGAGGCTGCTGTTCAATGTGAGCTTTAGTTCTGGTGCTGGGGTGGGGGCAGGGCCACCTCCCAGTCTCATTTCCCTCAGAGACTTTATGCAGAGACCTTCAGTAATGGAGCGGGTGGGGCAGGGCCGGCTCCCAGTCTCAGCTCCTTCAGGTGGTTTATGCAGAGACTTTCAGCAATGAAGATCCTGCCTGCTCAGGCAGTCCCAGGGGCGCTGCTGCTGCCTCTGCCTCCGCTGCTTCCTCACGAGGGGGCCCGAGCCATGGAGACACCCCGCTCCCCTCTTGGCCAGCCCAGCCGTCTCTCTCACTGACCTGTAGCTTCTCTGGGTGGAGTGACCTTCCTGGCTGCCAGAGCTTCTGTCCCTGAAGCCTGCTCGGATCAGCTTCTCTGGGGCCGTGGCCACTGCAGCGCTGGGGTGGGATCCCCTTTCCAGGGTGTGACGGACCCTGGGGACCGCTCTCCAGGGCTCTCTGGAACAGAAACCTCTTTCACTGTGTTTCTGCACACCCTGCAGTGATCCAGAAGTTGTGGGGAGCTCTTCTTACATTAAATGCATGGGCTGTGGGTTTGGAGCTAGCATACACTGAGTCTTTCTACTCCGCCATCTTGACTCCACCCCTGTATGTGTGTATTCTTTAATGAAAAATGGCCTGTTCATGTTTGACCATTTATCATTTGGGGAAAAGACTTGTATTTTTATTTATATAAATTTAAAATTTTATTTAAACAACTTTGGCAAACTTCTTTTTAAAGAATTGCTTGATTTCATGTGTTTACCATGCCAAAAATCATATACATATATACACACATATATACATACACACATATACACATGCATACACACATATATACACATATATTCATAAACATACATATACATGTATGGTATGTGTATATACTTATTTCTACATATGTTTATTCATAACAGTTCATTGTGGTAGTAAATACATCAAACTGAGAGTGTCATATACATATCTATATATATACACACACACATATATATATATATACATGTACATTTATACATGTGTTTATTTCTGATTATATTAATAGCAAGTCTCTAGTATAAATTGAGCATTATTCACTTTGTTCTTGTCACTTTTAATTAAAGATCTAATGTTAGTATGCTTGAGTCAAAGACTATACATAGTTTGAGAATTTCTGTGACATATTTTGAAATTACTGTTCTGAATAACTAGGCCAACCGAGAGTTTCAACAGTAATGCATTAAAATACTCGTTTTTCCACACTTCCTCTAGCATTTTCAATTTCCCGTTTTTCTCAGCCTTGACAATATGATGGATGTTAGGTGGATACTCTGAGTTATTTTAATTTTAATTTCTCTAATTATTAATGATTTAAATCATTTTTCATATGACTACTGATAGATTGATTTGGGAATTCTTTCTCTTCCAAATTCTTGTTTATGTTATTTAAAGATTTTTCATTTGTAGAGTTTATAAGTTGATTCTGATTTGCCTCTTCCTATAAATTAGTATACTAAAGGTAGTGGTGAAAATCATCACAGAACCAGTCTGATTTGGGGACGTTTATACTGACTGACTTGAACTGGAATGTCCATATCATTGCAGTGGGGCTTAGACACAGTATGTATTAACTAAAGGTTAAAAAAAAACAAACTTTACACAAGAACAACAAAACCTGGTTGTTCCTAATATACATGACTCTACTCAAGTTTGTCGTTATTTAGTCATTTTTTCAGTCATGTCCAATTTTTGTTGAGGCCATTGGGGGATGGCTTGGTGCAGACACTGGAGTTGTTTTCCATTTCCTTCATCAGGTCTTTTATAGATGATGAATTTAGACAGACAATTTTAAGTAGTTTGTTTAGGGTCATAAAGCTTATAAGTGTCTGAAGTTGGATTTGATCTCAGGATGATGAATCTTCTTTACTACAGGCCTGGCACTCTATTCATGGCACCAACCAACTTCCTTGTTCCCTCCAAAGACCAAACATTGAGTCAGCCTCAAGCTAGGGTTGTCTTAGGGAGCCAGACAGCAGGCATGCAGCTCCTGGCCTTCCTCAACAGCTTCCCTTCAGATGACTTTTTCAATTACTTTTTTTTTTTTCTGAGATGAGGTTATGTAAGTACTCAACTTACTCTTCTGTTTATCTGAGCAATTTATATTTTTTAAAAAATATTTATTCATCCCACTTAGATTATCAAATTTTGGGGCATACAGTTGGACAAAATACTTCCTAATTATTGTTTTAATTTCTTCCTCATTGCAATTTAGTTCATTCTTTTCATTTTTGATATTGGTAACTTGTTTTCCTTCTTTTTTTTAAATCAAATTGACCAAATGTTTACTAATTTTTGTTTTTGTTTTTTTTTTCATAAAACCAACTCAATTTTATTTATTGACTCAATATTTTTCTTGATTTCAGTTTTATTAATCTCTCCTTTGGATTTCAGGATTTCTAATTTGGCATTTACTTAGGAATTTTCAGTTTGTTCTTTTCCTGTCTTTTTCAGCTGCACTTCCAATTCATTGATTTCCTTTTAATACTATTCATGTAGGTTTTCAATGACATAAAACTTCCCCTAAGAGCTACTTTTGCAATATCCCATAAATTTTTGTAGGTGTCCTCATTATTGTCATTCTCTTGAATATAGCTGTTGACTTTTTCTATGATTTGTAGTTTACTTCACTGATTCTTTAGGATTCGATTACTTACTCTTGAGGGCAGAGCCAAGATGGTGGAGTGAGAGCAACTACTCACCTAAGGTCATACACAAATTTATTCAGATTCCTCTAAAAAGAGAATCTGACAAAATTTTGGAGGGGAAAAGTCCAATCAGAGACAGACTGTGGCAGATTCACAGACCAGGACAGAAGATCAACAGGAAGGATCTGTTCTGTAGGGATGGAGAAGCACATAGCACACAGGACAGCACATCCCGCCATGGCAGGGCTAACAAGGAAAGCCCCTGACTTGCATGAGGCAACGACAGCATGGCAGAGTGGCAGCCCAGGGTGGGAGAGAGTGAGAGCCACTGAGCCCCAGGTATCTGTAGTAGCTGCCTCAGATACTATCACCCAGCAGATTAAATGTCTATGAGTCATTTACGTGAATTTCCTGGAGCCAAAATGGCAGAGTGATGAGGAAATGCTCTCTTTCCCTCTCTTTATTGACCTTGAAAGAACCATAAATTATTTCCCCAGAAAAGTTCTGGATCAACGAGATGAGAAGAAGGGACAAACAGGCTCATAGCACTTGAGTCTAGGAAAATTGCTAAGAAATATTCTCCTTCAAATTCAGGTCTCAAAAGAGGTATAAAGAGGTAAACAAGGGCAAAGAAAAACTTGTTACTCAATTTGGGCAAACAAGGGAAGATGATACTTGTTAATCTTGAGAACTGTATATCTATTATTAAATATAAAAAGAATATTCATAGGTAAAGAAATCAGGTATAAAGTAAATGATGTGATGATAACCTTGTGATTTAAGCATGTGAACGGATTGTATCAGGATATGTGAAAAGAAGGAAGCAGAAAATGGTAAATTACATCACAAGGAGCAGTACAAAATTATATTACAGTAGAAGGAAAGAGAGGAGGGAGATGAGCATTGTTTAAGAGGTACTCTCATCTGATTTGGTTCAAGGAGGGAACAATAAACTTAATTAAGTATATAAAATCTAACTAGCTCTATAGGCAGTAGGAGGAAAAGGGGGAAAGAAAGGAGACAGGAGGCTAAAAGGAAGGGAAGAAGTATAAAGGCTAAAGGGGAGTAAAAAGGAAGGGGGCTGAAAGAACGACAGGAAGACTGCAGTAGGTGATGGTCAAAAATTAAAACTCTGTTTTGTAGGGGAAGGGAGAAGGGAGAACTAAAAGTACAAACGGTGGGAAAGAGGATGGAGAGAAAGACACAGATACTAATCATAACCGTGAATGTGAATGGGATGAACTCTCTAATAAAACGAGAGACGAATAGCAAAATGATAACTTCAGAAAGAATGGCTATTAAGTCCCTAGAAGAATGACTTACTGATAATTAAAGACCACCTCCAATGCATCATTAAAGTATGAAGGTAATTCAATCAAAAAGTCATAATTCAGCAATATGTTGTTTACAAGAAACAAATTTGAAAAGAGGGAAACAGGCAGGGAAAAGGTTAGATCAGAATATATTGTGATTCAGCTGATCTAAGAAAAGCAAGTGTAGCAATCCTAATCTCAGACAAAGCAAAAGCAGAAATAGATGTAATCAAAAGAGATAAGGAAAGAACCTATATCCTGCTAAACTGCACCATGGACAATGAAGCAATAAAATTACTAAACATATGTGCTCCAAGTGGTACAGCATCCAGATTCTTAGAGGAGAAGTTAAGGGAGTTACAGGAGGAAATAGAAAGCAAAACTATACTAGTGGGAGACCTCAACCTCTCACTCTCTGAACTTCATAGGTTTACACTTAAAATAAACAAAAAAGAAGATAAAGAGGTGAATAAAACTCTGAATAAGGTAGATATGATAGATCTCTGGAGAAAATTGAATGGGGACAGAAATAAATATACCTTGTTCTCAATGGTACATGGCATATATACAAAAAATGACCATGTTCTAGGCCACAAAACCTCACAATCCAGCACAGAAAGGCTGAGATGGGCAATGCATACTTATCAGATCATAATGCAATAAAAATTTTATGTAATAAAATATGAGGGAAAGATAGAACAAAAATTAATTGGAAACTAATCTAATTGATAAAAGGAATGGATTAAACAACAAATCATAGAAACAATCAATAATGTCATTCGAGAGAATGACAATAATGAGACAACCTACTAAATCTTATGAGATACTGCAAAAGCAGTTCTTGGGGGGATGTTTGTCTTTGAAAGTCTACATGAATAAAATAGAGAAAGAAGAGATCAATAAATTGAGCAGAGATTTGAAAAAGCTTGAAAAAGAACAAATTGAAAAGACCCAAGCAAATACTAAATTAGGAATACTGAAAACCAAAGGAGAGACTAATAAAACTGAAATTAAGAAAACTATTTTCCTAATAAATAAACATAAGAATTGACTTTATAAAAAAAACCAATAAAATTGAAAAATCTTCTATCTATTTGTTTAAAAAAAAAGAAAGGAGAACACCAAATTACCAGTATCAAAAAGAAAAAGGGTGAACTCACCTCCAATGAGGAGGAAATTAAAACAATAATTAGAAATTACTTTGCCCAACTTTCTTCACATTAATTGGACAATCTAAATGAGATGGATGTTTATTTTTTAAAAAATGTGGATTTCCCTGATTAACAGAAGAGGAGTTTGAATACATAAATAACTCTATCTCAGAAAAATAAATTGAACAAGCCATCAATGAACTCAAAAATCTCCAGGACCAGATGGATTTACAAGTGAATTCTATCAAACATTTAAAGAAGAGTTAATTCCAATACTATATAGACTATTTGGGAAAACTAGGGAAGAAGGAGTTCTCCAAAATTCTTTTTTATGACACAAATATGGTTTTGATACCTAAGAAAATCATAGACAAATTTCTCTAATGGATATAGATGCAAAAATTTTAAGGTTTCAGCAAAATCAATACAGCATCTTATCAGGAGAATAATACATTATGATCAGGTGGGATTCATACCAGGAGTTCAGGGCTGGTGCAATGTTAGGAAAACCATTAACATTATTGTTTATATCAACAACAAACCAAACAGAAACCACATGATTATCTCAATAGATGCATAAAAAACTTTTGACCAAATACAACACCCATTCCTATTGGAAATACTGGAAAACATAGGAATAAATGGAACTTTCCATAAAATAATAGCCAATATCCTTCTAAAACCTTCAGTCTCCATTATATGCCATGGAGATAAGCTACATGCATTCCCAATAAGGGCAGGGGTGAAACAAAGATGTCCACTATCACTATTATTATTCAATATGGTACTAGAAATGTTAGTTGTAGAAATAAGAAAAGGAAGTTGAAGGAGTTAGACAAAGGAGAAATTAAGGTAAACGTCTTTCCAGATGATATGATGATATATGTAGAGAATCCCAGAAAGTCAAGTAAAAAACTACTTGAAATAATTAAAAAAAAACCTTTGACAAAGTTGCAGGTTACAAAATAAACCCATATAAATCTTTTGCATTTCTATATATTAGTAAAAAGGCACAACAGCAAGAGATAAAAAGAGAAATCCCATGTAAAGCTAGGGTAGACATTATAAAATATTTGGGAGTCTACTTGCCTAAACAAGTCCAGGGAACATATGAACACAATTACAAGATACTTATCACATAAATAAAGTCAGATCTAAGTAAATGTAAAAACTTCAGTTACTCATGTGTAGGCCGAACCAATATAACTAAACAAGAAATAGAAACTATTATGTAGTGCAAAATGAATTATTGTGATTACATGAAACTTAAAAGCATTTGCACAACCAAATTCAATGCAATCAAGATTAGGAGGTAAGCAGAAAACTGGGAAAGAATTTTATAAATAGCGTCTGTGATTTTATAAATAGCGTCTGTGTCATTTCTGAACTATATAAGGAACTGGGTCACATGTACAAGAATAAAAGTCATTCTCCACTTGATAAATGATCAAAGGATATGAACAGGCACTTTTCAGAACAAGAAACTGAAGCTATTTAAAGTCATATATAAAAATGCTCTAAATCTTTATTGATTAGAGTGATGTCAATCAAAACAACTCTGAGATACCTCATGACACGTATCAGATTGGTTAACATGACAAAATAGGACGTTGATAAATGTTGGAGAAGATGCGGGAGAGTTGGAACACTAATTCATTGTTGGTGGAGTTGTGAGCTCATTCAACCATTCTGGAGAGCAAATTTGGAACTATAACCACAGGGCTACAAAACTGAGCCTACTCTTTGACCTAGCAATACCACTTTGGGTACTGTATCCCCAGGAGATCATTAAAATGGGAAAGGGTCTTACATGTACAAAAATATTTATAGCAGCACTCTTTATGTTGGCCATAAACTGGAAATTAAGGCGATGCCCATCACTTTGGGAATGATTGAGTAAATTATTGTGATGAATGTAATGGATTACTATTGTGCAATAAGAAATGATTAACAGGAATACTTCAGAGATGCCCAGAAAGACTTATATGATGTGATGCTCAGCAAAAGGAGCTGAACTAGGAGAACTTTGTACACAGCAACAACCACAGTATGTGAGGATTTTTTTCTGGTAGACTTAGAACTTCATTGCAATGCAAGAACTTGAAAAATTCCTAATGGTCTTTTAAGAAAAAAATGTCTTCCACATTCAGAGAAAGAACTATGGAATTCAATCACAGAATGTAGCACAACATTATCTTTTGTGTTATGTTTTGATTTGTTAAATGATTTCTGCCATACACTTTAATTCTTCTATGCAACATTACCATGGTGAAAATGTACTTAGTAGAAATGCATATGTAGAACCTGTATAAAATTGTATACTGTCTCAGGGAGGCATGGGGGAGGGACGGGAAAGGGAGGAATGGGGAAATACTATATGGTAGGGATTGTTGAAGGTTTAAAATTAAAAAAAAAATTAAAAAAGATTATTTACTTCCAATTAATATTCTTCTATCTTTCCATGACCTTTGACTACATGTAATTTTTATTTCATTATGATCTGAGCAGTATACATTTACTGGCTCTATCTCTCTGCCCTGGATTTGATGTTTTTGTACCCTAGCACATAGCCATTTTTTGTGTATGTGCCATGTACCACTGTGTTGAAGGTATATTCCTTTTTCTCCCTATTTAATTTTCTCCAGAGATCTATCATATCTACCTTATCCATAGTCTATTCAGTTCCTTAACTTCCCTATTGATGATTATGAGGTTAGAGCTATCAAGTTCAGAAAGAGGGAGGTTGAGGTCCTCCACTAGTATAGTTGTGCTGTCTATTTCTTTCCTTTTTTTAAAAATTAATTTATTTATTTAACTTTTTACATTCATTTTCACAAAATTTTGGGTTCCAAATTTTCTCCCCATTTATCCCCTCCCCCACCCCAATACACCAAGCATTCTAATTTTCCCTATCACCAATCTGCCCTCTCTTCTATCATCCCTCCCTTATCTTGTCCCCATCTTCTCTTTTGTCCCGTAGGGCCAGATGACTTTCTATTCCCCCTTAACTGTATTTCTTATTTCCTACTAGTAAGAACAATACTCAACAGTTGATTCTAAAACTTTGAGTTTCAAATTCTCCCCATCCCTGCCTCCCCATCCATTCCCTTTGGGAAGGCAGGCAATTCAATACAGGCCATATCTGTGTAGTTTTGCAGATGACTTCGATAACAGTCCTGTTGTATAAGACTAACTGTATTTCCCTCCATCCTATGCTGCCCCCCATTGTTTCTATTCTGACTTTTGATCCTGTCCCTCCCAAAGAGTGTTGAGCTCAAATTGCTCCCTTCTTCCATTGCCCTCCTTTCCATCATCCCCCCCCACACTGCTTATCTCCTTCTTCCCCATTTTTCTGTATTGTAAGATAGGTTTTCATACCAAAATGAGTGTGCATTTTACTCCTTCCTTTAGTCGAATGTGATGAGGGTAAACTTCATGATTTTTCTCAGCTTTCCTCACTTTCCCTCCACTAAAAAGTTTCCTGCTTGCTTCTTGAATGAGATATAATTTACCCCATTCCATTTGACCCTCTCTCCTCCCATTACATTTCTCTCTCACGATTTTACCTTAATTTCTTTTAAGATAGGGTCCCATCCTCTTCAATTCACTCTGTGCTCTCTGTCTCTGTGTGTGCATCTTTGTGTGTATGTGTGTGGGCGTGCATGCATGTACATGTGTGTGGGAGCATGTGTGTGTGTACATCTGTGTGTGGTCCCACCAACTACCCAGATACTGAAATGTTTTAAGAGTTACAAATATTGTCTTTCCATGTAGGAATGTAAACAGTTCACCTTTGATAAGTCCCTTATGACTTCCCTTTGCTGTTTACTATTTCATGCTTCTTCTCATTGTTGTGATTGAAAGTCAAATTTTCTTTTCAGCTCTGGTCTTTTCACCAAGAATGCTTGAAAGTCCTCTGTTTCATTGAAAGACCATATTTTCCTCTGAAGTATTATACTCAGTTTTGCTGGGTAGGTGATTTTTGGTTTGAGTCCTAGTTCCTTTGACTTCTGGAATATCCTATTCCACACCCTTCGATCCCTTAATGTAGAAGCTGCTGTAGAAGCTGTTAGATCTTGTGTTATCTTGATTGTATTTCCACAATACTTGAATTTTTCCTTTCTAGATACTTGCAATATTTTCTCCTTGACCTAAGAATTCTGGAATTTGGCCACAATGTTCCTAGGAGATTCTTTTTTTGGATCTCTTTCAGGAAGTGATTGATGGATTCCTTCAATACTGATTTTGCTCTCTGGTTCTAGAATCTCAGGGCAGTTTTCCTTGATAATTTCATGAAAGATAATATCTAGGCTTTTTTTTGTTCATGGCTTTCAGGTAGTCCCATAATTTTTAAATTGTCTCTCCTGGATCTCTTTTCCAGGTCAGTTGTTTTTCCCATGAGATATTTCACATTCTCTTCCATTTTTTCATTCTTTTGGTTTTGTTTTGTGATTTCTTGGTTTCTCGTAAAGTCATTAGACTCCATCTGTTCCATTCTAATCTTGAGAGAACTATTATCTTCAGTGAGCTTTTGAACCTCTTTTTCCATTTGGCTCATTCTGCTTTTGAAAGCATTCTTCTCCTCATTGGCTTTTTGAACCTCTTTTGCCAATTGAGTGAGCCTATTTTTCAAGGTGTTAATTTCCTCAGCATTTTTTTGGGTTCTCCTTTAGCAAGGTATTGACCCGTTTTTCAGGCTTTTGCTCCATCTCTCTCATTTCTCTTCCCAGTTTTTCCTCCACCCGTCTAACTTGATTTTCAAAATCCTTTTTGAGTTCTTCCATGGTCTGAGCCCATTCGATATCTATTTCAGGTGTTTGGGGTACAGAGGCCTTGACTTCCATGTCTTTCCCTAATGGTAAGCATTGTTCTTCCTCATCAGAAAGGAAAGGAGGAAGCATCTGTTCACCAAGAAAGTAGCCTTCTATGGTCTTATTTTTCTTCCATTTTCTAGGCATTTTCCCAGCCAGTTACTTGACTTATGAGACTCCTCTCCACCCCTACCTAGATCCACCCAGCTAGTGTTTGGGGTTGGAGATTCAAATGCTGCTCCTCAGTCTCAGGGCTTTTAGCAGTGAGCAAGGCTGCTATTCAATATGAGCTTAAGTTCTGGTGCTCAGGTGGAGGCAGGGCCACCCCCCAGGCTTACTTCCCTCAGGGAGTTTATGTGGAGATCTTTAGTAACGGATCTGAGGTCCTGCCTGCTCTGGGAGTTCCGGGCCACCACTGCCTATCCTCCTGCCTCCCGAGGGGGCCTGAGTTATGGAAACTCCCTACTCCCCTCTCAGCCAGTTCAGCAATCTCTTTCACTGACCCGTAGCACCTGTGGGTGGAGGGACCTTCACGGCTGCTGGAGATTCCTGTCCCTGAAGTCTGCTTGGATCTGCTCCTCTTGGGACCACGCAGCCAGGGCAGAGCATGGCTGGGCTCCACTGTCCGGTGCATGATAGATCTTTGGTGGCGGTTTTTCAAGGCTCTCTGGAATGGAAATCTCCTCTACTGTGTTGCTGCATGGCTTCCACTGCTCCAGAATTTGTGGTGAGTTCTTTTTACAGGAAAGTTACGGGCTGTGGGTTCACAGCTAGCATACCTGAGTCTTTCTACTCCACCATTTTGGCTCCTCGAAGAATGTGTTCTTTAGCACCCGAGAACAACATGACTGGGATGGCTTCTCAATGAAAGGAAAGCTGGAATTAGGGGAGGTGGGTCATGGAGGGAGTAGAAATGTAACCTTACACCTTAGAGGTTTATATTTAATGGGGGTAGCAGAAATGGCCAGATGATACATTTTTAAGTTTAGTCTACAATATTGACATTTTCTCTGTGTCTTTCTTAAGTAAGTCAAGGCAATAAAAAAACTAAAATAAATCCCTAATCTGTAGTATTTTCTGATTTCTCACACTGAAAACATATTAATAAGCTTTCAGTCATCTGGAACTGGCTTAAGCACACCCCTGCTGCTACTTTTAGAACAGCAGAGAGCTGTTTCTCTTACTTGTTGCTTTCTTTTCCTCTTAGTCTCTGAGTGATGAGATGGGCTGTTCTTCAAAAACACTAGAGGGATCCAGAAAGACTGAAGTTGGAAGTCAATAGCATGTTCAATCCATAGGGGTTGCAGTCAGATCTGAATTCTATTCTCACTTTATAAATGTTCTGACTGAATACCTTGTGTAAATCACAATTTCAGTTTTTGTATCTGTTAAATGAGACTAATCCTACTTGCACTAAGATACATATCATCAATTATTTAATTATTTAGATATTTAAATAACATTTGAATATTATTATGTATATTATGTGAGGATACACTGAAATGATAAGATTGTAAATTTAAAGTCACAAGGGAAGGGAGGAGAGAAACAAGATTTATTAAGCAATTATTTTATGTCAGAAACTAAGCTAAGCGTTTTGTAAATAATCTATCACTTAATATTCATAACAATAGTGGATTGGAGTTGCTGTTAATAATCCCATTTTATAGCTGAAGAAACTGAGGCAGAGAGAGATTAAGTAATTTGCCTAGGGTCACACAATTGAGTATCTGGGGTTGGATTGAACGCAAGTCTTTTTTTTATTCAAAGCTCAGTGCTTTATTCACTATGCATATTTCTTGATGAATGGAATCTTTGGAAAGTCATGTGTAATTTAAATAAAAACCTTTCTCTGACATACATGTAGGTATGACAGAAATTATTCTTCCCCTTTAAAAAAAGCACTCCTTGTAGTGGTCATCTTCTGAAGTAAGGAGAATGTTTCTATCTCTGTCTCTCTGAATCTATTTAATCTCCCTTATCTATCTGTCTATCTATCTATCTATCTATCTATCTATCTATCTATCTATCTGTCTGTCTGTCTGTCTGTCTATCTACCTATCTATCATCTCTTCTTAAGCAGTTTAGGGTTAGGGTTAGTCATGCTTTCAAGATGAATAATTTATTCATTCATCTTTCTGAATGAGAAAAGGAAGTGAACAGATCAAGTCTGAAAGAAGATGGTGAAACTAGAAAATTATAGTGATCTTTGTTTTACTCTGTTATTTTTGTTGGTGTTCATTTGAATTATTATTTGGAAAAACTGATATTTTCCTTCACCACTATCAATAATAGATACCCTATCAATTTCAACAAAGAGCAAGAGTTAATGATGAAGATTTCAAAGAGGCACCACAGCAGTATGTACAATCAATAGGACAGACAGAATGATCCAGATGACGAAGAGTTGTCCCTGGACACCTAGCTAGCCATAGCATCCAAACAATTATATTCAAGGCTTGTCTCTTGTACATATTGTCTATGGGAACATGAGGAAATCACTTAGCTTCCTAGTACCATAGTTAAGACAAAACATTGCAGAGAAGGTACAATCTAAATTGGTAGAGAAATTGCTTTACCAGTGCTTACCATATCAATAAAATCATATTTTTGGTTCCAAAATTTATGTAATTTTATTTGTCATTTATATGTAATTTATTTATGTTAGTCACAGAAAGTTTGGGTGTGAATCCTCTATGATGCACCAGCGCAAGTATATATTTAATAATTAAACTACCTGGATACTATTCTCTTCATTTTTCCAAAATCAATATTTCAGAACTTTTATTCATTTTATTCTATAATTCTTTATTCTTTGATGAGTTTAGTGGACTAAGAAATTAACTTTGGATTTGATGTTCAGAGTCTTGCTCTTTCCTCAATTTGCTCTGTCACTTTGGCAATTCATTTGGTTTCCTACACCTCATTTTCCTTGTCAGAAAGATAGTAGTTAATAATACTGACCTATCTTACAGAGTTTTAAGCATAATTATAAGTTATTGCAAAGCATTTTGTAAGGATAAAAAGTGTCATATAAATGCTAAATACTTCTATTACTAAGAATAAAATAAGTAATTAGATATACTAGGTAAGAGAATTAAAATAATCTAAAGACAGAAATATTGCTTCAGCACAAGTTGAAAATCAAGCTTCTAATAAATAGTGAAAGACAAATTAACTTCTTCAGAAGGAAGAAACTTCAATTTCTTCTATGCATACATTTATCATTTCAGCATCGTAAGTTGCTCTTTCATTTGAGAACCCTTTATCTTTTCCCATTCTAAATACTACTGAAATCTATTCTTATCATCAGTGAAAATGAAACTACTGCATTTGAACTCTAATATATCTTTACCAGTGTGCTATGTGGATAAGGGAAATGGCTCTCAAGGAAATGTATGGAAAGCAGTTGAATTCAACTGAAAACATGTAGAAATGATCCATGCTAGAGGTGACATTTAATGACATTCAATTATCAATTTCTAGGATATTGATTGAGAGGGGAATATTTTATGGAAAAGATTATACACACACTCAAATTACAATCCTTTAATGGATCTATAATGTTACTAATGCAGCCAATTCCTCCACTGAGGCTGATAGACACCCATTCAAGTTCTCATTCTTGGAGATTCTTATCCTGCCATATAGTATAGATTAATGGTGGAAAGGACTTTTGTGAAATTTTATTTTATTCCAACCTACTTATTTTACAGCTGATGAAAATGAGGGCTAAAAGTAAAAATATTTGTCCATGATAACACATGGAGTATGGGTCAGAGAAAGGATTTGAGTCTATGTGTTCTGACTCCAAAGCCAGCATACTTTTTACCTATTCAGGTGTCTCAACTCTATAGTTCCTGGTATTCTCAGGAGGTCTCCTGTCAAAGTGTTTAGAAGGTCCAATTCTATTTAGCTTCCATGATCAATTGAGTCCAGACATAACACTTTATCTCTGTAAAGGTTTTACTAATTATATGTATGTTTATTCTAGTTATTTAAATATTTTACATTAATATGTGTAGGTATTGAAGGCATGAATGAAACAAATATTAATCAATTAACACGTGAAAATGACTATACTAAGCACTGAGCATTCAAGTATAACAGTAAGTCAATCCTTTTCTCAGGGAACACATATTTGAGTGGGAAAGACAACACATGTGGAAAATTTTAGCTGCAAATCAGGTGTAAAGGATCTATGGACTTTCTCAGGATGTGACAGCAAAGCAGATGGCAATACATCTTCTATATTGCCATTTCCATTACAAAATCATGTTGGTTTCTGTTACTGAACCATTTAACAGTACCAAGGACTTTGAGGACAAGAACTTTCTTTTTTGCAGATCCTCAATAGCTGTGGCTATTGCACCTTGAAGAATAGTTGTCAACTGGTGCCTTATAATGTTAATTAGATCTTCCCTGCCCATTAATAGTCCTCAAAGACCTTTTGTTAATGTCTATTGAGGCAGTGGGTCATAGTCATGCTTTTTCTCTCTGAGAAGTATATAAGCACTCTAAAGTGAAGTTGTGCTTTGGGGCATAGTATTTTTGTTTGTTTTGTTTTGTTTTTTTGTTTGTTTTTGTTTAGTTAATTATTTTATTTAACTTTTTACATTCACTTTAACAAAATTTTGGGTTCCAAATTTTCTCCCCATTTGTCCCCTTCCCCCATCCCAATACACCGAGCATAATAATTTCCCCTATCACCAATCTGCCCTCTCTTCTATCATCCTTCCCTTCTCTTGTCCCCATCTTCTCTTTTGTCCTGTAGGACCAGATAACTTTCTATTCCCCATTACCTGTATTTCTGTTGGGGCATAGTTTTTGGAAGAAGGTTTGTGTGCCAGTGGAGATGCTGGAAAGCCACTAAGCAGTGCCTCAGTTTGGAAAATCTTGATGTTGGAGCTTCTCTCTCTAGTAACTGTGTATGTATAGTCAGACTGTTGGATTGGTGTGTATGTATTGCTCACAGTCAGGCAGTTGGAAGCCTTGTCTATTGATCTTTATTTCTCTGTTTTTTCTCTGAAGTTCAGGGTGCTGACTTTTTACACTCTTGAATGACAACTATATTCTATGATCCTTTATCACTGGTGATGATAAGAAATTCTATAGAAATTCATTTTTCATTTTTGTTTTCCTTTAAGTTTCTAAAAGAAGATAAAAGTCATGTGTGCTATATGACAAACACTGTGCATAATGGTGGAAATGCCAAGAAAAGCAGAAAACAATCAGTGTTCTGAAAGGGATTAGATTCTAATACAGAAAAACAACTGATGCTGAAGCATGGTAGAGAAACCACAAGAGAGTAAAGAATGCAACCAGAAGAGCAATGAAAGCATGGTTGACCTGAACATACTCCTTAGAATTTCAGTTCGAGGAGGAAATAGCTAAACAGAGGGAGAAATCAAAAGGGAAAGGATTTCACAATGTGTGAAACCCAGAGCTGGAGGGTGCTACAATTTGCAGTGGTTTCTAGGGTCTGGTACAGAATGTCAGTGAGAGTCGAAAATACAGGTTAGAAACACATGTGTTTTCAATAATGCTGGAACTGGTTCTTTCTCAGCTGTGCTACCTTTCTGCTAAGCAAATTATGAAATGCAAAGGCAACACATTTACTTTTGTCCATTTCTCATTCTTCAGATTCAAATATTGATTCAAAGAGGTCAATTTGGAGCTAATGTTAATTCTATATACTATTTTCTCATCTTTATTCTTTTTTTTTCTAATTTGGTGTTCACAAAGATCTTTTCTCTAACTGATCAATAATGTGACTTTACACAGACAGATTACTGTGAAACCAACTACATATCAGCCACCAATCAATTCCTATTCATTAACAAATAAGGAATGTAATTTTTTTTGGTACTAATGATATCTACGATTTCTGACTTTTTCCAAAGAAAGTATGCATGATGTGTATTATGCTTCTTAGTACTCTCTGGGCTCTTTACCATTCTTATTTCCCAACTCTAAATCATATTTTCAACATTTTTTTCCTATGACCAAATTTATATGGGAGATATGAGTTTTTTTCTATAACTAATCAATGACTTTAATTCACAGAGACAGCTGATTATGAATTGACTATGAGTAACTATTGAAGTAAATGACTTTCAATAAATTTCAGTAAGAAGACATTTCTTGTCTATCAATATAGAGTCAATTCTATTTTTTTTCTTTTCAAGTATTAGTTCTAACCATATTCTCAACTTATGACTTTTTTCTTCAACAAAGTTTTCTGTCTCTGTCTGTCTCTCTGTTCTCTCTATCTCTGTCTCTATAGAATATACGTGCATATATGTATACATATATGTACATATGTATACATATAAATGTATAATCACGTGAATACCTTATGCACATATAGGTATGAGTAATCTGCAAATCATTGACCTATTTCATTTCTTAATCTTAAATCATATCAACCAGATAATGTTTCGCTTGTGTTCATCTTTACATTAAAGTCAAGTATAAAGTTATGACCTATCTTTGTTTTGAAAGCTCATATCAAATTCTTCATCGAACTCCTCTATCACATCCTTTTCAATAAATAATGGAACACAAACTTCAGCTGTCTTCATGTTAATATTTCTACTAATGTTTTCCTTTTTGCAAAGTAAAGACTTGGTGCTCTATGAAGGAAATAATGTCTTTTCTTGACTTTGAAGGTGTGAGGAAATCCATTTCGTCATATTTTTATTACTCAATCACCAAAACCTATGATCTATCTATGGTTTATCAGTAACTTCTTTATTCATTCTAGTTTTATTTATAGTTAGAATGTCAGTATTGGTGTGGACCACTTCCTTTGGTGGTATATCAGCTTATAGTTTATTGGGTGAAAATGTCATATAGAGTACAAGTTATAAAATTACTGTTCATAAGTAACCCAAACAACTACGGGATCCAATATCCTGAGAGATGAATGTTATTGATATCAAGAGATAGGGCCAGAAAAAATACAGCCCATATACTTGCTCACCTCTCTGCAAATTTTTGGGAGTAATTTATGACAATAAGAAGAAAGTCCTTAATGAAAAATGACACAGAAAATTTCCCATTGCATATGACATCTTCATATTCAAATCATTGACTTAAAAGCAGAGACAATATAAGACTTCCATTATATTTATTGCTTGTTGCTTGCAAATGTGCACAAAGAGCAAAGAAACTTAGTAGAACAAAACACACCTTTAAAAATTCTCCAACATAATTCGTCTACGAATATATTGACATTATGCAACATTGCTTGGTAAAGACAACCACAGGAATAACTGTTTCAAGATCCACTAATTATGAATATTAAACAGAGAATAAGAAATCCATCTTCCGCAAAGATGATTGTCAATATAATAAAAGGTAGCCTTAAAAATATCAAAGGGGAAGATAGATTTCCAAGAACTCTTGGCATCCTACAGATGTTCATAATTGCTGATGATGTGGTGATGGAATTGAGCCCCATAATGCTATGTGATCCCTTCTGTGAGAAACATAACTCTTCAATATAAATTTGCTTAGCAATCAACTTAGAAAATACACATATAAATTACTGAAGAATTAATTTTTACCTTAGCCATTATATACAATGAACGGAATTGAGAAAGAATAAAGTTTATGCTTAGATTCTTTCTTTCATTTCCGCCAATATTCTATTAATTCCCTACTGTATGTTCAACGTGTGACAGGTGCCCTCAGTACTTCTAGAAGGAATGGAGTTGTAAGGATCAAATGAAATAATATATAGAAAGTACGGTGAATCCATTATAACACTATATTAAATATTAGATATTACTAGTAGTAATAATAGTAGTAATTAATCAAATTTAATTTGTTGCTCTTGTTCAATTGTGTCTGCGTTTATGACCCTGGGCATCATAGCATGCTGTGCCCTTGTATACTCCACTATTACCCACATTTTGTCCAAATTCATGGCTCTTGTTTCCATGACTCTATCTATCCTCTGCTGTTTCCTTTTTCTTTTGTCTTCAATTTTCCCCAACCTCAGTGCATTTTTTCCAATAAGTCCTATCTTCTCATTATGTGGCCGAAGCATTTAAGCTTCAGCGTTAGTATTTGACTTTCCAGAGATTAGTCGTAGCTAATTTCTTTAAGTATTGACTGATTTCTTCTCGTGGCTGTCAATGGAAGTCTCAAAAGTCTCTTCTATCACCACAGATCAAAAATATTAATTCTGCAATGCTTAGCTTTCCTCTCTCTCACAACTATACATTGCTATTGAAAAAAAAAAGAAGTAACAACAAGAAATACAACCTTGATATTACAGGCCTTTGTTAGTAAGGTGATGTCTCTGCCTTGTAGTACGCTGTCCAGATTAGCTACAGCTGTTCTTCCAAGAGCAATTTATTTTAGGGTTGCAGTGTTCATCTGCAGTGACTTTGGAGCCCAAGAATATAAAATCTTCCATTTCTTCTCCATTTGTCAGGGAATGATAGACCCAGTTGTCAAAACCGTAGTTGTAGTTGTTGTTTTTAAATTAACCTTCAAGGCAGCCTTGGACACTCTCCTTTCTTGCTCTCATCAAGAGTCTTCTCAATCGTTCTTCACTTTCTGCCTTTGGAGTGGGATCATCTGCATATTTGTATCCAGCCTGGCATTAAACATAATGTACTCTGCATATAAATAAGATGACAACATACATCTTGTTGTGCTATTTTAAATCAATCATGCTGGTTGCACGTTTGGTTCTAACTGTTGTTTTTGGACCATATAGGGTTTTTGGGAGACAAGCAAGACGAGCTGGTACTGAAACACCAGAGTCAAGTATGTAATACCAGTGAGATTCAGGTTGAATGCATTCCAAATCATATGAATGGGGTAGTGTTTAAAATTTTGGAAAATAGTTCAGAGATGACAAAATTAAAAAAAAAAAAAAACAACCACTATAACATGCAATGGAATGTAGTCTTCCCCCCACCCCCCCAAAAAAAGGAGTTTCCTCTTTGCATATGACTTCCTCCCCCAATAGTCCAGGTAGAACTGGAAAAAAATGGTATTTCATCCCACTTCATTTCCAGTGGTCCTCAAATTCTCCTGCCTCCTATTCATATACATTTAATTATTCCACTGAACTTATGTATAGGAGTTAATATTGAGCAAAATTTTGGCTTTAATTATCTAAATTGATCCTTATAACAACATGAGTTTAGATTTTACATGATTGTTACAGATGGCACTCTATTCCAGTGACAAAAGATTGACGTCAAGTATGAATGATCTGGTAATTGGCTATGAGGCCACATTTGCAAACATGTCATAAGTTTGCTCTTGCATGTGCCTGAGACTCAAATAATGACTACCTAAGATGATGCAGGGAAATAGAAGTGGACTACAAGATCATGGTTGACTGTTTTCCCTAAAGTGTATCAGTCAGAATCTCACATAAGCCCACCTGAGAGTTTGGGTCAATTAAAAACAATGCCTTTAGTTCCTAAGATATTGTGTATTATTAATTGTATCAAGAAATGAAGAACACTTACCTAGAAACCTTTTTTGATGCTTTAACATAAAAATTTGTGTTTTTACTCAATTTCATTTCATTTTCCAATCTAAATTTCCTTCTCTCCTCCCTTCCCACACCAAATGAGAAAGAAAGAAATACAAATTCCACTACAAATATGAAATTATGCAAAACAACCAATTTAGTCAAGTTCTGAAGAAAAAAGAGATAAAAAGAAAGAAAAAATACTTCAATGTGGACTCGACTCCACTGGTTCTCTTTCAGTTCTCTAACTACAGTGGATAACAATTTTCACCATAAATCCTTTGCTACTGTGGTAGGTCACTGTGATGATCAGAGTAACTAAGTCTTTCACAATTGATTGCCTTTACAATATTGATGTTCCTGTGTAAATGGTTCTCCTGGTTCTGTTCACATCACTGGATCGTTTATTTATTAAATGAAAAGGCAAAAGCAGTAATAATACTAACATTTACTCAATAGAAGGTTGAAACTGTAAAAATAAAAATATGTCTACTCATAAACTGGGGTCATCCAACTAATGTACAGTGTTTGTCAGATGAGAGAGAAGACACACACTAAGAGTCAAGCATGTGAGTAGGAAAACTCATGTCCCCAGAGCAACTGAGGACTCTAAACTGTAAAGGTACTATTTTTTTAACAAAACGCATCACAACATTTATATATACATACATACATACTTACATACATATATACATATATACATATATATATATATATATATATATATATATATATATATATATATATATATATATATATATATATAGTTTCCTACGGTGTGGTCTATTTTTTTTAAGGTAATAGTATTTTATTTTAACAAGTTGCAAGTAAAGATAGTTTTCAACATGTTGTTATAAGATTTTGAGTTCCAAGTTTTTCTCTCTCCTTCCTTTCCCTCTGCTCTCCCCAAGAGAGCAAGCACTTTCATATGTCATACATGTACAATCATGTTAAACATATTTAAATATTAGTCATGTTGTGAAAGAAGAATCAGAACAAAAGGGGGAAAATAACAAAAACAACAAACAAAGTGAAATTGGCAGACTTCAATCTGTTTTCAGAATCTACATTTCTTCTCTGGATGTGAATAGCATTTTCTATCATGACTCTTTTGGAATTAACTTGGATCATTATATTCCTGAGAATATCTAAGCCTATCATAACTTATAACTGCACAATGTTGTTGTTACTGTGTACAGTGTTCTCCTGGTTCGGTTCACTCCACTCAACATCAGTTAATATAAGTCTTTCTAGTTTTTTTTTTTTTTTCTGAAATCTGCTTACTTATCATTTCTTATTGCACAATAGTATACCATTACACAATAGTATACCATTACAAAATAGTATACTACAGCCTGTTCAACCATTCCCCAGCTGATGGACATCCCCTCAGTTTCTAGTGTTTTGCCACCATAAAAAGAGCTTCTACAAATATTTCTGCATATAAAAGTGCTTTCTATTTTTTATGATTTCGTTGGGACACAGACTTCATAGTGCTATTGATGGACCAAAGACTATGTAGAGTTTGGCTGCCCTATGGGCATAGTTCTAAATTTCCATCTGGAATGGTTGGATCAGTTCATAATTCCATCAACAATGTATTAGTGTCATAATGTTCCAACATCCTTTCCAACATTAATAATTTCCATTTTCTCATCATAATAACCACTCTAATAGTCATTATGTGGGACTTACAGTTGTTTTAATTTGTACTTCTCTCATCAAAAGTGATTTGCTTTTATTTTTTTATTTTATTTTATTATTTTTTTATATAAAAATTTATTTATTTAACTTTTTACCTTCATTTTCACAAAATTTTGGGTTCCAAATTTTCTCCCCGTTTATCCCCTCCTCCCACCCCAATACACCGAGCATTCTAATTTTCCCTATCACCAATCTGCCCTCTCTTCTATCATCCCTCCCTTCTGTAGTCCCCATCTTCTCTTTTGTCCTGTAGGGCCAGATGATTTTCTATTCCCCATTAACTGTATTTCTTATTTCCTAGTAGAAACAACAATACTAACATGTTGGTCCTAAAACTTTGAGTTCCAAATTCTCCCCATCCCTCCCTCCACACCCATTCCCTTTGGGAATTCAGGTAATTCAGTATAGACCCTATCTGTGTAGTTTGGCACATGACTTCGATAATAGCCATGTTGTGTAAGACTAACTGTATTTCCCTCCATCCTATTCTGCCCCACATGGTTTCTAATCTGTCTTTTTATCGTGTCCCTCCCGAGGTGTTGACTTCAAGTTGCTCCCTCCTCCCATTGCCCTCCCTACCACCATCCCCCCCTCCTTGTTTATCTCCTTCTCCCCCACTTTCCTGTATTATAAGATAGGTTTTCATACCAAAATGAGTGTGCATTTTGTTCCTTCCTTTAGTCAAATGTGATGAGGGTAAACTTCTTGTTTTTGTTCTCAGCTCTCCTTTTTCCCTCCACTAAAAAGTCTCCTGCCTGCCTCTTGAATGAGATATAATTTACCCCATTCCATTTCACCCTCTTTCCTCACACTACATTTCTCTCTCACCATTTACCTTAAATTCTTTTAAGATATGGTCCCATCCTATTCAATTCACTCTGTGCTCTCTGTCTCTTTATGTGCGTGCATGTGTGTATGTGTGTGTGCATGCACGTGTGTACGTGTGTGTGAGGTTATGTGTGTGTGTGGTCCCACCAACTACCCAGATACTGAAAAATTTTAAGAGTTACAAATATTGTCTTTCCATGTAGGAATGTAAACAGTTCACTTTTGGTAAGTCACTTATGACTTCTCTTTGCTGTTTACTTTTTCATGCTTCTTCTCATTCTTTCGTTTGAAAGTCAAATTTTATTTTCAGCTCTGGTCTTTCCATCAAGAATGCTTGAAAGTCCTCTGTTTCATTGAAAAACCATATTTTCCCCTGAAGTATAATACTCAGTTTTGCTGGGTAGGTGATTCTTGGTTTTAGTCCTTGTTCCTTTGACTTCTGGAATATCCTATTCCACACCCTTTGATCCCTTAATGTAGAAGCTGCTAGATCTTGAGGTATGCTGATTGTATTTCCACAATACTGGAATTCTTTCTTTCTAGCTGCTTGCAATATTTTCTCCTTGACCTGGGAATTCTGGAATTTGGCCACAATGTTCCTAGGAGTTTCTCTTTTGGGTTCTCTTTCAGGTGCTGATCGATGGATTCTTTCAATACGTATTTTGCCCTCTGGTTGTAGAATGTCAGGGCAGTTTTCCTTGATAATTTCATGGAAGATGATTCGGCTCTTTTTTGATCATGACTTTCAGGTAATTCCATAATTTTTAGGTTGTCTCTCCTGGATCTATTATCCAGGTCAGTTGTTTTTCCCATGAGATATTTCACATTCTCTTCCATTTCTTCATTCTTTTGGTTTTGTTTTGTGATTTCTTCGTTTCTCATAAAGTCATTAGCCTCCATCTGTTCCATTCTAATTTTGAGAGAACTATTATCTTCCTTGAGCTTTTCAACCTTTTTCCATTGGGCTATTTCTGCTTTTTAAAGCATTCTTCTCCTCATTGGTTTTTTAACCTCTTTTGCCAATTAAGTGAGCCTATTTTTCAAGGTGTTATTTTCTTCAGCATTTTATTGGGTCTCCTTTAGCAAGGTATTGACCCGTTTTTCATGCTTTTCTTGCATCTCTCTCATTTCTCTTCCCAGTTTTTCCTCCACCTGTCTAATTTGATTTTCAAAATCCTTTTTGAGATAATCCATGGCCTGAGCCCACCAAACATCCCCCTGGGATGTCTGGGATACAGAAGCCCCGACCTCCACATCTTTTCCTGGTGGTAAGACTCCTTCCTCGCCATCAGAATTGAAAGGTGGGAACATCTTCACCCCCTCAAAGTAGCTCTCTATAGTCTTATTTTTCTTCCCTTTTCTGGGCATTTTCCCAGCCACTTACTTGACTTCTGAGATTCCCCTTTACCCCGGCCTAGATCCGCCCAGCTAGTTCTTGGGGTCTGAGATTCAAATGGGCTTTCCTTGGCAGGTGTGGCTGTTATTCAGTGTGAGCTTAAGTTCTGGTGCTCAGGTGGGGGCAGGGCCCACCTCCCAGGCTCAGTTCCCTCAGGGGGTTTATGCAGAGAACTTCAGTAATGGCCCTTAACTTCTGCCTGCTGCTGCCTGCTGTCCCTGGCCATCGCAGCTGCCTCTGCTGCTCACTCCGCCACTGTCTCCTGAGGGGGTCAGAGTCACAGAGACACCCCGCTACCCTCTCGGCCAGCCCAGATGTCTCTCTCACTGACCTGTAGAGTTTGTGGGCCGAGGGACCTTCCCGGCTGCCGGTTCCGTTCCTGAAGCCTGCTCAGATCTGCTCCTCTCAGCTGCATGGCCAGGGCTGCACAGGGGTGGACTCCGCTTTCCCGGGTGCGACGGACCCCTGGGGACCTCTCTCCAGGGCTCTCTGGAACGGAGATATTTTCCACTGTGTTTCTGCGTGCCTTGCAGTGATCCAGAATTTGTGGGGAGTTCTTCTTGCAGGAAATATATGGACTGTGAGTTCGGAGCTAGCATACGTGAGTCTTCCTACTCCGCCATCTTGGCTCCACCCCCATCAAACGTGATTTGGAACACTTTATATGACTATAGACTGGTTTCATTTCTTCAACTGAAAACTGCTTGTTCACATTCTTTGACCATGTATCAATGGGGGAATTACTTGCATTCTTATAGATTTCACTCATTTCTTTATGTATTTTAGCAATAAAACTCTTATCAGAGACACTGACCATAATTTTTCCCCAGGCTTTCTGTATTTCTTCTTATCTTCATTGCACTGGTTTTGTTTGTGCAAAAACTACTTTTTTAAATCTAATGTAATCAAAATTATTTGTTTTTCATCTCATAATGTTCTCTACAGAAATTCTTCCCTTATCCATAGATCTAACAAGTAAACCTGTTAAACTTGACCTCCAAATTTGCTTACAATATCAGTGGTTATGTCTAAATCATGTACCCATTTTGACTCAGTCTTCTTTTGCAGAATGAGGTGATGGACTATGCTTAGTTTCTACCATAATGTTTTCTACTTTTCCAAGCATTATCTGTCAAATAGTGAGATATCTATATCTATATCTATCTATCTATATATGTGTATATATATATATATATTATTTCTCTATTTTGCCTCTTTCTGTTTTATGAATCAGATGCCATATACCACTGACAAAAAGATGTATTCCTTCATGTCTCCATTCAGTTTTCTCCAAAGCCCTATTATATCCAATTTTTCTAATATTCTATTTACATCCTTAGTGTTTCTTTTTTTGTTTACCTTCAGGTTGGAATAATCAGGTTCTGAGAATGAAGAGTTGAAGTCCCTGATTAGTATAGTTTTGCTGTCTCTTTCTTCCTATAACTCACTTAAATTCTCCTTTAAGAATCTGGATGCTATACCACTTGGTACATATAAGTTTAGAGGTGATATTGCTGCATTATCCATGGTACATTTTAGCAAGATATAATTTTCATCTTTATCTCTTTTAACTAGATCTATTTTTGCTTTTCTTTAGATCAGAATTATTACCTCTGATTTTCTTTTCACGTCGGTAGAAGCATAATAGATTCTGTTCTACCCTATTAACTTTATTCTGTGTGTCTCTCTGCTTCAGATATATTTCTTGCAAACAACACATTGTAAGATTCTGAATTTTGATTCACTCTTCTATCCATTCCCATTTCATAGAAGAGTTCTTCCATTCACATTCATAGTTATGATTGTTTAGTGTGTATTTTCTTCTATCCTATTTTTTCTTCCTGTTTGTGTCCTCTCTCCTTTCACTGTTTCCCTCCCCACCAGTGTTTTGTTTCTGTCTACAACCTCCTCCAATCTGCCCACCCTTCTTTCATTCCTCCTCCCCCATTTAGTTAATCTCCTCTTTTCCTACTTCCTTGTCTGGTGAATATAGAGTTCTTATCCCAGAAGCTAGAGTCTTTGTCCTTATTCACAAATAAATTACTGTCATCATTTTCTACTGTGTCTTGTTTATCTAACCTATTCCACTAATTCACCACTCTATTTCTTAGACACTGTGAAATAGTTTTAATGATTAACACATCATAATACTGTTTTAGATCTGGTATGGCTAGGCTACTTTCCTTTGCATTTTTAAATTAATATTCTTGCAAAATATAAATGTTTATATAACAGAAATACATGTGTCTAGGCTTGGACAGTTTCTTAAGGAAAAATGTGACTTCAGTTGAGGTGCAAAAACTGTTTCATGAGCTCATAAGTTGTGAATGCCATGGGCTGGGAGGGAACACTGCAAGTTAAGAGACAGGCCCAAATAGAGTCCTCTGTGGATGCCATGGTATCCATAGACATACTTCAGTGTCTTCAACATTGTAAGGCACTTTTCAGAATCTGGGAGAACAGTCCCTGATTGTATTCGACGATGGGTTACATCAAGTGAATAAGATATTGTCTGTGCTATTGCTCTAGCAACACCAACACAAAGCAAGTTTATATGTGTTTTCAAAACATTAGGGTTGTCTGATGAAGGTCTTCCAAGTAAGGTAGGAGCATGGGAGAGACCAACGCTCTTTAAGGTACTAAAAGTGAAAAATGAAACCACTGCCTAGGGAAACATGCCTACAATAGTAGGCATCAGTCTGCTCTGTAAAACCCACAAAAGCCACCTTCCTTTGCATAAATTGTTTTGAATTCAGGAACAGTTCCTGTGTACATATGTTCACCTTTAACCTGGAATGCCAGGTGAACTCTAACTATGTCAAGTGGGTAAATACAGATGACTGCTGTCTTACCTGCCATGCAGCCAGCCATTAGCCAGTGTGTATGTTCAGAAATTCCAAGTTTTGCGGGAATTAACTTTTTATAATGGTCAAAGGACATAAACTGAATTGCACCATAGGGAAATATTCTAATCATCATTACTCCATTTCAACATTTACAACCCAAGATAGTCTTCCTTTCTGGGGATAGTACACAATGCAGAAAATACTCCTAAATGTTTGTAATGGTGATTATGGGCCTACAATAATATCTTCATTAGATCCAAAGATGTGATGGAGGTTTTGGCACAACATCCTGCAGTACCTCCCGCCACGAAGGAGTGCAGCCAGTAGAAGTCCCAGCAAGTGAAGCCACCAGTGGTGGGCTCGAGTTCTGGGCTCCCGCTTCTCTAGCCCCGGGGGCCACCAATGCCAACACTGCAGCCATGGGGCCGGCTGGGCTCTGGCAGCGTACCCAGAGACCCGGGGCCTCCCACGTCTGGCTCATGAAGGAAGATGAGGAGGCCAGGCCTCAGTGCATGATGGGGTAACCCTCAGGACATTTCTTCTAACGGAGTACATTCAATTTCTATTTTTGAAATTATTTTAAGTATTTTGTTTCCTCTTCTGTAAATCTGCGCTGTTTATATTTTTGTAACTATCAATTTCACTTAGATTGTGAGATTTCTTTGCACAGTTGGGCAAAATGCCTTCTAAGTATTGCTTTAATTTCTTCTTAATTGTGGTGAATTAAACCTTTTCAATTTTGATACTGGTAATATGGTTTTCTTCTTTTCTTTTTTCCAAACAAATTAACCAAAGGTTTATTTTAATGCTTTTTTTTTTTCACAAAACCAGCTTTTAGTTTTATTTATTGCTAAAGTTTTCTATTGCTTAATTTTATTAGTTTTCCAATTAGACTTTAAGAATTTTTGTATGGTTTTAATCAGAGGGTTCTAAATTGTTCTTTTTCTAGCTATTTAGTTGCGTGTCCTTTGATTCATTGATTATTGATTGAATTCATTGATATTTTCTTTCTCTGTTCTATTCATGTAATCATGTAGAGATATAAAACATCCCCTAAATACTGCTTTTTTCATTTCTTAAATATTGTTGTATTATCTCATTATTGTCTTTCTCTTCTGCCCCTCACTACTAGTGTTTTGCTTCTGACGACCACCTCCCTCAGTCTGTCCTCCCTTATCTCATAACCGTCTCCTTTTTCTTACCCCTTTCACCTCCGACTTCCTATTAAGGTAAAAATAACTTTTCATGTCCTACTGAGTGTGTATGTTATTCCCTCTTTTTGCCAAATCCTATGAAAGTAATGTTCAAACAATGTGCAGTTCCTCCCTTTTTTCCCCTCTACTTCACTAGGTCTTCAGGATCTCGTCATGTAATGTAATTTATGCAATTCTTTCTCTTTCTTCTTTTCATAATACAATTCTTTTTATTTCATTCCTATTTTTAATACTATTGCATTAAAGTCACATTTTGTCCATATATACTCCCTCTAACTGCCCTAATGGAGATACATTTCTCAAGAATTATACCTATCATCTTCTTGTATAGGAATGTAAATAGTTTAACTTTATTGAATTCCACTTTTTCTTTCCTGTTTACCTTTATACACTTCTCTTGATTCTGGTATTTGAAGATTAATTTTTCCATTCGGCTCTGTTTTTTTTTTCCTCAGGAAAGTGTTAAAGACCCTATTTCATTGCATTTCCATCATTTATTTTGAAAGATTATTCTCAGTTGTGCTGAGTAACTGCTTATTGGTTGCAATCCAAACTCTATTGCCTTCTGGAATATCATATTCCAAACCCTCCAGTCCTTTAATATAGAAACTGCTAAGTCTTGAGAAATTCTGATGGTGACTCCTTGATATATGAATTATTTCTTTCTGGCTGCTTTCAGTATTATCTCTTTGTCCTATTAATTCTGAAATTTGGCTACAATATACCTTAGAGTTTTCCTTTTGGGATTTATTTCAGGAGGTGGTTAGTGGATTCTTTCTCTGATCATTTTGCCCTCTGATTCTAAAAATTCAGCATAGGTTTTCTTGATAATTTTTTTTCTCAATTGATCAACAAGCTTTTATTAAACTCTCACCAAAGGCAAAAAATATGCTCTCAAGTAGTTCACATATTGTTTCTGCATTTGCTAAGTTAAAAGGATTTTTTTCCTACAATATTGTGTAAAAGGAGGTCACCTATGCTCTTACAAGGGGGATCTGGAACTCTAAGATAGGAGCTGTGTGGTTCATGTAGTTACAGAAAACCAGACTCAGATTCTAATCACAGATATCCATGGATTTTCAAGTCATTTTCACTTTGTTTTCAGTAGTAAAGGCTTCTGCACAGAAAAAAAAATTGCATCAAGAAAATACACTCCCTCCAAGATTGGAGGGAAATATGGTATGTTCTAATTCCTGAGAATTATGTGGGGAACACTCCAGAAAAGAAAAGAAATAGAAAAAGAAACCCATTCACAATGAAGTAGTACATCTTCTTATGGAAAATGACTTTTATTAAGAAATGTTTTGAACCTCCCTTCCCCTTGGGATGGCCCTTCTCTTGTTTCTCTTGCTTCCCCCCCTTTTTTTCCCACTTCAAATGCCTCAAAGACACCTGCCTTTTGATAACAGTACCTTGGATAGGACTCCCTGTCCAGGCTGGTTTCAAGGTGTGTGTCTGTACCATAAATGAAAGCTGACCTTCTGTGTGTTCAAGCATGAGTTGCAATTCCTATTGACTCAGTCTGTCTTCAAGATAGTCAACATACCAGCAGGACATTGTGCTCTCTAGAAAAAGCTTCCTACTCAGATCTTTATATCACTGCCTGCAATGAGGAGCCACCACAAAGGGAAAGTCATAATGCTTCTGTTGTGCACATTTTAAAAATAATAATAGACTGACATCATTTAATCTCCACACTTAACTTGGAAAAAAGATCATTTCCCATGCCAGTGAAACAGAGAGAGAGAGAGAAAGAGAGAGAGAGAGAGAGAGAGAGAGAGAGAGAGAGAGAGAGAGAGAGAGAGACAGAGAGAGAGAGACAGAGAGAGAGACAGAGAGAGACAGAGACAGAGAGAGACAGAGACAGAGAGAGACAGAGAGACAGAGAAAGACAGAGACAAAGAGAGACAGACAGACAGACAGACAGAGACAGACAGAGAGACATACAGAGAGACAGAGACAGAGAGACTGGGGTTGCAGGAATAGGGAGAAGAGACGTCACAGTATTTCTCTGGCTGAGGTTGTCTGATGTGTGGAGATAGGGGGTAGGACAGGGAGGAAAGTGGTGTATGCATGAGAAAGAGACTTAAGGAAATTCAATTCTCCAGAACAGAGAGCAGTGTGTGTGGCACTAAAGATCCTTTAGTTTTCCCTTATAATAATTTCAGTCCTCAGGGAAATTTTGGTTTTTGTTGTTAATTTGTTCTTGTATTTCTGTGTATTCCAAGTACTTGGCATAGTGCTTTACTACGGGCAGGACCTTAATGAATGTTCATAGAATTGAATCAAATTGGATTCCATTGTAGAGCCCTGTCTGGATATCTATGGTGTATGTGCCCGTAGTTGTGGGTTCTAGAGAGTTTGCATTTCCTCAGGCTTCTTATGGGACCTTTTGAGGATAACAGTAATGGTAATACAAGTATGAATATGAAAAACAAATGCAAATACACATATTACCAATAGTAACCAGATTTATAGTCAGAGAATCTATTCAAACCATAGCTCTGCTGCTGTGTGACTATAAACAAGTCTCTGACTCTCACTGGGACTTTTTCTACATTTGTAAAATGAGAAAGTTGGGCTTAAGGACCTTAGGTATCCTTCCAACTCTAAGCCCTGAGAACCTGATAATGCTAATTTTTTACCTTTGTAATTAGAGTCTACAAAATATTGTCTTCACAAAAATCTCTGGAAGGGATTTCCCCCATTTTACTGAGAAGGAAAGTAAGGATGAGAAAAGTTAAGTGATTTGCCCAGGTTGATAGAGCTAGTTAATGTTAGAGACAGGAATTAAACTCAGGTCTTCCTGATTCCAAGACTGACCATGATCATTTTAGATCCAGATTGGAGCCATTGAATTAGAAGCCATTGAATCCAAACTCTGAAGTTTTCAAAGGAGGAAATGAAAGTTCCAAGAGATCTAGTGACTTGCCGAGGGTCACCTAAATGTCAGAGGCAGGATTTGAGCCTTGGACATCTCTTGCCGTGTTCAATAGCTTTACACTAGGCCAATGTGAAACACAGAAGCAGGACTCAAGCTCAAAACTCCTAACTCCCAGTGATCCTCTTTCCGCATATATTTGGGAATGCTTTATGTCCAGAAGTGACATTTTAATCCTAAGAAAACTGATCAAAGGGCTTTCCATATTGTGTTTGTCAACTTGTGTTTACTGTCAAAGAAGCATGGGGTCTCTGTCCTAAGGCTTTTTTGTCTCTTGCTTCCACCTCTGTCCCAGAGTTCTGCATTCAGTAGTCACCAACTCCTATTTGCTGAATAAATGACTGAGCCAGTTGCTATGACTCCAAAGCTGAAAATCTGGACTTAATGTTGGGAACAACATCTCATCCATTTGAGCTCTCCTGAAATTTAATGAGCTCAGAGGAAATACTCCACCTTCCCCCCTACACACTCACATTGTAATTCCTCGAACAAAATATGATGATGCCCACCAGTTGGCTTTATGGCAGAGAAACTTCTTGACTAAATCTGTGACTCAAGGCTAAAAGTATTCCTTGGAACTTTGGGACTCTGATTCTTTGAGCAGCCAGTTGTTATTTCCTCATCTGGAGGCTGAATATAGTGTTTTACTAACAGGCAATATTCTTGGTTATCTTGGCATGAGAGAAGAAGCACATGGCCCTGGTAGGATGTCTTTGGAAATGAGGGAGGAGCTCTATGGGTGTGCGTGCCTTCTTTTCATGAGGGACCCTGACCTTCTTCTTTATTTTATCTCTTGGGGATACAGTACTGGAAGCAGAATTACTGGTTCAAAGGGTATGAACATTTCTGTAGTCCTTTGGGCATAGCTCCAAATTGCTCTCCAGAATGACTGGATTAGCTCACAACTCCACCAACAATGAATTAGTTTTCCAACTCTCTCACATCTTCTCCAACATTTATCATCTTCCTGTTTTGTCATTTTAACCAAGCTGATAGGTGTGATGTAATATCTTAAAGTTATTTTGATTTTCATCACTCTAATTAATAGTGATTTAGAGCATTTTTTATATGACTATAGATAGCTTTAATATTTTCCTCTGAAAAGTCCCAGTTCATATCATTTGACCATTTATCAATTGGAAAATGATTTGTATTCTTGTACATTTGATGTAGTTCTCTATATATTTTAGAAACGAGTCCTTTATCATAGACATTATCTGCAAAAATTTTTCCCAACGAAATATCTCATTGGATAAACCACTGACCTGAAAAATAGATCCAGGAGAGACAATTTAAAAATTATGTGATTGCCTGAAAAATATAATTTAAAAAAAGAGCTTAGTCATCATCTTTCAAGAAATTATCAAGAAAAATTGCCCTGATATTCTAGAATCAGAGTGTAAAATGAATATTGAAAGAATCCACTGATGACTTTATGAAAGAGATTCAAAAAGAGAAATTTCTGGGAATATTGCAGTCAAATTCTAGAGTTCTCAAGTAAAGAAGAAAATATTGCAGGCAACTAGAAAGAAAAAAATAGAATATTGTGGAAATATAATCAGGATAACACAAGATCTAACAACTTCTACATTAAGGGATCAAAAGACTTGGATTACCTTATCCCAGAAGTCAAAGGAACTAGGAATAAAATCAAGAAACACCTCTGCAATAAAACTGAGTATACTACTTCAGGGGTAAAATGGAATTTCAATGAGGACTTTCAAGTATTCTTGATTAAAAGACCAGAGCTGAATAGAAAATTTGACTTTCAAGAACAAGAATCAAGAGAAGTATGAAGAGGTAATCAGGAAAGAGAAATCATAAAGGTCTTACTATATTTGAACTGTTTACATTCCTACATGGAAAGATAATATCTGTAATTCTTGAAACTTGTCTCAGTATTTGGGTAGTTGGAGGGATTATATATACTTACATATGCATATATATATATATACATATATATGTATACACATATATACATATTTATATATGTATACATATATATGTGTATACACACACATACCCAGAGGACAGGGTGAGTTGAATAGGAAGAGATGATATCTAAAAATATAAAGCTAAATGGTGAGAGAAACATATTGGGAAGACAACAGGAGAAATGGAATGGGGCAAATTATCTCTTATAAAAGAGGCAAGGAAAAGCTTTTTCAATGGAGGGGAAAAAGGGAAAGATAAGAGAGAAAAAGCATCATGTTTGGCTTAAGGAGGGAATAAACTTCCACTCAATTTAGTATGAAAATCTATGTTACACTGCAGGTGAATAGGGGAGAAGGTGACAAGTGGGGTAGGAGGATGACAGAAGGGAGGGCAAATAAGAGGGTGGAGTAATTAGAAGTAAACACTTTTGGGGTAGGACAAGGTCAAAAGAGAGAATAGAATAAATATGAAAGTAGGATGGAGGGTAATATAGTTACTCTTCCACAACATAAGTTTTATAGAAGTCTTTTCCAAAACTACATATATATAGCCTATATTGAATTTCTTGCCTTCTTAGTGAGGATGAGTGGGGAGGGAGGAAGGGAGAGAAGGAGGAACTCAAAGTTTTAGGAATGAATGTTGAGGATTGTTTTTGCAAGCAGCTGGGAAATAAGAAATACAGGTAATGGGGTACAGAAATCTATCTTGCCCTACAAGCAAAGAGAGAAGATGGGGGTAAGGGAAGAGAGGAGTGTCACAGAAGGGAAGGTAGATTGGGGGAAGGGGTAATCAGAATGCATGACGTTTTGGGGTGGGGCAGAGGAGATATGGAAAGAAAATTTGGAATTCAAAATTTTCTCGAAATGATTATTGAAAACTAAAAATAAATAAATAAACATAAAAAGGGGGGAAAAGAATTGATCTCAAAGAATTTACCTTTGTGTTAATCCTTTGGAGAGCCATGGGTGTGGACAGGAGAGAGATTTGAAAGAAATTTGCCAAAATCTTTGAAGGGGAGATCTTTGTGATTGAACATATGATCATCCTAAGTCAGGAAGTGTAGGGGCTTATGATGAAAGAAGATGACAGAGAATATACAAAAGTTCTCATGGAAGAGTTCTTTATCTCTATGATAAAACCTAAACAGACACATTGTTTTTCATGTTGTCTTGTCTATACTGTGCCTGTTTAGAATCTAAATGGAATGGGTATTTTTCTACCTAATAAAATGAAGACTGGTGATAATGTAGAACAGTGAAACACTAGAATACTTAAAGCACTCAGAAAAATTGCATGCAGGTATCAAGGATGAGAGAGTTGTACCAGATCCCCAAACAAATTCATTCTACATAAGAAAGTGTGTGTGTTTGTGTGTGTGTGTGTGCATGTGTGTGTGCTTGTGTGCACTTTGGGGCATTACAAAAGACACAAAAAGGATGAAAATGTAAAGTTTTATTGCTTGTTATTAATCATGAACAGAAAGTCTTAAAATGTATTTTTATCTATCACTTTTATACATTATTTAAACCATGCTGGCATTAGAAAGGGAAAAAATTTAAGATGGATATTTACAAATTACATCTTCCATTTTCTCTCTATATATAAACATACATATAGTCTTTACGTACATTCATGTGCTCATGATGTAATATACCAGCTAAGACAAAATTCTATGAGGACCAAACTGGAACAGCTTAAACTATAGATCTGAAGATAAGCATACATTTTTTATTTTTTAAATCTGTTCAGAAAACATAGGAGAGGTCTGTCACAAAAGACTGGCTACCAGATGATGTTTTTGTCAAACTCAGAGATTCATGAAGACCAGAATATAAACTGTTTCCATTTATATGGAGGGAGAAAGAGAGAGAGACAGAAAGACAGAGACAAGAGAGAGAGAGATTCTTTGGAGTCAGAAAGTTCCAACTTCAAGTCTTCTCCTTTTCTTCAATACCAGCTGTGAGACACTGGGCAAATCACTTAAATTCTTAGGGTTCTATAGAACTTTTAAGTCTATGAGGCAGCAATCCTCATTGATAGAACTGCTTTTAAATTGAGCGTGAAATTAATTTGAAGTAAGAAGTCCAGTTCATTCCTTTTACCAGGCATTGTGTTAGGCTCTGTGACACCATAGCCAATATAGATTACATGTGATATTATGCACAGCCATATACTTTGTCAACAAATTCTTAAAACAATTTCAGTGTGATAGAAAAGGTATTTTTGAAGAATAAGTACAGTCATTTGCCTCCATGCAGAGGATAATTAAATTGAGCAGATGTGATTTTATAATTCCTAGGAACAGAATGGATAAATAACATTTCATGTTTGTTGGATATGATTGTATAAATTTTTTAATGATCAGTTAATTTAATCTATTCTTTTGTTTTCAAAAAGTTCAAAATAATGTATGAGGATATTCACATGTAACATTAAGAGAAATAAGTGGAAAGATCTATCAAAATCTATTTTGGATTTTTTTTCCCTTAAGCCGTCAATTTTGTCACCTTTTATTGTGTTTGGCCTATCATTTTTATTTTGTCCATTTTCGGAATTATTTTCTACCTTCACTCTAGTTTCATTTAAATTATTTTCTGTATTATGAAAAAGTCATTTATAGAAAAACTAATAATAATTCCGGGTTATAGATGAATCAAAACCTCTAGATTATCATTAGGAGAGCTTCTGCTTGATTGAGTTTTTTTCTTTCCCATATGGATTACTTGGCATCTGTCTGTCAGTAAAATATTTTCTAAAGAAGGGGTATCAAACTAAAAATATGCCACCAAATTTCATATATGTATCCTGGTGGACAGTATTATAAAAAGTACATATTAACGTTGTCTATTCTATTGTATTTTTTATTTTGCTAAATATTTTTAAATCATTTTTTATCTAGTTCAGAGTCTTTGACAACTCTATTCTCATTACACATATCATTTAGATATGGAATGTAAATGAGTTATTATTTAAATTATAGAATTCAAACAGTTATATTCTGCAAAAGTTTGATATTAAGTGAAATTCAAAATTCAAGGATTTAATTTTTCCATTTGTTTAATGCTTTGAAATACCTGTGGGTTTTTGTTGTTGTTGCTTTATTTCAATTTGGAGATGTATTCTAATGTTTGATTTTGTGTGTGTGTGTGTGTGTGGTCTGTCACTGTCAACTCATCATCACAACTGTTGAGTAATATGAATATTATACGTGCTGAACAGAAACTCTCCATCGTACTAAATTTCATTTATTTTTCCTCAATTTTGAACTCCGCAAAGCCTTCAGTACTTCCAACATATACTGCAAATTCCTAGAGCATTCCTGACTCTTCTCTTTCAGCTGCCACTACTACTGACATTGCCACTGCTGGCACTGCAATGAGCTCATATTTGTATGACATGTTGAAGTTTACAAATATTTTTCTCATTGTCACATCAGAAGTTAATGAATGCAAGTATTATTCTAATTCACTATGGCTTCATTTAGTGAAATAAGCAAAGCAAAATCACAATGCCTAAGGGGTACCTCATGATTCAAGTTCTTCACAGAAGTTTCTTTCTTTTTTTTTAATATAGTTAAATTTATTTATTTAACTTTTTACACTCATTTTCACAAAATTTTGAGTTGCAAATTTTCTTTCCATTTGTCCCCTACTCCCTGCCCAATACGCCGAACATTCTAATTTCCCCTCCACCAATTACCACCAATCTGCCTTCTCTTCTCTCATCCCTCCCTTCTCTTGTCCCCACCTTCTCTTTTGTCCTGTAGGACCAGATAACTTTCTATTCCCATTACCTGTATTTCTTATTCCTCGTGGCAAGAACAACACTCAACAGTTGTTCCTAAAACTTTTAGTTCCAACTTCTCCCCATCCCTCCCTCCCCACCCATTCCCTTTGGGAAGGCACACAATTCAATATGGGCCATATCTGTGTAGTTTTGCAAATGACTTCCATAATAGTCATGTTGTGTAAAACTAACTATATTTCCCTCCATCCTATCCCCATTGCTTCTATCCTCTTTTGATCCTGTCCCTCCCCAAGAGTGTTGATTTCAAATTGCTCCCTCCACCCATTACCATCCCTTCCATCATCCTGCCCATACTGCTTATACCCTTCTCCCCTACTTTCCTGTATTGTAAGGTAGGTTTTCATACCAAAATGAGTGTGCATTTTTTTTCCTTCCTTTAGTCGAACGTGATGAGAGTAAACTTCATGTTTTTGTCTCAACTCCCTTCCTTTTCCCTCCACTAAAAATTATCCTGCCTACCTCTTCTATGAGAGGTAATTTTCCCCATTCCGTTTCTCCCTCTCCTCCCAATACATTTCTCTCTCACTGCTTAACTTCATTTTATTTAAGATATTATCCCATCCTATTCAATTCACTCTGTGTTTTCTCTCTGTGTTTGCACGTGTGTGTGTGTGTGTGTGTGTGTGTGTGTGTGTGTGTGTGTGTGTGTGTGTGTGTAATCCCACCAACTACCCAGATACTGAAAAGTTTCAAGAGTTACAAATATTGTCTTTCCATGTAGGAATGTAAACAGTTCAGTTTTAGTAATTGCTTTATGACTTCTCTTTGCTGTTTACCTTTTCATGCTTCTTTTCATTTTTGTGTTTGAAAGTCAAATTTTCTTTTCATCTCTGGTCTTTTCATCAAGAATTCTTGAAAGTCTTTGATTTCATTGAAAGACCATATTTTCCCCTGAAGTATTATACTCAGTTTTGCTGGGTAGGTGATTCTTGGTTTGAGTCCTAGTTCCTTTGACTTCTGGAATATCCTATTCCACACCCTTCGATCCCTTAATGTAGACGCTGCTAGATCTTGTGTTATCCTGATTGTATTTCCACAATACTGGAATTGTTTCTTTCTAGCTGCTTGCAATATTTTCTCCTTGAGCTGGGGATTCTGGAATTTGGCCACAACGTTTCTCTTTTTGGCTCTCTTTCAGGCAGTGATCGATGGATTCCTTCAATACTTATTTTGCCCTCTGGTTCTAGAATCTCAGGGCAGTTTTCCTTGATAATTTCATGAAAGATGATGTCTAGGCTCTTTTTTTGATGATGGCTTTCAGGTAGTCCCATAATTTTTAAATTGTCTCTCCTGGATCTATTTTCCAGGTCAACTGTTTTTCCCATGAGATATTTCACATTCTCTTCCATTTTTTCATTCTTTTCATTTTGTTTTCTGATTTCTTGGTTTCTCAGAAAGTCATTAGACTCCATCTGTTCCATTCTAATCTTGAGAGAAGTATTTTCTTCAGTGAGCTTGTGAATCTCTTTTTCCATTTGGCTAATTCTGCTTTTGAAAGCATTCTTCTCCTTATTGGCTTTTTAAACCTCTTTTGCCAGTTGAGTTAACCTATTTTTCAAGGTGTTATTTTCTTAAGAATTTTTTGTGTCTCCTTTAGCCAGGTGTTGACCTTCTTTTCGTGCTTTTCTTGCATCTCTCTCATTTCTCTTCCCAGTTTTTCCTCGACCTCTCTCACTTGATTTTCAAAATCTTTTTTGAGATCTTCCATGACCCACTGATCAGCCCACTGAATATTTATTTTGGATGTTTAGGATAAAGAAGCCTTAATGAAGCCTTGACTTCTATGTCTTTCCCTGATGGTAAGCATTTTTCTTCCTCATCTGAAAGAATGGGAGGAGATATCTGTTCACCAAGAACGTAACTTTCTATGGTCTTATTTTTTTCCCTTTTCTGGGTATTTTCCCAGCCAGTTACTTGACCTCTGAGATTCCTCTCCACCCCCACCTAGATCCACCCAGCTAGTGCTTGGAGTCTGAGATTCAAATACTGCTTCGCAGCCTCAGGGCTTTCAGCAGGGGTAGTGCTGCTATTCAGTGCAAGATTAAATTCAGGTGCTCAGGTGGGGACAGGGCTGCTATTCAGTGTGAGATTAAGTTCATCTGCTTGGGTGGAGGCAGGGCTTAGTTCCCTCAGGGGGTTTATGCATAGATCTTCAACAATGGATCTGAGCTCCTGTCTGCTTTGGAAGCCCCTGTCTGCTGCTCCCTCCACTGCTGCCTCCCGAGGGGGCCTAAGTTATGGAGACACCCCGCTCCTCTCTAGGCAAGCTGAAAAGACCCTCTCACTGACCTATTACACCTGTGGGTTGAGCAACCTGTATGGCTGCTGAAGATTCAGTCCCTGATGCCTGTTCAGATGTGGTCCCCTCAGTGCCTTGGCCAAGGCAGGGCTGGGCTCTGCTCCGGGTCCGGTGCATGATGGACCTTTGGTGTTGGTTGTTCAGGTCTCTCTGGAACAGAAATCTCCTCCACTCCATTGCTGTGTGGCTTCCGCTGCTCCAGAATTTGTTGGGAGTTCTTCTTTACAGTTATTTTATGGGTTGTGGGTTCAGAGCTAGCATATGTGAATCTTTCTACTCTGCCATCTTGGCTCCTCCCTGGAAGTTTCCTTCAATTGAATCATGTGATTTCTCTAGTATTCCTTTGCATTTAGATATATGATCTATGCATCTTATGATGATTTCTTTTTTCAAATTTAGAGAACAGATCAGTTTTTCATTCCCTTTCTCTTACAGGTATTTTCCTATTTTTCCTAATAAAAATCTGATTCTCTCTGTAGTTAGACTGTTGTAAACTTGAGAGTCACAGATATTTCATTGAAATATATACACACACATTATTATATAATATATTAAAATATAAATTGTTATATAACATAATATTATATTATGATACAAATTAATTATATAATGATGATATTAATTATAATATAAATTAGCATAATATGTAAATCCTATATATAAAATATATGTATAAATGCACTACAAACCGTAGGTTATTAGTCTTTCAATTTTGTTCTTTCCCTTTAATTGAAATAAAGTCAAGAAACAGTGGGAATTTGAAGTTTGAAATGAATTATTTGATCCTTCTGTCATCCTATATTGCTTTTGTCATACCTTGTTTAAAATTTAATATATATATATATGTATATGTATGTAAAGTAAATCAATTAATAAAATTGAATTAATTAATTAATTGATTAAGAAATTTAAATAAAACTAAATTATATATTACATTTTAAGCAAGGTATAACAAAAGCAATAAAGGATGACTGTAGGATCTGAAAAATACATGTGTGTACATACATACATGTATACGTATATATGTACGTTTATATACCTGTACATGTATATTTGTATATACACACAAACAGATGTATTAAAATAAACCTTCACCATCCTGATGTGAAGAATGCTTGAGTCCATCAAATCATTACAAATGACACTCTCCTGTACTCCCTTCTTTGGGGAGACCCTCTCCCCACTAAACCTCATCAGTTTGAGGTAATTGAAATAACTACAAAGATGGACATTTTCGTGGAAGATCATGACCTGCAACAACTCCTGAGTGATGATCTCTGTGACTTCATTTGGAGAGTAATACACATTACTGAGGTTGATGTAAATCTAAAGAGTGACTATGAATTTGCTGAAATTGGAAATCAATTCAGTCTTCAATCCTAAATCATTGTATGACAATGACCTCAAGGAAAGACTGTCTTCAGGATAGCAAATATTGCAAATGCTTTAGTGAACAGGCAGAGAGCATTTTCAGTCCTATGAGAAGTTTCTTGTAATTCCAATGTATCCAAGTAATCAATGGAGAATTGCCATGAGCTGGAGTTCAGTGCTCCTTTGACATCAGAAAAGTGAAAATGAAGAAATGCTTTCTGTACCAATAAAAGTTGGAAGGCTTTGAATTACAACTCTAAACTCATTACTTTTCAGCAAACTCCCATTAGAAAGGAGCCTGGTGAATATAATGAATGGGAAGCAACCTCATTCCAACACTAATCTCTTCCTTGCCAACCTAGATTTCACCCTGGAATGAAAAAATATTCATATACTCAGTGTGGGAAGGCCTTTGGTTGGAACTCAGATCTTGATAGATCTCAGAAGATTCATGCAGGAGAGAAGTTTTATGAATGTAATGATTGTAGGAAGTCTGTCTCCTACAGATTTCTCATTATTGGCCATCAGAGAATCCACACTGGAAAGAAGCATTGTGAATGTAATCAGTGTGGAAAAACTTTCACACAGAGCTCTAGTCTTATTGGATATCAAAGAATCCACACAGACAAGAAACCTTATGGATGTCATTAATTCAAAAAGGCTTTCACACAGGGCTCCCATCTTCCCACTTAACAGAAAATCAATAGTTAAGAGAAGTCTTATGGAAATAATCAATGTGGAAACGTTTTCAGATTTACCTCCCGTCATGCTTTATATCAGAGAATTCACACTACAAACTACAATTCACATTCAAACTACATTCATCACATGTTAGGGCTGGGTATGGTTATTGTGTTCATGTGACAACAAACCTTAACAGTGTTGGTTCAAATTCATGCAGTATTCATTAATAATTTCACACATTCCATATACTTGGTGGAGGGAAATTTCATCATATTTGTATATGTTCTTAGTTATAATTAATATGTATTTCATAGGTTTTAAAACTCTGAATTTGGTCTGATCTAGAAGTAGAGCAGATGAAGGGGAAGACATCCAACCACTGCAGGTGGTCTTCAGGTTACAACTTGACAAGAGGAGCTAAAAAGCTTTAATCCTTCTGCATCACACCTCTAAGATTGACTAATTACCTAGTAAAAGAGGAAAATGAAAATTGTTGTAGAAGATAGGAGGAAAGTGGAACAGTAATTGGTGGAGTTCTGAACTAATCCAACCATTTTGGAGAGCAATTTGGGACTATCCCCAATGGACTATAAAATTCTGCATTCCTTTGACTCAGCAATACCACTTGTAAGCCTGTATTCCAAAGAGATCATAAAAATGGGGAAATGACTCATATGTACAGACAATATTTATAGAATCTCTTTTTGAAATTGAGGATATATCCATCAATTGGAGAATGGCTGAACAAGTTGTGGTATATGAATGTAATGGAATACTATTGTGTTACACAAAATAATGAGCAGGGTGACTTCAGAAAAACCTGGAAAGAATTACATGAAATAGTTCTGAGTGAAATGAGTAGAACAGGAGAAGATTGTACATAGTAAAAACCACATTTTGTGATTATTGAGTTTGAGAAACTTAGCTCTTCTCAGCAATACAAGGATCTAAGAAAACTCCAAAGATGCATGATGGAAAATGCTATCCACATCCAAAGAAAGAAATTTGTTGTTTTAATGGAGATGAAAGAATACTCTTTGCTTTTGTTTTAATGTTTTTTTCTTCGTTCTTGTAGTTCCTCTCATAAGTTCTAATTCTTTTTTGTATATGAGTCATGGGAAAATATGTTTAATATGAGTGAATAAGTAGAATACATATCAGATTCCCTGCCATCTTTTGGAGGGGGAGGGGAAGAAATAGGATGAAGGCTAAAACTAAAAAAATTGTATGAAAGTGAGTATCAAAAACTAAAAATAAATAAATTAATAGCCAAATGAGAGAAACTTTAAAAAATAAGAGCAATTCAAGAAGAAAACAAGATTTTGAAAAGAAAGTCAAACAATTAGGAAAGAAGATCCAGAATGCTAAGGAAGAAAATGACTCCTTGAAAATCAGAATAGGACAAGTAGAAGCCAGGAAAGACATAAAAGAGCAAGAAATAATAACTCAAAATATAAAGAATGAAAAAATAGAAAAGAATGTGAAATATCTCCAAAGGAAAGCAACTGATCTGGAGAACAGCTAAAGAAGCAGGAAAAGAATAATTGGACTACCTGAAAACTATAATCAAAAATATTATCTTAATGTAATATATAATTGAAGAAAATTTTTCTAAATCATTAGTACAAGAAGGGGAAATAGAAATAGAAAAATCCACTGAGCGAGATCTTATGAGGAAAACCCAAAGTAATATTATAGTCAAATACTGAACCCTCCAACTGAAACATGAAACCAACAAGAAAAAAATATTAAATGTGGCAGTGCCACAATAAGAATTACACAAGACCTCGCTGTAGGGACACTAAAAGACCAGAGGTCTTGGAACACTATGTATCTAAGAGAAAGAACTGAGGTTCTGGTAGAAAATACCCATCAATGCTAACAACAGTCCTCAATGAAAAAAATGGACACTTAATGAAATGTCAGATTTCAGCACTACATTAGCAAATAAGCAAACAAACCTGAACTTAACAGAAGACACAAAAAAGCCAAGAAAAAGATAAAGTACATACCAAAAACTAACATGAAGGACTCAAGAAGGATAGACTGCTTACTTTTTGTGTATGTAAAATGTAAAACATATGTCTAAGTTATTAGTCATTGGGTAGTTTGTAGGAAATATTGAGGGTAAATGTGAGGATAATATGGCTTTAAAAAGTAAAACAGTTTAGAAACAACTAAAAATAATGATTGCTTTATACAAATGAGATGCTAAGAGTATGAACCAATATAGAAGAATTAGATGGGAGAGGAGAATTGCTAGTTCTGGAAACCTACATTCATAAAGAATGGGTTCAAGAGAAAACAATCCATACATATCTAGAGGACTATAAGCTTGTTCTAAATTCAGAAAGAGATAAAATACTAAGGGAATAGGTAGAGAAAAGAAGATAAGGGAGTGTAACACCAATCAATATATATTTATAGTACTACTCAGCATTTGATCAGTTAGAGACCACATGCATACATCTGAGTGTCTAGAGCACACATGCATATATCTGATTGACTAAATCTCAATCCAGAAAAACAGAAAAAGATCCTCCATTGCTTGCTGCTGCAGGGAGGGATCTCTAGAGGTGAAGGTGAGGGAATAGGTTAAAGGGAGGGGGTACAGAGAAGTGTTTAGATTAATCGGAATAGGAGGTGAAGGTAAGAATCCTTGGAGGAGGGATAGGTTAAGTAACAGGATGGCAAGCCAGTAGGTAGAAGTAAAGTAGAAGAGTTAAGAGGGATAAGAAATAGATACCCATAAACTTAAAAGCAAAGATCAGACATAGAATTTCTTAGGGAAAATATGTCTATATATGTTTGTATATTTATGTGGGTATGTGTTTTATATATATATATATATATATATATATATATGTATGTATGTATGTATATATGTATGTATATATATATATATGTGTCTGTGTGTGTGTGTGTATGTGTGTGTGTGTATCTTTACCTATACATCTATATCTATATAATATACCCATGGTTAATTATAGCCATTTGGAGATTGGGGAAGGAAGAAAAAAAGAACAAAGTAAAAAGTGTACAGTGGAGAACAAAAGAAAACTAAATGGGAAGCAAAGATGGATAGTTCTCAACATAATGTGTGGTATTTATTATATAGCCTTTCTTGAAATAGAAATTTATTGCTATATATTTTGAATTGTTTCTTATATTCTACTGTGCACATGGCATATTTTTTTCTTCTTTTTGAAAATTTGGTATTGAAGTTTATATTTTTTCTTTGCTCATTGTGTATTTAAATTTCAGTAATAAAAAAGCAAAAAATAAAAAATAAAAGTATACCTGATGACTCATTTAACTGAGAATTACATGTGAACATAGTTGAATGATAGTATAGTGGATGCAAGGAGTCATCTTGGATATAGCTGGAAGAAATATGGAGATAGAATTTCTGTCATTTTATCAGGGTAGAAGGAGGAATAAATTAAATAAATGAATCAGACTAAATGGGACCTCCAGGTAAACTTTAAAGAACTCCACAACTATCAAAGAGAAACATGTTTATATAAGCCTGAATTTCTTTCTATGAAAATTCAGGATTTGTGATTACTTATATCAGTTCTTGTTGCAGGATCATCAGATTCAAGTAAGGAATTGCCACATGTTAAAGAAGATCACACATATTCCTTATTTTTTAATAAACATATTATTTATTGGGCAAGACTTAGAATTCTGGAATGTTAGGGCTAGAAGAGATCATAAGCTTTTATCTTCCTACTCTCTTGATTTTGCATACATGAGAAACCAAGAGAAGTCAACAGACCTGCTAAAAGTTGCACCCACAGCTGATGCCATTGAAGCCAGACTTCCTGATTCCTCATCTGTTTTCCCTAAACTCATTTTCCACTTGGTTGCACCTGTTTGAGACTTCTTTTAACTCTCCATTATGCCCCATGAATCTCATCATTGGGAAGACTAAAAATCTTACAAGATGAAATTAATCTTGGCACTTATCTTCTCACTATCCTCTTGCCTTTCTGACTGGAGATTAGAGTCATGACTTTCAAACCTCTGTTTTAGCAGGGTCTCAACAGAGTCATCTCCTCATTCCTACCTAACTCACTGAGACTGTATAACATCTCTGACTATTCAACCAAATGCCCTCCTTATATCTTCCTGTGCTGCTCTCCTCTTTTCATCTCCCTTTTCTGTTGTCTTCCTTTATTCATTTTGAAACTACTTCCATGCAGGACTCTAATTCTTCTTTGTATATTTTTTTAATATAAATTTATTTATTTAACTTATTTTACATATATTTTCACAAAATTTTGGGTTCCAAATTTTCTCCCCTTTTCTCCCCCCCACCCCAGTACACCGAGCATTCTAATTTTCCCTATCACCAATCTGCCCTCTCTTCTATCCTCCCTCCCTTCTCTTGTCTCCATCTTCTCTTTTGTCCTGTAGGACTTTCTATTCCCCATTAACTGTATTACTTATTTCCTAGTAGCAAGAACAATACTAAACGGTTGTTCCTAAAACTTTGAGTTCCAAATTCTCCCCATCCCTCCCTCCCCACCCCTTCCCTTTGGGAAGGCAGGCAATTCAATATAGGCCATATCTGTGTAGTTTGGCAAATGACTTCAATAATAGTCGTGTTCTGTAAGCCTAACTGTATTTCCCTCAATCCTATTCTGCCCCCCATTGTTTCTATTCTGTCTTTTGATCCTGTCCCTCTCCAAATGTTGACATCAAATTGCTCCCTCCTCCCATTGCCCTCCCTTCCATCATCCCCTCCTCTTTGCTTATCTCCTCCCTAACTTTCCTGTATTGTAAGATAGGTTTTCATACCAAAATGAGTATGCATTTTATTCCTTCCTTTAGTCAAATGTGATGAGGGTAAACTTCATGTTTTTTTCTCAGCTCTCCTCTTTTTCCCTTCACTAAAAAGTATCTTGCTTGCCTCTTGAATGAGATATAATTTACCGCATTCCATTTCACCCTCTTTCCTCACAATACATTTCTCTCTCACCATTTACCTTAATTTCTTTTAAGATATGGTCCCATCCTATTCAATTTACTCTGTGCTCTCTGTCTCTGTATGTGCCTGCACGTGTGTATGTGTGTGTGCATGCATGCACGCATGTACGTGTGTGTGTGTGTATGTGTGTGTGTGGTCTCACCAACTACCCAGATACCAAAAAGTTTTCAGAGTTACAAATATTGTCTTTCCATGTAGGAATGTAAACAGTTAACTTTTGGTAAGTCCCTTATGACTCTCTTTGCTGTTTTCTTTTTCATGCTTCTCATTCTTGTGTTTGAAAGTCAAATTTTCTTTTCAGCTCTGGTCTTTTCATCAAGAATGCTTGAAAGTCCTCTGTTTCATTGAAAGACCATATTTTCCCCTGAAGTATTATACTGAGTTTTGCTGGGTAGGTGATTCTTGGTTTGAGTCCTAGTTCCTTTGACTTCTAGAATATCCTATTTCACACCCTTCGATCCCTTAATGTAGAAGTGACTAGACCTTGAGTTATCCTGATTGTATTTCCACAATACTGGAATTGTTTCTTTCTAGCTGCTTGCAATATTTTCTCCTTGACCTGGGAATTCTGGAATTTGGCCACAATGTTCCTAGGAGTTTCTCTTTTTGGCTCTCTTTCAGGTGGTGATTGATGGACTCTTTGAATACTTATTTTGCACCCTGGTTCTAGAATCTCAGGGCAGTTTTCCTCGATAATTTCATGGAAGATGATATCTAGGCTCTTTTTTTTTATCATGACTTTCAGGTAGTGCCATAATTTTTAAATTGTCTCTCCTGGATCTATTTTCCAGGTCAGTTGTTTTTCCCATGAGATATTTCACATTTTCTTCCATTTTTTCATTCTTTTGGTTTTGTTTTGTGATTTCTTGGTTTCTCAGAAAGTCATTAGACTCCATCTGTTCCATTTTAATTTTGAGAGAGCTATTTACTTCAGTGAGCTTTTAAACCTCTTTTTCCATTTGGCTAATTTTGCTTTTGAAAGCATTCTTCTTCTCATTGGCTTTTTGAACCTCTTTTGCCAATTGAGTGAGCCTAGTTTTCAAGGTGTTATTTTCTTCAATTTTTTTTTGAGTCTCCTTTGTCAAGGTATTGACCCGTTTTTCATGCTTTTCTTGCATCTCTCTCATTTCTCTTCCCAGTTTTTCCTCCACCTGTCTAACTTGCTTTTCAAAATCCTTTTTGAGGTCTTCCATGTCCTGACCCTACCAGATATCCACCTGGGATATCTGGGATAGAGTGGCCCTGACCTCCATTTCTTTCCCTGATGGTAAGAATTGTTCCTCGTCATCAGAATTGAAAGGCGGGATCATCTCTACACCATCAGAGTAGCTTTCTATAGTCTTATTTTTCTTCCCTTTTCTGGGTATTTTCCCAGCCAGTTACTTGACTTCTGCGATTCCTGTCCACCCCTGCCTAGATCTGCCCAGCTAGTGCTTGGGCTCTGAGATGCAAATGGGCTTTCCACGGTAGAAGTGGCTTCTATTCAATGTGATTTTACGTTCTGGTGCTTTGGTGGGGGCAGTGCCACCTCCCAGGTTCAGTTCCCTCAGGGGGTTTATGCAGAGACCTTCAGTAATGGAGTGGGTGGGGCAGGGCCATCTCCCAGGCTCAGTTCCCTCAGAGGGTTTATGCAGAGACCTTTGGTAATGGCCCTGAACTTCTGCCTGCTGCTCTGGGAGTACTGTGCTGCCGCTCCCTCCGCCACTGCCGCCTGAGGGTCCGAGTCACAGAGACACCCTGCTAACCTCTTGGCCAGCCCAGACGTCTCTCTCACTGACCTGTAGCATCTGTGGGCGGAGGAACCTTGGTGGCTGCTGGAGATTCCGTCCCTGAAGCCTGCTCGGATCTGCTCCTCTGAGGCCCTGTGGCCAGGGCAACACAGGGGTGGGCTCTGCTTTCCAGGGTGCTACGGACCCCTGGGGACCACTCTCCAGGGCTCTCTGGAACGGAAATCTTTTCCATTGTGTTTCTGTGTGCCTTGCAGTGCTCCAGAATTTGTGTGGAGTTCTTCTTGCAGGAAATATATGGCCTGTGGGTTTGGAGCTAGCATACGTGAGTCTTTCTACTCCGCTATCTTGGCTCCCCCGTCTTCTTTGTATTTTTATCCCAGCCAGTACTTAATACAATGCCTAGCTTATTGTAGGTTCTTACTACAGTTTTTTTATTGATTTTATTGATTGACTAATCTACCTGTTAGTCTACATAAGAAACTGATGAAACATTAAAAAAAATATTATTCGATGAGATCTCCCTCCAAATTCATCCAAATTGTGTTTAAAATACTAGATGTTCATATGAAACTCCTAGTTCCAGGGTGAGCCCTCAAAAAAAAAAAGTTAATATTTGACATTGATGCAGGAAGCCAAAAGAAGCCACTTGTGATCATCAGAATCAGAATTTAGAATAACTACTGACGCATGAGAGGCTACTCCACTTAATAACATTTTAAGATGAGACTGTGTGAAAGAGGGGGAAATGGGCTTTTTTTTAATCTACTCAAACAACAGGAAGAAGTATAGAGAGTTGAGGGTAGAAAAATGATTTCTTATCTATGGAAAAGCCTGTGGAACTAGAAATGATGCAGAAAAGATAAGAAGAGTGATGTGTTGAAAGGATAAAAATACCATTCTTAATTGCAGAAAGGAAATAAATTTGGCAGGCACCCAATTGGGGAGGGAAATAGAGCATTTTAGCAACTATGATACAAGTAATTTGTTTCAAATATAAGCTCTGATGCAGACTAGTTACATAACTGGGAATAAATCACTTGTTCTCTTTAAGATTTACTTTCTTCCTCTGTTAAATATGGATTTTATTTGTACTATATAGCTCACTAAAACTTCGTGGGGAAATTCAATTCCCTGAATATTTATGAAACACAGTATCTAACAGAAGTATGACACTGGATAAAGTGTGTTTTTGGACTTAAAAAATTTAGATTTAAATGTGCCCTCTAAGATTTGATGAACTTGTGACTATGGTACCATCACCTAGCCTACCTGGGACCCACATAATTCTCTAAAACTTATTAAATAATGGATGGATCATTAGTTATATTGGTGGAGAATGTTCCCACACTCACAGTCAGTTCCTGATGAACAATGAATGGCTAAATGTTCAAGGAGTACAAATAAGTTATACATAAGATAAGCTGAAGATAACAGAGGGAAAGCACTAGAAGCATATCAGGAAATGCTTCATGTAGAAGAAGTTCACGTATGGACTTGGTCTTAAAAAGAACCCAGAGAAGCCACGAAGCAGAAATGTGGAGGGAGTTCATTCAAAATATAAGGGACAGTAGGTGAAAATATGTGAAGTTAAGCGCTGTAATGTCTTATACAAGGAATAGTAAGAAAATTAGTATTATTTGACACAACGAGGATAAGTGAAGACTTAAAGGGGTTCCAAAAATGTGAAAATGGGAACTGAGGGACACCACAGAAGATGATTTCAATTTTCTAAGTAAATTAGGAATCGAGGTCAATTGCTCAAAGACAGTGGCTGGGGATAAGGACCTTGGGAACAAAAAAATAACAAAGATTAAAATAACTAATGTGTGGAACATGATGGAGAGTTTCTAAGGGGATGACTAAAAAGATCTCTGTGCAGTTATGAGGACCCAGTGACATTTAGATAAAATAATTGTAATGGAAATATTATATTTACTTATGTGACTTACTTTGGGGATATTCAGTATGACATGGGTAAAATCTTACACAGGGATCAGATTGTGGGATTTATATACATACTGACAGTGAATGAAGAGACAAAAGAGCAAAGGCTTGAAGGAGGAAGGGAAGTGCATGATAGGTGAGCTTGTTAACTCTGGGGTCAAGAAAATGAAAAGACAGCAGTGAGGGCAGAATGGAGGAGACAGACTGAGTAAAGACAAAAGGATAGATGGGCTAATTTGGTGTGTACATAGGAGTGAGAGAGAGAAGAGTAAGTAAAAAAGAATGGGAGAGAAAGTATGGATTAAAAGAAGATGAGGGAAAGGAGGATGTCTAAAACACTTTACTGTCAATTGCGATCAGAAGAGGGAAATTATAATAAGACTAGGTAAAGGAAAAAATGCTTGCTTGTACACACACACACACACACTAAATGTAACATAATCAGAAAAAAATTAAAGAAAACTCCTGGGATAAGCTCAGAAACAGAAGATCAATAAATAATATGAGATGGAGAGGACAAATTTTAGTAAATAAAAGTAACACTCAAAACTAAATGATAAAAGTTAAGAATATAACAGGAAAATCTATCAGTTTATGAACTATATAGCTTATAACATGCAAGATGTTCAAGCAAATATATTTTTAACTGCCGTGGTTATGTAATTAGACTTCTGAGTATGCACAAAGTTGTGTTTGTGTGTGTGACAGAAAGAGACAGAGAGAGACAGTGAGAGATAGAGAGAGAAAGACAGAAACAGAGAGAGAGAGAGAGAGAGAGAGAGAGAGAGAGAGAGAGAGAGAGAGAGAGAGAGAGAGAGAGAGAGAGAATCTTCTGAAGGACCTTGGCTCTTCAAGATCAGATGATAATTAGAAGTAATGGTCACTAAGTATTAAAAACTGATGACAGTGAATATTTAAAAAGGAGTCATCCCGTCCTAGTGCCTTCTAATCATAGACTGTATTAGGACTCTTTTACGTATCAGTTCAATTTTCACTTGTTTCACAAAAAGGGTAACATAGGGATGACTCAGGTAATCATTCACTCTAGATATTATACATCTGTGATCGTAAGGCAGATAAATCATCTGTCATGCCTACTCAAGTCTGCATCTGGACGCTTTTTTAAAAGTATTCTTTCCTTATCTTCGGTGAATGCATACCCAAGATGTAAATGTCCAAGCTTGTAGAAAATTTTTATAGTTTGATAGGACTATAGTCCCTATTCTTTTTTATTCCAGCTGATTGACGCCATGGGAAGAAATCTCTGGCAAGTATTCCATCTCTCCTGGAGAAGATTATCCCTGGAATTTCTAGGTTCATAAATCCAGTCCCTAACTCTGCAGTGGCCTAGTAGAAATTTGCACTTACTTGAATATAAGCATTTGTTCATCAGGACTTGAATCCAGGTCATCTTAATCCAAAGCCAATTCTTTAAAGAGTATGCATGAGAGCTCCTACAGTTTTCAAAGTCTTCTGTAATGAAGCTTCATAATATCAATACTATTCCTTTTCCATCCCTCCTACGGCAAAATATGCATTTTCTGAACCAGTGCCAAAATCTTTTAGCTTTTGTTGAGGATCATGTATTAACTGTCTGCGAGAGATTATTTTTTTAATTTTTTTAAAATTTATTTATTTAAGTTTTCAACATTCATTTCCAAAAAATTTTGGAGTTCCAAATTTTCTCCCCATTTCTCCAGGCCTTCCACCCCAAAATGCAGAGCATTCTAATTGCCCCTATCACCAATCTGCTCTCCCTTCTAACATCCCTCCCTTCCCTTATCCCCATCTTCTCTTTTGTCCTGTAGGACAAGAAAACATTCTATACCCCATTGGCTGTACTGCTTATTTCCTAGTTGCAAGAATAATACTGAAGAGTTGCTCCTAAAACTTTGAGTACCAATTTCTCTTCATCCCTCCCCCAACCACCCATTCTTTTTGGGAGGCTAGCAATTCAATATAGGCCATATCTGTGAAGATTTGAAAATGACTTCCATAATAGTCATGTTGTGTAAGACTAACTATATTTCCCTCATCCTGTCCTGCCCACCATTTATTCTATTCTCTCTTTTGAGCTGATCTCTCCCCAAGAGGGCTGACATCTACTTGCTCCCTGCTCCCATTGCCCTCCTTTCCATCATCCCCCCCACACTGTTTATCCCCTTCTCCCCCACTTTCCTGTATTGTAAGATTGGTTTTCATACCAAAATGAGTGTGCATTTTAATCCTTCCTTTAGTTGAATGTGATGAGTGTAAGGTTCATGTTTTTTCTCTCATCTCTCTACTTTGCCCCCACTCTGAAAAGTCGTTTACTTGCCTCTTTTATGAGAGATAATATTCCTCCTTCCATTTCTCCCTTTCTCCTCTCAATATATTTTTATCACTGCTTAATTTCACTTTTTAAGATACGATCACATCCTATTCTATTCACCCGGTGCTCTCTATATCTTTGTGTGTATGTGTGTGTGTGTGTGTGTGTGTGTGTGTGTGTGTGTGTAATCCCACCAACTACCCAGATACTGAAAAAAAGTTTTTGAGAGTTATAAATAATGTCTTTCCATGAAGGAATGTAAATATTTCAACTTTAGTAAGTCCCTTATGGTTTCTCTTTGCTGTTTACCTTTTCATGCTTCTCTTCATTCTTGTGTTTGAAATTCAAATTTTCTTTTCAGTTCTGCTCTTTTCATCAAGAATGCTTGAACAGGGGGCAGAGCCAAGATGCCGGAGTAGAAAGACGCATGTATATGAGCTCCAAACCCACAGCCCATAGATTTAATGTAAGAAGAGCTCCCCAGAAGTTCTGGATCACTGCAGGGGGTGCAGAAACATAGTGGAAGAGATTTCCGACCCAGAGAGCCCTGGAGAGCCGTCCCCAGGGTCCATCCCACCCCAGAAAGTGGACCCTGCCCCAGCGATGCCCTGGCTGGGCGGCCCCAGAGAAGCTGACCCGAGCAGGCTTCAGGGACGGAAACTCCAGCGGCCGGGAAGGTCCCTCCGCCCACAGACTCCGCGCCTCGGGTCCCCTCGGGAGGAAGCGGCAGAGGCAGAGGCATGGGCAGGAAGCGGCAGAGGCAGAGGTGGGGATGGCGGTGGAGGCAGCAGCACCACAGCGGCCCAGGACTCCCCCAGAAGCAGGTAGGATCTTCATTACTGAAAGTCTCTGCATAAACCACCTGAAGGAGCTGAGACTGGGAGACGGCCCTGCCCCACCCGCTCCATTTCTGAAGGTCTCTGCATAAAGCCCCTGAGGGAACTGAGCCAGGGAGGCGGCCCTGCCCACACCCCAGCACCAGAACTGAAGCTCACATTGAATAGCAGCCGCGCCTGCCGCGGAAAGCCCATTTGAATCTCAGACCCCAAGCACTAGCTGGGTGGATCTAGGTGGGGGTGGACAGGAATCTCAGAAGTCAAGTAACTGGCTGGGAAAATACCCAGAAAAGGGAAGAAAAATAAGACTATAGAGAGTTTTTTTGAACAGATGCAAATGATCCCAACTTTCAGATCTCACGATGATGAGGGCATATTCTTGCCATCAGGGAAAGACATGGAGGGCGGGGCCTCAGTACCCCAGACATCCCAGGGGGATGTTGGGTGGGCTCAGGCCTTGGAAGAGCTCAAAAAGGATTTTGAAAAGAACGTTGGACAGGTGAAGGAAAAACTGGGAAGAGAAATGAGAGAGATGCAAGAAAAGTATGAAAAACGGGTCAATACATTGTTAAAGGAGACCCAAAAAAATGCTGAAGAAAATAACACCTTTAAAAATAGGGTCACTCAATTGGCAAAACAGGTTCAAAAAGCCAATGAGGGGAAGAATGCTTCGAAAGGCAGATTTGGCCAAATGGAAAAGGAGGTACAACAGCTCACTGAAGATAATAGTTCTCTGAAAATCAGAATGGAACAGATGGAGTCTAATGACTTTACGAGAAACCAAGAAATCACCAAACAAAACCAAAAGAATGAAAAAATGGAAGATAATGTGAAATATCTCATTGGAAAAACAACAGACCTGGAAAATAGATCCAGGAGAGACAATTTAAAAATTATGGGACTACCTGAAAGCCATGATCAAAAAAAGAGCCTAGATATCATCTTCCACGAAATTATTGAGGAAAACTGCCCTGACATTCTACAACCAGAGGGTAAAATAAGTATTGAAAGAATCCATCGATTGCCACCTGAAAGAGATCCAAAAAGAGAATCTCCTAGGAACATTGTGGCCAAATTCCAGAACTCCAGCTCAAGGAGAAAATCTTACAAGTAGCTAGAAAGAAACAATTCCAGTATTGTGGAAATAAAATCAGGATAACTCAAGATCTAGCAGCTTCTACATTAAGGGATCGAAGGGCATGGAATAGGATATTCCAGAAGTCAAAGGAACTAGGACTCAAACCAAGAATCACCTACCCAGCAAAACTGAGTATAATACTTCAAGGGAAAATATGGTCTTTCAATGAAACAGAGGACTTTCAATCATTCTTGATGAAAAATCCAGAGCTGAAAATAAAATTTGACTTTCAAACACAAGAATGAGAAGAAGCATGAAAAAGTAAACAGCAAAGAGAAGTCTTAAGGGACTTACCAGAAGTGAACTGTTTACACTCATACAGGGAAAGACAATATTTCTAACTCTTAAAACTTTTCAGTATCTGGGTAGTTGGTGGGACCACAAATACACATGTACACGCATGCACGCACACACACATACACACATGCACACACATGCAGACACAGAGAGCACAGAGTGAATTGAATAGGATGGGACCATATCTTAAAAGAAATTAAGGTAAATGGTGAGAGAGAGGTAGGGAGAGGAAAGAAGGTGAAACGGAATGGGGTAATTATATGTCATTTAAGAGGCAAGCAGGAGACTTTTTAGTGGAGGGAAAAAGAGTAGAGCTGAGAAAAAAAAACCAAGAAGTCTATCCTAATCACATTTGACTAAAGGAAGGAATAAAATGCACACACACATTCGTATGAAAATCTATCTTACAGTATAGGAAAGTGGGGGAGAAGGAGATAAGCAAGGGGGGGAATGATGGAAAGGAGGGCAATGGGATGAGGGAGCAATTTGAAGTCAATACTCAAGGAGGGACAGGATGAAAAGACAGAAGAGAAACAATGAGGGGCAGGATATGATGGAGGGCAATTCAGTTAGTCTTACACAACACGACTATCATGGAAGTCATTTGCAAAACTACACAGATATGGCCTATATTGAATTGCCTGTCTTCCCAAAGGGAATGGGTGGGGAGGGAGGGATGGAGAGAATTTGGAATTCAAAGTTTTAGGAACAACTGTTTAGTATTGTTGTTGCTGCTAGGAAAGAAGACATACAGTTAATGAGAAATGGAAAGTCATATGGCCCTACAGGAGAAAAAAGAAGATGGGGACAAGAGAAGGGAGGGATGACAGAAGAGAAGGCAGATCAGAGATAGGAAAAATTAGATTGCTGGTTGTATTGGGGTGGGGGTATGGGATAAAAGGGGAGAAAATTTGAAACCCACAATTTTGTAAAAACGAATGTAAAAAGTTAAATAAATAAATAAATATTTGAAATAAGTAAATAAATAAATAAATTATTGGGTGGATAAAGAAATTTATAGATACAGACAGACATGATACATAGCTTGTTGTTGATGCAGGTATATGTGTATGTGTCATCTATAAGGATACTTTTGGCTTTTACCTACAAAATAAAAAAAAGTACATAAACTTCACAAACTATATTAAAAAAAAAAGAATGCTTAAACATCCTGTATTTCCTTGAAAGACCAGTTTTTCCCCTGAATCATTATACTCAGTTTTGCTGGGTAGATGATTCTTGTTTTGAGTCCTAGTTCCTTTGACTTCTCAATATCCTATTCCACACCCTTTGATCCCTTGATGTAGAAGCTGCTAGAACTTGTGTTTTCCTGATTGTATTTCCACAATACTTAAATTGTTTTTTTCTAGCTGCTTGCAATATTTTCTCCTTGACCAGGGAACTCTGGAATTTGGCCACAATGGTCCTAGGAGTTTCTCTTGGATCTCTTTCAGAAGGTGACTGGTGGATTCTTTCAATATTTATTTTGCCCCCTGGTTCTAGAATATCAGGGCACTTTTCCTTGATAATTTCATGAAAGGTGATGTCTAGGCTCTTTTTTGATCATGACTTTCAGGTAGTCCCATAATTTTTACATTGTCTCTCCTGGATCTCTTTTCCAGGTCAGTTGTTTTTCCAATGAGATATTTCACATTGTCTTCCATTTTTTTCATTCTTTTGGTTTTGTTTTGTGATTTCTTGGTTTCTCGTAAAGTCATTAGCTTCTATCTGTTTCATTCTAAGTTTTAAACAACTATTTTCTTCAGTGAGCTTTTGGACTTCCTTTTCCCTTTGGCTAATTCTGTTTTGTAAAGCACTCTTCTCCTCACTGACTTTTTGAACCTCTTTTGCCAATTGAGTGAGCCTATTTTTCAAGGTGTTATTTTCTTCAGCATTTTGGGGGTCTCCTTTATCAAGGTGTTGACCTACTTTTCATGCTTTTCCTGCATCTCTCTCATTTGTGTTCCCATTTTTTCCTCCACCTCTCTCACTTTATTTTCAGAATCCTTTTTGAGATCTTCCATGGCCTGAGCCCATTGAATATTTATTTTGTATGTTTGGGATACAGAGCCTTGGCTTCTATGTCTTTCCCTGATGGTAAGTATTGTTCTTCCTCATCCAAAAGGATGGGAGGAAATATCTGTTCAACAAGAAAGTGACCTTCTATGGTCTTATTTTTTCCCCTCCTTTCTGCCCATTTTACCAGCCAGTTACTTGAGTTCTGAGTTTCCTCTCTACATCCACCTTGCCTTCAGATCACCCCAGCCAGCACTTGGGTTCTGAGATTCTAATGCTGCTTCCCAGCCTTAGGACTTTGGAGGGGCAGGGCTGCTATTCAGTGTGAGATTAAGTTCAGGTGCTGGGGTGGGGGCAGGGCTGCCACTCGGGACTCAGTTCCCTCTGGGTGTTTATGTGGAGACCTTTAACAATACATCCGAGCTCCTGCCTTCTTTGGGAGCCCTTGTCTGCTGCTGCCTCCACTGCTGCCTCCCGAGGGGGCCTGAGTCATGAGGACCCCCCACTCCCCTCTCAGTCAGCCAAAAAATCCCTCTCACTGGCTTTTGGCACCTGTGGGTGGAGGGACCTGCATGCCCACTCCTTGCTCATATCTGCTCCCCTCAGTGCTGCGTGGCCAAGGCAGGGTTGGGCTCTGCTCTGGGTCTGGTGCGCAACAGACCTTTCATGCCAGTTTTTCAGGTCTCTCTGGAACAGACATCTCCTCCATTCTGTTTGTTCTGTGGCTTCTGCTGCTCCAAAATTTGTTGGGAGTTCCTCTTTACAAGTATTTTATGGGCTGTGGGTTAGGAGCTAGCATATGTGTATCTTTCTAATCCACCATCTTTGCTCCTCCCCCCAGAACCATTATATAGGTTATTTGGCAAAATTAGGGAAGAAGGAGTCCTCCCAAATTATTTTTATGATACAAATATTTTTTTTGATACCTAAACCAGGAAGAGACAAAACAGAGAAACAAAATTATAGACCAATTTCTCTAATTAATATAGAAGCAAAAATATTTAAAGTAGATTTTAACAAAAGGAAAGCAGCAACTTATCACAAGAGTGATGCATTTGATCAGTAGGATTTATACCACTAATGCAGGACTGGTTCAATATTAGAAAAACGTCATTGGTCTTGTCAACAATAACAAAAAATTTGGCAGAAACCAAATGATTATCTCAATAGATACAGAAAAAGCTTTTGACAAAATACAACACCCTTTACTATTGAAAACACTGGAAAGCATAGGAATAAAAGGAACTTTTCATAAAATAATAAATAGTTCTGACCTAAAACCTTCAGCAACCTTTATATGCAATGGAAATAGATGCATTTTCAATAAAATCAGGGGGGAAAGAAGGATGTCCATTATCACCCCTATTATTCAATATAGTACTAGAAATGTTAACTGTAGCAATAAGAGAAAAAAAGAAATTGTGGGAATTAGAATCTGCAAAGAAGAAACAAAATTGTCACTCTTTGCAGATGATATGTTGGCATACTTCGAAAATTCCAGAGAATCAGCAAAAAACCTACTTGAAGTAATTGACAACTTTGGCAAAGTTTCAGGTTACAAAGTAAATCCACACAAGTCTTCTGCATTCCTATATATTACTTAAAAAGCCCTACAGGAAGAGACAGAAAGAGAAATCCCATTTAAAGCTATGGTTGACACTATAAAATACTTGAAAGTCTGCTTACCAAAACAAAACCAGGGACAATATGAACACAATTAGGAAACCCTTTTGCACAATTAAAGTCAGATCTAAGTGAGTGGAAAAACATCAGTTGGGTGAGAAGAGTCATTTTTATTAATATTAATATTTAGTTAATATGTTATTAATTTACAATTAAAATTTAATTAATGTTAATATTAACAGAGTTTTATATTAATAAAAATGACAATATTATCTAAATTAATTTTCTTAGTGCCATACCAAACAAACTATCAGATAATTATTATATAGAGCTAGAAAAAATAACATCAAAATTGATCTTGAAGAACAAAAGGTCCAGAATATCAAGAGCATTCAGGAAAAGAAATGCCAGGGGAGGTGAACTAGCTCTACCAGGTCTCAAATTTTCTTTTAAAGTAGCAATTATTAAAACCATTTGATACTGGCTAAGAAACAGAAAGGTAGACCACTAGAATAAGTTTGATACTCAGGACACAGTAGTCAATGAACAGAGCAATGTACTGTTTGATATACCCAAGGCCCCCAGCTTCTGGGATAAGAACTCACTGTTTAACAAAAATTGATGTGAAAACTGTATAAAATTGTGGCAGAAATTAGGCACAGACCAATGCCTGACACTACACAGAAGAATCAATGTCAAATTCTTTTTATGACACAGAAATGATTCTGATACCTAAACCAGGAAGAGCCGAAACAGAAAAAGAAAATTATAGACCAATTTTCCTAATGAATACAGATGCAAAAATTTTAAAATATTATCAAAAAATTATAAATGTTTTCATTAAAATAATACACTTTGACCAGGTAGGATTCATTTAAGGAATGCAGGCCTGGTTCAATATTAGGAAAACTGTAAAACAAAATTTATCCTTTCAACAACAAACCAGAAATAATATGATTATCTTAGAAGATGAAGAAAAAGCTTTTGACAAAATACAGCACTCATTTCTTTTGGAAATACTGGAGATCATAGGGATAAATGGAGCCTTCCCTAAAAAAATAAGTAGCAGCTACCTAAAACCATCAGTAAGCATTATTTGCAATCCGGATAAGTTAGATGTATTTCCAATAAGATCGACAGAGACACAAGAATGTCCACTACCACCACTATTATTCATTATGGTACTAGAAGTGTTACCTTTTGCAATAAGGGGAAAAAAAGCAATGGAAGGAATTAGAATAGACAAAGAAGAAACTAAGTTATTACACTTTGCAGATGATATAATATCTTTAGGGAATCCTAGACAATCAACTAAAAAAAGTTATAAGCAACTTTAGCAGAGTTGCAGTATAGAAAATAAATCCACATAAATCATCTGCATGTTTATATGCTACTAAACAACCCATCAATAAGAGATAGAAAGAGAAATCCTATTTAAATCTATGGTAGAAACTATAAAATATCTGGGAGTCTGTCAAATGTGTTCATCCTTCATTGCTGAACAACACCATGCCAACAGAAAAATAAAGGCATGACTTGCACTGGACTTTATTTTTTTTTCTTTTGAGTGAGGGAGGGCTGTGCAAGTCACCAGCCTCACTTCTCCTCCAGAGCCATCTGAAGCCACTGACCAGATATTCATCAAGATGACTGGAGATGACACAGGATGAGTCAATTAGGATTAAATGACTTGCCCAAGGTCACACACCTAGTGAGTATCAAGTGTCTGAGGTGAGATCTGAACTCAGGTCCTCCTGACTCCTGCACTGGTGCTCTATCCACTGCACTACCTAGCTGCCCCATCTGGGAGTCTATGTGCCAAAACAAACTCAATACTATATGAACACTATTACAAAACACTTTTTTCATTAATTAAGTCTGATCCAAATATTTTGAAAACATCAGTTGGTCATGGGTGGTCTGAGCTAATATACTTAAAATGACCATTCTATGTAAATTAGTTTACTTCTTCAGTACCATACTGGTAAATCAAACTACAAGAAAATTATTTTGAAGAGGTAGAAAAATAGCATATAAAATTAATCTGGAAGAATAAAATGCCCAGGAAATCAAGGGAATTAATGAAAAGAAATGCTAAGGAAGGTGGCCTAGCCATACCAGATGTTAAATTGTATTATACGGCATCAATCATCAAAACCAGGTGGGACTGGCTAAGAAATAGATGGGTAGATCAGTGGAATAGGTTGGCTACACATGACACAGTCATCAAGAATTATACCAGTATACTATTTGTTAAACCCAGGGACCCAAGTTTCTGGGATATATAGAGAGCAGAGTCAAATATACAAGAATACAAGTCATTCCTCAATTGATATATCATCAAAGGATATGAGCAGGCAGTTTGCAGAGGAAGAAATTAAAGCTATCTGAAGTCATATGAAAACAAATGCTCTAAATCACTATTGATTAGAGATATCAAATTTGAAACAACTCTGAGGTGCCACATCATACCTGTCAGATTGCTTAATATGACAAAAAAGGAAAATGATAAATGTTGAAGAAGATGTGGGACAATTGGAACACTAAATCATTGTTGGTGCAGCTGTGAGCTGATCCAACCATTCTGTAGAGCAATTTGAAACTATTCCCAAAGAGTTATAAAAATGTATATATCCTTTGACCTAACAATACTGTTTCTACACATTACCTATAAAAATATCAAGGTATTACCCTTTCTAGATCACAAAAATTGGAAAAGGATTGAAATATACAAAAACATTTTTAGCAATTCTGTTTGTAGTTGTCAAGAACTTGAAACTGAGCCGATGCCCATCAATTGAGCATTAGTTGAACAAGTTGCAGTATATGAATGTAATGGAATACTATTTTCCTATAAGAAATACCTGGATAGACTTATATGAATGAATGTTGAGTGAAGTAAGCAGAACCAGCAGAACATTATACATAGTAAGAGCCACAGTATGTGAGCATTGTTTTTGATAGTCTTTGTTCTTCACAACAAATACAAGGACCTAAAACGTTTCCAAGAGACTCATGATGGAAAATGCCACCCACATCCATAGAAAGAATGGTGGAGTCAGAACACAGAATGAAGTAGACTACTTCTCTTTTGATATGTGGTTTTGCTTAATTTTACTCATACTTTCTCCCATTCATTTTAATTCTTCTTTAATTTCTTCAGTAAACTGAAGAAAAAATTTGATAAAAATTAGAATTAGGCAACTAGAAGCTAATGACTCTATGAGACATCAAGAACCAGTCAAACAAAATCTGAAGAATGAAAAGATAGAAGAATTTGTGAAGTATCTTATTGGAAAAACAACTGATGCGAAAAATAGATCCAGGAAAAAAGATTTAAGAATTATTGGCCTAATACAGAGTCATGATGAAAAAAGGGTCTGGACAGTATCTTCCAAGAAATCATCAAGCAAAACAACCCAGAAGTGCTAGATTCAAGGGAATAATAGTCATCAAAAGAACCCACCGTTCATCTCAAGAAAGGGATCCCAAACTAAAAATATCAAGAAATATTGTTGCCAAATTTCAGAACTATTAAGTGAAGGAGAAAATAATACAGGCAACCAGAAAGAAACCATTCAAATATCAAGGAGTTACAGTCAGGAACACCAGGACCTTGCAGCTTCTACAAAAAAAGATTGAAGGAATTGGAATGTGATATTCCACAAGACAAAGGAGCTGGGACTACAAGCACAGATCAATCACTCAGCAAAGTTCTGTACAACATTTCAGGCAAGGAGATGGATATTCAATGAAATAAGGGATTTCCAGACCTTCCTATGAAAAGGCCAGAACTCAATAGAAAATATGATCTTCAAACGCAGGTCTCAAGAGAGACATATAAATGTAAACATTGGAAAAGAAAAACTTGTTACTCAATTTAGTCAGACTGTTTACCTTACTATAAGGGAAGATGATACATGATAACCTTGAGAATTGTATATGCACTATGAAATATAAAAGGGATACATAGATAGAGGAAGCAGGTATAAAGTAAATGATGTGATGATAAAAATGAGATTTAAGTATGCTAAGGGATTGTAATAGGAGATGCAAAAAGGAGGAGGCAAAAATGGTAAATTACATCACAGGAAGAAGTATAATATTATATTAGAGTAGATGGAAAGAGGAGAGGGAGATGAGCATTGTTTGAGAGGTATTCTCATCTGATTTGGTTCAAGGAGGGGACAACAAACATAAAAAAGTATGTAAATCTAGCTCTAAAGGCAGCAGGAGGGGAAGGGGGAAAGAAAGGGGAGGGGAGGTCAAAAGGGATGGAAGAAGTAGTAAGGGGAGTAAAAAGGAAGGAGGATGAAAGAAGGAAGGGAAGACGGCAGGAGATAGTCCTCAAAAATTAAAACTCTATTGTATAGGGAAAGGGATAAGGGAGAACTGAAAGCACAAATGATGGGAAAAAGGATAAAGGGAAAGACATAGATAGTAATCATAACTGTGAATGTGAAAGGGATGAACTCTGCCATAAAAAGAGATGGATAGCAGAGGGAATTAAACATCATAATACAACAATATGTTCGTTACAAGAAACACACTTGAAAAGTGGGCATACACACAGGGTAAAGTTAAATGGTTGGAGCAGAATATGTTGTGCTTCAGTTAATGTAAGAAAGGCAAGGGTAGCAATCCTAATCTCAGACAAAGTAAAAGCGAAATAGATCTAATCAAAAGCGATAAGGAAGAAAACTATGTCCTGCCAAAAAGCATCATAGAAAATGAAGCAATATGATTACTAAACATATATTCTTGAAGTGGTATAGCATCCATATTCATAGAGCAGAAGTTGAGGGAAGCACAGAAAGAAATAGACAGAAAAACTATACTAGTGGGTAACTTAAATCTCACTGTCTCTGAACTTGATAAATCTAATCTTAACATAAACAGGAAAGAGGGAGAAGCCAAGATGGCAGAGTTGAAAGACACAAATATGCACCCTATCCCCACACCGTGCATAAAATACCTGTAGAGAGGGACTTTCAACAAATTTTGCAGCAGCAGAAGTGGAGAACAACAGAGTGGAGGAGATTTCCAGCCCAGGGTGACCTGAAAGACCCACAGGAAATGTCTGTTGCACCAGGCGCAGAGCAAAGCCCTTTCCACCCTTGACTGCACGGCACAGAGCGACCCTGAGAGGAGGATACTTTGGTGGCAGAATCCCCAGTCACAGTAGCAGCGAATCCCCAGTCGCAGTAGCAGTGATCCGCAGATCTCTCAACCCACAGGCGCCAAAGGTCAGTGATGGGGTTTTCAGCTGGCTCAGAAGGGAGAAGGGCCTTCCCATAACTCTAGCATCAGGCATCAGCACCAGAAGCCACATCAACAGGTGGCAGCAGTTCCCACAGCAACCCATACAGCTGTCCGTAAAACCCATGGGGGCACAGAGCAGCTCATTCTTACCTCAGCCCTGTGTAGATGCCCTGAGGGAGCTGATCTTTATCTCACACTGAATAGTAGCCCTGTCCATGCAGTTCATCTGAAAATCAGCCCCCAGTGCTGACTTGGTGGAACTGGAGGCCAGGTGGCTGTGGAGAGGAAATTGCTAAGATTCTGGGCAGAAAAATCTCTCCAGCTCCCAGACCAGTGTACACGCTTGATTGTGCCACCTTGGAGAAACTGAGATTTTACAGATTCACAGAGTATACCTATCCTTGACAAAGGACCCAAAAGTCAAGGAACTGGTTGAGAAAATGCAAAACGGAAATAATAAGACTATAGAAGGACACTTTCTTGGTGAACAGATATCTTCTCCCATCATTGCAGATGAACAAGAACAATGCATACCATCAAGAAAAGACATAAAAGTCAAGACTTCTGCAACCCAAGCATCCAAAATCAATAATCAATAGGCTCAGGCTATTGAAGAGCTCAAAATGGATTTTGAAAATCAAGTAAGAGAGGTGGAGGAAAAACTGGGAAGAAAAATGAGAGAGATGCAAGAAAATCATGAAAAGCAAGTCAACACCTTGCTAAAGGAGACCCAAAAAAATGTTTAAGAAAATAACACCTTTAAAAATAGAAAGTTACAAAATAAACCCACACAAATCTGTTGCATTCCTATATATTACTAACAAAGCCCAACAGCAAGGGATGGAAAGAGAAATCCCATTTAAAGCTACGGTATACACTATAACATATTTGTGGATCTACCTCCTAAAACCAATCCAGGGCTTTTATGAACACAGTTACAAGGCATTTTGCACACAAATAAAGTCAGATTTAAGTAAGTGGGGAAAAAAAATCAGTTTTTCCTGGGTAGGCTGAGTCAATATAATAAAAATGACAATTCTCCCTAAATTAATTTTCTTATTTAGTGCCATCCCAATCAAACTATCAGTTAATTATTTTCTAGGGTGGAAAAAATAATACCATAATTCATCCGGAAGAAAACAAGTACAGAATATCAAGGGAACTAATGAAAAGAAATGCTAGGGAAGATGGCCTAGCTCTATCAGATCTCAAATTGCAATGGCAAAGAAGTTTTGCAGCTAGTGTCCGTGATAAAGGCCTCATTTCTAAAATACATAGAGAATTGAGTCAAATGTACAAGAATAGAAGTCACTGCTCAATTGATAACTAGTCAAATGATATGATCGAGCAGTTTTCAGAGGAAGAAGCTAAAGATTTCTATAGTCAAATGAACAAATGCTCTAAACCACTATTGATTAGAAAGATGAAAATCAAAAGAACTTGGAGATACCACATCACACCTATCAAATTGGCTAATATGACAAAACAGAAAGATGATAAATGTTGGAGAAGATATGGGAGACGTAGAACACTAATTTATTGCTGGTGGAGCTGTGATCTGATCCAACCATTCTGGAGAGCAGCTTGGAACTACGTCCAAAGGTCTACAAAAATGTGCATACCCTTTTACCCAGCAATACCACTTCTAGGACTGTATCACCAAGAGATCATAAAAATGGGAAAGGTCCCACATGTACAAAAATATTTATAACAGCTGTCTACTTGTTGGCTAAAAACTGGAAATCAAGGGGATGCCCATCAACTGAGAAATGGCTGAATAAACTGGGGTATATGAATGGAATGGAATACTATTGAACTATAAGAAATGATGAACAGGAAGACATCAGAGAGGCCTGGAAAGAGTTATATGATCTGATTCTGAGTAAAAGGAGAAGAACCATAAGAACTTTGTACACAGCAACAACCACAGTGTGCAAGGATTTTTTCTGGTACCTTTAGAACTTCATTGCGATGCAAGGACTAAGGCAGTTCTCAATGGTCTTTTTAAGTCAATATGCCTTCCACATCAAGAGAAAGAACTATGAACTTCCATTGCAGAAAGTAGTAGATCATTTCCTTTCGTATTACATTTTTGGTTTTTATGTGATTTCTCCCATTCATTTTAATTCTTTTATGCAAGAAGACTATGTTGAAAATGTATTTAATAAGACTGTATGTGTAGAACCTATATAAAATTATGTGTAATTTCAGGGAGGGAGTGAAGATGGAGGAGTGAAGGATGAGGAAGGAAGGAAAAGAAATCTAAGTTATATGATAATGATTGTAGAACATTAAAAATAAATAAAAAACAAAACTAAATGAGGATAGCTATGTATAGTCTGTAGTGAGCAAGAAGTAGTCTGAGTAAATAGTTTTTAAGTCATTTGAGTCCTTATAACAAGCATAGCAACGAAAGAATATAAACAAAACAATCTATCTTATTGCATAATGTAAAGAAATGTGCAATATAAAACCGAGAAATAATTTACTAAATTTGTATTTTTTTTCTTTGATTTCTACAACATCTATTTGAAGAAGAGTGAAGCAACTAGAGAAACAAAAGGGAATATGTGACCTCAGAGGGAAAAGAGTGGAGGAGAAAACAGATGTAAGCAGGTTTCTTTTCTGTCTTTTTTTTTAATATAAATTTATTTATTTAACTTTTTCCATTTATTTTCACAAAATTTGGGGTTCCAAATTTTCTCCCCATTTATCCCTTTCCCCGACCCCAATACACCGAGCATTCTAATTTTCCCTGTCACCAATCTGCCCTCTCTTCCATCATCCCTCCCTTCTCTTGTCCCCATCTTCTCTTTTGTCCTGTAGGGCCAGATGACTTTCTATTCCCCATTAACTGTATTTCTTATTTCCTAGTAGCAACAACAGTACTCAACAGTTGTTCCTAAAACTTTGAGTTCCGAATTCTCCCCATTCCTCCCTCCCCACCCATTCCCTTTGGGAAGGCAGGCATTCAATACAGGCCATATCTGTGTAGTTTTGCAAATGACTTCCACAATAGTCATGTTGTATAAGACTAACTGCATATCCCTCCATCCTATCCTGCCCCCCATAGTTTCTATTCTGTCTTTTGATTCTGTCCCTCCCAAAGTGTTGACTTCAAATTGCTCCCTTCTCCCACTGCCCTCCCTTCCATCATCCCTCCCTCCCTGCTTATCTCCTTCTCCCCCACTTTCCTGTACTATAAGATAGGTTTTCATACCAAAATGAGTGTGCATTTCACTCCTTCCTTTAGTCGATTGTGATGAGGGTAAACTTCATATTTTTTTCTCAGCTCTCCTCTTTTTCCCTCCACTAAAAAGTTTCCTGCTTGCCTCTTGAATGAGATATTATTAACCCCATTCCATTTCACCCTCTCTCCTCCCACTACATTTCTCTCTCACCATTTACCTTAATTTCTTTTAAGATATGGTCCCATCCTATTCAATTCACCCTGTGCTCTCTGTCTCTGTGTGTGCATGTTTGTGTGTATGTGTGTGTGCGTGCACACATGTACATGTGTGTGTGCATGTGTGTGTGTACATCTCTGTGTGGTCACAAAAACTACCCAGACACTGAAACGTTTTAAGAGTTACAAATATTATCTGTCCATGTAGGAATGTAAACAGTTCACCTTTGGTAAGTCCCTTATGACTTCCCTTTGCTGTTTACTTTTTCATGTTTCTTCTCATTCTTGTGTTTGGAAGTCAAATTTTCTTTTCAGCTCTGTTATTTTCATCAAGAATGCTTGAAAGTCCTCTATTTCATTGAAAGACCATATTTTCCCCTGAAGTATTATACTCAGTTTTGCTGGGTAGGTGATTCTTGGTTTGAGTCCTAGTTCCTTTGACTTCTGGAATATCCTATTCCACACCCTTCAATCACTTAACGTAGAAGCTGCTAGATCTTGTGTTATTCTGCTTGTATTTCCACAATACTGGAATTGTTTCTTTCTAGCTGCTTGAAACATTTTCTCCTTGACCTGGGAATTCTGGAATTTGGCCACAATGTTCCTAGGAGTTTCTCTTTTTGGATTTCTTTCAGGTGGGGATCGATGGATTCCTTCAATATTTATTTTGCACTCTGGTTCTAGAATCTCAGGCAATTGTCCTTTATAATTTCATGGAAGATGATGTCTAGGCTCTTTTTTTGATCATGAGTTTCAGGTAGTCCCATAATTTTCAAATTGTCTCTCCTGGATCTATTTTCCATGTCAGTTGTTTTTCCCATGAGATATTTCACATTCTCTTCCATTTTTTCATTCTTCTGGTTTTGTTTTGTGATTTCTTGGTTTCTCAGAAAGTCATTAGACTCCATCTGTTCCATTGTAATCT